>JAQFVV010000011.1:12028781-12616574 GCA_028023455.1 Epiperipatus broadwayi
TTACAATATATATATATATATATATTGTAATGAGCACAGACGTTCGTTACATTGTTTTTTTTTTATTTATTAAACATGAAAGTAAATTAAAAAGTTCGCATTTAAAAATTTTCTTTAAGAATTAAAAATTGAAATTAAATATCATCTTAAACTCGTATATATTAAATCGCACAGATAATGAAAAATTATTAAAATAAAACTTTATTAAAGAAAAAGTATTTTAAAAACAAAAACCTAAAAAGATTTAGAGATAAAAATATATCTTTAATCTTGGAAAACACATTGATTAATCAGAAATGGAAATGATTGTTTTAATTAGTTAAATGTAAACTAGCCTTGGGCATTTAAATGTAAAAACATCGGTCAGATAGGAAAACAATAGAAACTGTTAGCAATAAGAAGAAATCCCTATGGAATCGGACCGCAGTGAAAGGACCATCGCATTGGTGATGTAATGTAAATTCAATCCTTCAAATTAATATAAAAGGACAAGTTTGAAAATTATTATAGATTATTTACAATGTGACAGATATGTGTTAGTGCGGAAGTGAAGGAGAAGGGATTGAAAAAGATGCACTCTTCAATCCCTTCAGTTTTGTTAAGAAAGAAAGAGAAATGAACTATCGTTTTTTTTACATTGAGGACCAGTTAAAGCAAAAACCTCCGGATGGATAAATAAATTGGCCAACAGAATACCAATCTTAGGATGGTGTGGGAATTCACATTCATGGCAAGCAACAGATAAAGATGAACTGTTTTAAACCGTAAGAACTTTATAAATAATGAACATTAAATTAAAACTTTCCATATTTAAATGATTGCAATATTATCCATATTTAAATGATTGCAATATTATCCTATCTGACCAACTTAATTTATTAATAATGTTATTTGATGTATTTCCTTTATATATATATATATATATTTAAAATCATTTCCATTTATATTACCTATTTTTTGTTCTTTAAGTTTTATCATGATTTTTGTTTTTCGTTAAATTAATTATATAAATGTTAAACTTAAGTCGGGTGTGAATGGCTGTATAGACTTGTAAAGTTATATTAGGGGAGGGTAATCTTAGGTTATTTGTGTCGTTGATAAATTGGGTCAATGGATTGGATATATTGATATAGTTAGTAGATGTAGTCGGAGATTCGCTACTGGCAGAATCGTTTATATATATGCCGCACTCACCCATTTGCCTATGGAAGGAATTATAAGACGAAGAACGCAGTTCCTTTCTATGGAGTTTTTTTATTATTGTTCTTCTCAATAGATAGATGTAATATTCCTATCTGATGAGAGTCAATGTCTTCTCTTAATCTTTTTGGTGCTGCCATATTCCGTATTACATTGAATACATCAATATATCTGATGAATTGATGCCAGTTTGACTGCGGATTTTAGCCTAAGGTTAAATAGGGATAGAATGTTTATTTTCAAATGCAAATCTATGTAGTCTATTCATACTCGACATTAAACAAAAATGCATTTAATTTAAGTTGTTTATAGATGTTTTCATGGATTGGTTATCGGTTAGGTATGTTTTGGGTTTTCATATTTGATCAAAATATATAGACATTCGATAAATAATGATACCTTACGGTGAGTATCTAAAATGTATTTATTTGGATGTCTTTTAAGTTATTGGTGACAATGCAAGTATCTTATGGTGAATACTATTGGGTTATTTATAAATTTCCCTCTGCAATTGTCGGTATCAATGATTTTATATTTTGATCGTTTATGTTTATTTTGAAATGTTTTTAACCGTTGTAATCTATGTAACCGATCTGTACTCAACATTTTAAAACAAACTTTTATAAATTCCTCTGTGCGAAGTTATAAAAAAATTTAAAATGTAAAGTTGTAAAAATTAAAATGTAAATTAAAATCAAAGTTAAAAATGTAAGTTAAATTTTAAAAGGTAAACTGATGCTAAAATAATTTTAAATCTTATATATGTGCGTTAATAAATGTTTGTATGCTAATTACTGGCAGTGGCTTATTTTATTCTTTTTTTATATATACTCTTACATGACATTATTAAATCTCTGCTATTTCACTGAGCTAGTGACATGGGCTAACGACCGGATGCAAAATATAAAAATAAAAAAAATTTTTTTTTTTTGACTTACGTATCTGCCTACTTTATAAATTTTTCTAGGCTCAAATACCTAGATGGCGCCCTGTAGTGCAAATTACATAAGTCTATCACTTCCGGATCGTTACAATATATATATTGTAATGATATATAAATATGTTGTTACATTAATTTAAAATAAAAACTTAAAAGTTCGCAAATAAAAGTAAAAAACTAAATGCTAAAATTAAAATGTTTGTTAAACGTATATACATTCGCACAGATGCCAAACTTTAAAAATATTTTTTTTGAAAAAAACAAATAAATAAGTATTTGAACGTACAAGATTTAAAAATAAAAACAGGTATTAATTAATTCTTGTAATCTGTAAATGGAAATGATTGTTTATAAATGGTTTGAAAAGCAAGCTAGCCTTGGGCTCTTGTATAATTAAAATGATGAGATGAAAATTGGATAAGAGAATAAAGAAAAATTAGTTTGACCAATGGAAGCACTAAGCCTTGGCTCGGACCCTAACGAAAGTGATGGATTAGTGACGTTTTGTTGATTGAATCTGTGTGGATAATATAAAAAGGGAAATACAGTTTTTTCGGACAGTTCCAGCGTTGTGTGTTTGAGAGATGCGATAGGACGCACATACCACACTCTCTATTTAAAAAGAAAAATGAAAAGACTGTGATACCTTGAACCAGCTATTGCCATCTCCAGAACATTATCTTCCAATGGAGGCATCGTGGGAATTAAAAGCAGAAACCTGGACTCTTCTACCATAAGCTATATGAAATAAACAATTATTAAAATCAATTAAGAACTTTCGTCAAGTTTTACAAATTGATAAACAAGCCAACTTAAATGTTAAAACGGACTCTTATCTGACTTTTGTAAGTTTTTAAATCCAATTAATAATGTTTAATTTTATATGTTTTCCGATTGATAAACATCATTTCCATTTTTTTTTTCTTATTGTAAAGATTATTTAAATGCATGAAATTTAAGTTGTTTATAGACGCTTGCATGGATTTGTTTGCGGTTAATTATATTTTGGTTTTCATATTTGATCAAAATATAGACATTCGATAAATAATGATACTGTACGGTATCTAAAATGTATTTATTCGGATGTCTTTTAAGTTAATGGTGACAATGCAAGTATCTTATGGTGAATACTATTGGGTTACTTATAAATTTCCCTCTGCGATTGTCAGTATCAATAATTTTGTATTTTGATCGTTTATGTTTATTTTGAAATGTTTTTGACCGTGGAATCTATGTAATCGATCTATACCCAACATTTTTAAACAAATCTGTGCGAACATATTTAAATGTTAAAATTAAGTCGGGCGTGAATGGCTATATAGTTTTGTAAAGTTATATTAAGGGAGGGTAATCTTAGGTTATTCATTTCGTAGTTGAATTGGTTCAATGGATTGGATATATTTGTGTAATTGTAGATGTAGTATGAGGTCCGCTATGGGCAGGATTATAGATATACACCACACACCCTCTGTTTGCCTATGGATGGATTTGTAAGACGGCAAAGGACCGCAGTCCATTCCTATGGAGTTTTATGTTTATTGTTCTACTCGCCAACAGATGTCACATTCCTGTTGGTAGAGAGACAATGTCTTCTCTAATCTACTTACTGATCAGATGTACATTCCTGACAGTATAGTATTTTGTGTTGTCGTATCATGCTACATTGAATACATGAATGTATCAGATGGATTGGTGCCAGTTTGATCGCGAAATTTGTTGCCTAAGGTTAAATCAGGGAAGAATATTTTCTTTTCAAATGCAGATCTATGTAGTCTATTCATACTTGACTATCTAAATAAAATATTAAACTCATTGAAACTTAGTTAAATGTAAAATTAAAAGTTAATATAAAAATCTAAAATGTTAAACTTATTCCTCAAAATTTAAATGTTATTTTATATGTGCGTAAATAAATATTTTATGTGTTAATCTCTGGCAGTGGCTTTTATTCTTTTATATTTAAGATATAAAATTTATATTTTATTACCTCTGCTACTCCACTGAGCTAGTGACTTGGGCTAACGATCGGAATATTTAAATAAAGTGGAATCTTAACAGCGCGTATCTGCCTACTCTATAAATTTTTCTAGGTTTAAATGCCTAGATGGCGCCTTGTAGAGCAGATATCGTAGTTTGCGGTTAGATTCGATCTTCACTTTCATTTCGATCATTATAATATATATATATATTGTAACGGTCACTGCCTGCATCTCTATACGCATTGAACATGACATGCATTTTCTAACATCGAGCAGCAATTAAGAAATATTCAAAGGCATCCCAAATATACATTACTATAATCATACCTTTGAAATGTTCATTTACTGCAACCTTTGTGCACCACCTTAAGAAAAAGATTGCTCCCCTCCCCAAGAGATATGATCATGTAATTAATAAATAGTTATAATCTCTTATATTTTCTTTTTTATTATATATAAAATCAATAGAAAAGTGAATGCCTAACGAATGATTCCCAATCCCGGTAAGTTTAATCCCTGACTAGCTCAATCAACTCATGATCTTGGGATGGTGGTTTGCTGCTTCGTTAACAGAAAAGATCAAACAATAATATCATTATCAAATACACAGCACAACGCCATACTTTAAAATTAGATGTTAAATTTATTAAGCCCTCTATGATTATATAAATATTTACAGAATAAAGAAGAGAATAAACACACACAAACGATATTAATTAAAATTCAAGCGTATAAATAAATTTTAAATAGTCTCATAAATGGGAAAGGAATGGTCTGAAATTCTCCCCTGCTTACACTTTAAACCCAAAACTTGGAATAAATTACTTATATGAAAACAATGTGTATTGGCCATGGCATGCACGTGTTTCATAATAAAAAAAATGACCCTCACCCTTCCACTTGTGGTGATTTATACCTTTGTTTAAGTTAAAATAATGATTTAGCCATGAGTTAATGATATTTGAATCTTAAATATTCCATAATATGAGTCCTGCACGTGGCGAACAGTAATAATTATTTGGAACATTTTCTAACACACTTTTATTCCTTATGGAAACAATCCTGCATGTAGCGGATGGAATAAATTTACTAGGGGAACAAACTCGTGCTAAACTACAATTTGAATCTTAAAAGTTCCGTAATAGAAGTCGTGCCCATAGCGGACAATAATAATTATTTGGAACACTTTCCTACACACTTTTATTCCTTATGAAAACTATTCTGCATGTAGCGGATGGAATAAATTTACTATTATTACAAGGCAAAACACATTCATCCAATGACCAAACCACCCAATTATTTCTATTTCACTATTTTGAAATATTTCCAATACTCCAATGAATTACGTGTACCTTAATGTTAAAATTACAAAAGAAATATTTATAATTGAATTACGCAATTCATTGGTTCATTTAATAATATCAATATTAGTAAAATAATGAATTACTAGTAATAAGACACAAAAATAGATATAAAAACATAAATAATACTTCCCGAAGGCTTTGTTCTTCTCCGGGCTAGGATTTTGAGGGTGATAAACATCTGCTGTGCAGGTGATTACTTAACAGGGCTTCAGTGGAGGTTGGCAAATTGTCCATAGCAGCTACACTTTAAGAAATAGAAAGTCACATCACTGGATGGCTATGTAGGTCGTCGAGCGGTGTGAATGTACCAAACTTGGTCTCCTACTCCATATTCATTGTTGTATCACTAATAAATCTTGATTCCATTCTGTATTGCTTCCTTTCTTCTTTATTTAATTGGGCAGTATTCTTTCTCCCTTTGGTTAATACTGAAGCAATGGATCTGAAGTCCGATCCATGCTTCACATCTTCCTATAAACTAAATTAGTATTGTAGACCTAAATTAGGTTTATAGTTCAATATCAGCAGGGTTTTGCATTAGAGTTAAAAATAATTATGCTTATTAAATGTGTATTGCAGTTAAATATTTTATTTTAAATAAATTTCATTCTATTGATAAAAAATTGCTTAACCTATTAGTCAAACATACATATATATACATCTAGCGTATATATATGAAATAATGCAAAATTCTGCTGAAATAAAATGCTTATTCTATTGTAAAATAATAATATATTGTTGTTCAAATTTTATTAAAATATTTAGTATGATTTGATTTTGAGATAAGCCCACCAACATTTCTGAAAGAATGTCTATTTTAATTAGTGAGCCATTCAAGTCTAATTAAAGATGGCATTTTCTTTCTTGTTTTTTTTTAATTAATAGAATTCCAACTTTAAAGTAAGAAAGTTAGAATAAAAAGTTAAAGTTATTTTTAGAATGTGTTGTTTTGAAACAAAGCAGCAAGGGGGGGGCTTATCAAGATCTCAGATCATACAAAGAATGGAAGGTAGCTGTCAGAGAAAGTATAAATAGTAGGGAGAACAAAAGAGATGATTATTCAGACTTTTCTTTTTGAATGAGTCAGTTGATTCTGATTTTGCTTGTGAAGGCGATTTATTAAGATTTTTCTTGCTGTTTTATTTCCAAGTTTTCTGGAAAGTACGTTCAGATCTCTCTTGGGAGAAATCCTTTAGATCTTGCTTCACATTTAGCTGGTGCTTAAAATAAAGTTATACAGCTGTCATTTTCAAACAATGGAGAAGTTGGAACCGGCTCAAGTTAAAACCAACCGTATTTTGAGGAAAATGGATATGCTTGGCTAGGCAAATCATAGCTTTGCCTATCGCCGAGGTTCCTAAATACCATCCAAAATGCCTTAACATCCAATCAATAACCATCTGAACTCTATGCCGTGTCTGGAGAACTTTTCATGGAAGCCATACTTCATATTTTCATTGTCCGGACAAACACCTATCGTCGGTCGGATCAAGCCACGGACGCCGTAGGGAACATCACGGAAAAAAAGGACGGTATCGTATCTCCTAAATTAAACTATCTCGTATGCTACTTGTGATTCATATTGTTTTATTGTTGTATTGAATTATATGTATCTGCTATGTAAACATTTTATGAATTAACCGTAAATATATTTTGGGATCATCTAGCTATATGTAACCTTTTTACCTTCGCTATTCTTCCTTAGATTTAGTATTTCGTTGCGGTTAAATTTAATAGTTAATTTTTTGTCATTTGAAATCACTTTCCAATTTTATTTATGTTGTTAATTAAATCCAAGTCAGTTTCTTTTGTGTGCCAACTTGATCTTTTTGATAACACCTCTTTTTGTCCGCCATTAGCTTGTCACGTATATTTGATTTAGCTATATACGTTCTAGGTTAATTTTAAACCCGGTTTTTCACGCAAAGCCATAAGAAATGCTTTGCGAAAGGTTTTTATTACCTATCGTACTTTATCGAGAAGATCGAGTTGACAATTTTTAATAAAATTGGGAAGAAAAGAATTTGACCGCAAACCTATTAACTTGTTTTCTTTTTATTGTCTAATTAGTTTGTCGCAGTAATTTAGGGGAATAGCGGAGGCCATTAAAGCTTTATTCATATTTTAAAGCCAGTAATTAAACATTATTTAATTATCAAAAACTTGAGTTTCTTAGTAATATTAAATGCTTTATTTTTACTTTTCAATGATCCAGGCACGCATAACGCAAACACCAACACATATTTTAAGTACTTTACACATTTAGCTTTTAGCTCCTTAGGATTTCCCGTCCATGTCTCTACCGCTGTTGCTAAGCTTTGTGGCCGGTTGAAAAATAATTTATGCGTGGCTCAGATGGTGTTGTTGGTTCGTGAATTAGCCCCGAGAATAGGCGAAATAGGGCAGAGGTTATTATATTCTTTATTTAATATTTCGCGTATAGTGGCCTCGAGGTACTTTCGCTTAGGACTCGAACTAGGTTAAACCAGCATACATAATCTGACTGTCACAGTAGATTTTTTTTTCTCCGCATTCTGGACGCCCATCGTGTGGCTTTTCGAAATTTTTCATACCCTGCAATGCCTTATATAACATTTGTATGTGTGTGGAATGTTTTTTTTTCTGTTTTAAATTAAGGAAAATATGGGTAGACGTATAATTTTTTTTTCCGATTCTGATGCTAACAACGTGGACGTGTGTCATTTTTTCTGTTCTTCAAAAAAAATTTTTTTTAATAGTACCCTGAGAAGCTAGTTTTAGTTTAATGTAATTATATAAAGTAATATATGTATAATTTTTTCCAAGTTGGTTTCCTAACGTGAGCTAAATGTCATTTTTTTTAATTAATTAAGAAGTTAAATGTGCCATAAGCTAAACATTTTTTTTTTCCGAGTTTGATATATATGAAATGAATATTTATATTTAAAAAGTTAACACGCCGTTAGTTGTTTTTTTTGTGTGTGATTAGAAAAGAAGATTTCAGAGTTAAAGTAATTTTTTGGTAATCCTAATTAGTTTTGTCATGGCCAGTACGCCATATTTTTTTTGTCGTATAAAGTAGATAGCTTCGATAAGGCGGAAGTGTCAAATATATACCCACTCGCCCTCCCTTAAATTAGCTTTCGTACTTTAGATTGATTTTTAGTATCGCTCAAATATAAAAAAGTTTGGAATAATAATGTTTTTCTCGAAATATAGTATAAACGGTAGTGTTAATATTTTGAGTAAAAAAGTACAATTACATAGTAGATTTTTATTTCCGTTTGGATAAATTTTTGTAAATATCTTAGATAATTTTTTTTTCGTTAATAGAATTTTTTTTCTTTGATAGATCAAAAGCTTTGATAAGTCAAAATTACACGTGTCAGTGTACGGTGTTAACAAATATTTTTTTTCACGTTCCCTGCATTTCGTTTTTATATAAAATGAATGCTATAATCATGCAAAATTTTCGTTCACTGTTAAATATTTTGTAATTACGTGTCCTACCAAATATATATAAGTTTTGTTAATAAAATAGCAAACTTAATTTTCAACTTAATAAAGAGTAAATGCGTATGTCGTTTAATTTATATTTTTGTATAACATAGATGTCAGCCACCCTTTAGTTAAGATTTTTTTTTTTTCCCATTTCGGATTATGCTATTGAATCATTTATTGAGTAACCGTTAGGTGAAGACCCTTTGAGTAACCGCTAGGTGAAGCCCTTGTTTTTTTACTGATCGTTTATGAAGATTCCCTTAGTAACCGTTTAGGTGAAGACCCCTTACACTGTAGAGTTCTAAATTGCTGTGTAGCCTGAAATAATAGGTCTATGTCTGCAATTGTTGTTTCCGTGTCATAGTTGTGACCAGCGTTACTTGCCTGAAATAATAGGAGTATGCGGTTTGCAATATGACATCTTTCTAATAAATTCATGTACATGATAATAAAAGAAATATTTGTATAGGTATATCTGTTTGTATATTTATATGTAGTCATATATATGCTTATTTAGTGTGTACATATTCATATATATGGATGCATATGGTATACACTTCGTTATAGTTCGGTAAAACCCGTTTTTATATAAATGTTTTTGTAACAGTTTTTGATTTCAATGCGTGATTCTGTAAAATTGCTTGATAATTGTTAATCTATTTCGGGTTGTGACCAAAATGGTAGTTGGTTTCGATCCCAGGTTCATAATTCGGAGTGGCAGTTATCATGGAATTTTATTTTAATTTTTGGTTGTATTTTTTTTGTTTGTTTTGTTAATCGTACTTTGGCTGTTTGAATTTTTTTTTTGTATCATGACCAAAATGGTAACTGGTTTCGAATCCAGGTCAAACAAATTACCGTACTTAGTTGTTATACGTCTTAGATTTAAATAATATTGTGTCATTTAAAATAGCATTTACTTATTCATGCAGAGATTATTTTTTTCGTTCAGCAGAATCAAATTAAATTTTTTTTTAAAGTGAACTGAAACGCAAAGTAAAATTTTAATTGCATTGAAACTTTATAAACCCTTATAAATGTGTGCTTGGATCATTATCCATTAATATGTATATTTGATATGGCCATTGTCTTGTCGACTGGCGCCCTTCTCAAATAAATTTGTCGGCAAGTGCAATCTCTCATATCGGATATCAAATAGACTAAACTATACTAGATGATCAAAATAAAAATGTATGTGTAGTGAGCCAAAATAATTTTTAAACATGACGTATGTATATTTTGCTCACATATTTCCTTATATATATATACCTGTATTAATGTAAATGTATTTTTTTAGTTGTTTCAGGTGTCAGAGAAAGCCAGGTCAAGCTGTAAGTGGATTATTTTAGTTATATTAACATAGCAATGATAGTTTAATGAAATATAAATAAGTAAAGTGAGGAGAATAATATGTGGTATAGTTATTAAAGACAGACACGGCAGGATTTTTTATATTGTCATGTATAAACAGATACATATAGGCATAGGGTTAAAATAGGACCTCGTGAGGTAGGCAAAGTTAATTTCTGAAAACATAAATAAAGAATTTCGAATATTTGACTTATTTTTTTAAAGAACAAAATTTTTTCTTCACATACAGGATATAGCTCCTAGATATACATAATACAATATACTTATATAGATTGTATTAAAATACGTTTAGAAATAAATTGTGACTTTGTATAGCAAAATAGCAAAAAAAAATGGACCAACAGACGGACGCACATTATGACAGCGAGGAGGAGGTAGTACTCAATATTCCCAAGAGGCCAACAGGTACTCATAATGAAGAGTATAACTTTGATGCTTTCATCAAAGAAATGAGACATGAAAAGGAAATGATGAGGAACATGTTCCAGCAATTCATGAATATGACATCTCAACGACTGAACCGTTTGGAGGAAAACATGGGTCTCCAGCAACGACAGACCAGAACAAAAGTATGGCCAGATGAGGATACTCAGTTAAAATGGCAACAGAAACAAGATGATACACAATCTAAATCATTGATCGATAATGAAGTAGAGAAGGATATGTATGCCTGGGACACGTCAGTCAAGCATCAAATACAGGAGGGGGAAGACAATGGACAGATGGATGTGGATAAAAAGGAAATGAACACTCATCAACAGGTCAATCCAATCAAGGCGCAACAAGGTAACCAGATCCTTACGCCTATAATAATTAATCCGGTAACGTCTCCGGTGGCAAAATTCATACATATACAAGGTTTTAGAGGGGAACCGGGTGGAAACCCTAGACACCACCTTGATAGTCTCAAAATGTTTTTTCAATTTCAAAATATGACAGAACAAGAAAAGGTGGCGATCTCCAGTCATCATTTAAAAGAATCTGCCAGAGAATGGTGGAATACTCTATCTATACAACCGCAAACATTTATGGAATATGAGAAGGCAATAATGTCAATGTACTGGAGTGCAGAGAGGCAGGAAGGTTTGATGTATTCCATAATGCATGAAAGATACCCAGCTAACCATCAAGAGACTTATGCTCAGTTTTTTGTTAGGCAGGTAAATCGCATTAAAGCCCTAACTGCTTTCAATTATCCAGAAATGCAGATAGTGAGGATGATCAGGCACAACATGCCACCCTGGATAAGGAAAATATTAATAGGCACTCAAATGCAGGATATTCAAGGCACGATTCGGATACTAACTGACATTGATTATGGGAACTTAGAAGAAAACCAAAATGATAGGGTCATGAACCCATCCAAAAATACAAGGCAATATATACCACCGGATCCCGGAAAGTTTAGAAATTAAAAACATAAATATAGCTAGTCAGACTAAAACAACACGGACTTGATTTAAAATATAGGAGAGTGAATGATGGATAAACCGTTTTATAGTAACATATAGAAAGATTATTAGTAGTAGCAAATTAAACATTACAGTGAATAAAGAGTAGGCTTGAACTCACCTGGCACAAATTCTTACCTCTGACCTGAAGCAACAGCATTTTTTTTTTAAAATATTTTTTTTTTTTGCTCACTAACTATTGGGAAATGAAGCAATGGATCTGAAGTCCGATCCATGCTTCACATCTTCCTATAAACTAAATTAGTATTGTAGACCTAAATTAGGTTTATAGTTCAATATCAGCAGGGTTTTGCATTAGAGTTAAAAATAATTATGCTTATTAAATGTGTATTGCAGTTAAATATTTTATTTTAAATAAATTTCATTCTATTGATAAAAAATTGCTTAACCTATTAGTCAAACATACATATATATACATCTAGCGTATATATATGAAATAATGCAAAATTCTGCTGAAATAAAATGCTTATTCTATTGTAAAATAATAATATATTGTTGTTCAAATTTTATTAAAATATTTAGTATGATTTGATTTTGAGATAAGCCCACCAACATTTCTGAAAGAATGTCTGTTTTAATTAGTGAGCCATTCAAGTCTAATTAAAGATGGCATTTTCTTTCTTGTTTTTTTTAATTAATAGAATTCCAACTTTAAAGTAAGAAAGTTAGAATAAAAAGTTAAAGTTATTTTTAGAATGTGTTGTTTTGAAACAAAGCAGCAAGGGGGGGCTTATCAAGATCTCAGATCATACAAAGAATGGAAGGTAGCTGTCAGAGAAAGTATAAATAGTAGGGAGAACAAAAGAGATGATTATTCAGACTTTTCTTTTTGAATGAGTCAGTTGATTCTGATTTTGCTTGTGAAGGCGATTTATTAAGATTTTTCTTGCTGTTTTATTTCCAAGTTTTCTGGAAAGTACGTTCAGATCTCTCTTGGGAGAAATCCTTTAGATCTTGCTTCACATTTAGCTGGTGCTTAAAAATAAAGTTATACAGCTGTCATTTTCAAACAATGGAGAAGTTGGAACCGGCTCAAGTTAAAACCAACCGTATTTTGAGGAAAATGGATATGCTTGGCTAGGCAAATCATAGCTTTGCCTATCGCCGAGGTTCCTAAATACCATCCAAAATGCCTTAACATCCAATCAATAACCATCTGAACTCTATGCCGTGTCTGGAGAACTTTTCATGGAAGCCATACTTCATATTTTCATTGTCCGGACAAACACCTATCGTCGGTCGGATCAAGCCACGGACGCCGTAGGGAACATCACGGAAAAAAAGGACGGTATCGTATCTCCTAAATTAAACTATCTCGTATGCTACTTGTGATTCATATTGTTTTATTGTTGTATTGAATTATATGTATCTGCTATGTAAACATTTTATGAATTAACCGTAAATATATTTTGGGATCATCTAGCTATATGTAACCTTTTTACCTTCGCTATTCTTCCTTAGATTTAGTATTTCGTTGCGGTTAAATTTAATAGTTAATTTTTTGTCATTTGAAATCACTTTCCAATTTTATTTATGTTGTTAATTAAATCCAAGTCAGTTTCTTTTGTGTGCCAACTTGATCTTTTTGATAACACCTCTTTTTGTCCGCCATTAGCTTGTCACGTATATTTGATTTAGATATACGTTCTGGGTTAATTTTAAACCCGGTTTTTCGCGCAAAGCCATAAGAAATGCTTTGCGAAAGGTTTTTATTACCTATCGTACTTTATCGAGAAGATCGAGTTGACAATTTTTAATAAAATTGGGAAGAAAAGAATTTGACCGCAAACCTATTAACTTGTTTTCTTTTTATTGTCTAATTAGTTTGTCGCAGTAATTTAGGGGAATAGCGGAGGCCATTAAAGCTTTATTCATATTTTAAAGCCAGTAATTAAACATTATTTAATTATCAAAACTTGAGTTTCTTAGTAATATTAAATGCTTTATTTTTACTTTTCAATGATCCAGGCACGCATAACGCAAACACCAACACATATTTTAAGTACTTTACACATTTAGCTTTTAGATCCTTAGGATTTCCCGTCCATGTCTCTACCGCTGTTGCTAAGCTTTGTGGCCGGTTGAAAAATAATTTATGCGTGGCTCAGATGGTGTTGTTGGTTCGTGAATTAGCCCCGAGAATAGGCGAAATAGGGCAGAGGTTATTATATTCTTTATTTAATATTTCGCGTATAGTGGCCTCGAGGTACTTTCGCTTAGGACTCGAACTAGGTTAAACCAGCATACATAATCTGACTGTCACAATACTTTTTAAAATACGTTCAGCTATTAATGACTCTTCCACTTGTTCAGCATTCCGAAAAAATAGTTTTTACACTCATAATTCTGCTTTTCCGTCTGTACACTCCGAAAACTATACTGCTAACTCAAAGAGAACGGGTATGAGTGCCCATGTATCAATGAATATAACCCAGCTAGCTAATTAAATTTCACCTGACCAGCCTTTATATATCCCCCCCCCATTACAGGGTGTATTCTCTCATCCCCTCCACAAGTTATTGCTTTTATATTTCTGTTTTTAATTAAATTATTAATCCCTGTTTTTAATTACTTAAGTCCAAACAGTGGATTTAATTTTAGCTATCTCCTTGGAAAAAAAAATTATGATAACTTTATCTTTTAATTAATTTCAGAATTTCACAGACCATTTAAATTCCAATCCCTTGATTTCTTTAAACAATAAAATAAAATCACTTTTATTTAATTAAATAATTTTGAGTAGATGTCAAGCTGAATGACCACTGATACAATTTCTACATTTTTCTTCCAAAAACATTATACAATAAAAGAAAGAGGTCATTGGCTTGCCTGCGGTCATGAACATTAAGTTCTAAAAAAAAAAATTATAAAACTGTATACTTGTTGTCACATAAAAATTGTTTTTAAGTTTTCCAAAAAGAATATTCAACAAGCAACAGAAAAAAAATACATTTGAGAATCTGAAATAAAATCAAAAAATCAAAATAAAACATGTTTACTGATAGGTTACTTGCGAATACATTTCAGTTTTCCACAATCATTTCTTTAATCCCCTGCCATATTTATTCATATCATAAATAAAAAAAATATATAGCATTTATTAACAGCAAAATACATATTTACATGTGGTGTCCGCATTTGTTTATTTATAAGCATATTATCACCATTAATCCTATTTATTTACAATATATTGTGTGTGTAAGCAGCAGAGAAAATATACCTGCACAGACCACTCCTTTTATTATAATATGTACATTTGTTTGGGCTGCAACTATGCTTGCAGCCATCTTTGTGGCAGTCATTTAAGACTGACTGTCACAATATATATATATCAATCAGTGACAGAGTGTGACATTTTTAGGAAGGGAAGCAACTACATCTTTTTTATATAATATTTTTATTTTACTTGCAACAATTTTTACATAATAGCTAATCTATTCATATTACAGACATCTAGAAAAATCAGGAACTCTTGTCTATCAGTAAATCATTTAATATAGACATTTATCAAGATATTTTTATTTTCTTAGTGCTTTTAACATTCTGAAGTTTGAACTATTAATTACATTTTAGCATTGTTTGAACTTCTTAGAATCAATAAATAATGCAATCGTCAAACTCATTATTTGCCTTATATAAAAACAATTCAATTGTAGGTAAAAAAATTGAAAGTTAACAGAAATTCCATATAAAAAATAATGAGTTTGAATAGTTCATTCTTCTTTCTTATGTTTCGGTAAATAATTTAGAGAAAAATATGAAACTCTTATCTGGTAATCAGACTGTGACTATTTCAAGTATAAATAATACATTATCAAGATATTCCAAATGCTTCTAATATTCTTAAGTTTAACTTTAATATTGTTTGAACTTCTTATAATCAACGAATAATGCAATGGTTAAACTCATTACTTGCCTTATATAAAAACAATTCAACTGTTGATAAAAAATTGAAAGTCAACAGAAATTCCATAGAAAAAATAATGAGTTTGAATAGTTAATTCTTTTTTTTTATGTTTAGCAAAACAGTTTAGAGAATTTTTTTTTTTTACATTTGTATATGCAACTTGTTGGATTGATTTTATGAGGTTGAATATGTACGTATTTTAGTGAATTTTTAAAATTGAATTTTTGTTAAAGCATTTTTTTATGGAAACACTCATTCCATTCAATACATGAAGCCTTCATCCCTGACATATATTAAAATTAAAGTAGGTTTAATTGTTTATCAATTTTAAATTGATAATAATTAAAATAATGAGATAGAATTTGATAAGTACTTTGTTTTAATTTTGTTAGTTATAGATATTCCGTATTCATTTAAGCAATATATGCAAAGTTAAACACAGTACAAAGTAATATTCCTATAAATAATTAAAAATACAGATATATTAACTTGATATGGTTAACCCACATATTTGATTAAATGTATACATTTGTTCCTTTGTTATAGTATTGTAAATATTTAAATATGATGATAAGTACCAAAACAGAAGCAAAACTCTCCATACAGTAGTGCAGCCCAGTGGAAGCCAGAGTAATTAATGAATGCAAGAAGGTTTGTGCATAAAAATCCTCATCTAGTATTTACTCATTCAATATCCCCAGACTAGTTTCCGGCTTGTGGCCTTCATCAGTGAGGAGCCTTGGATCTGAGAGCACTGCCCCAGACTAGTTTCTGGCTTGTGGCCTTCATCAGTGAGGAGCCTTGGATCTGAGAGCACTGCCCCAGAATAGTTTCTGGCTTGTGGCCTTCATACCTTGGATCTGAGAGCACTGCCCCAGAATAGTTTCTGGCTTGTGGCCTTCATCAGTGAGGAGCCTTGGATCTGAGAGCACTGCCCCAGAATAGTTTCTGGCTTGTGGCCTTCATCAGCGAGGAGCCTTGGATCTGAGAGCACTACTTTTATAGGTAATTATAAAACTATAAGGTTAAAATGAAACAATAATGTTTTTAAACCAAGCTCATGTGCTTGTATAATCACATAGATCTGAAACCACAATTTATACATTTTTGTGTCTTTAGTTCTTTAATAACCATCATCACCAGCATCTTATGAGCAGGATTCATAATAAACTACTAAACATTATCTGATCACTATTTCCTATGCTTATACAAACTGTTAAAACAAAGGAAAAATTCTCCATACAGCATTGCCATTCAGTGCAAGTTGCTATGGTTATTAAAGAACCAAAGATACCAAAATATACTGATTTTAAATTGGTTTCAGATCTATATGACTTTGTAAGTGAATGATCTTGGATTGAAACCATTATTGTGATTTCATTTTGAACTTTTAGCTTTCTAGTTAACTAAAAAAGTAAAAGTTGGCTACTGGAGGGTTGCGTTAGATCCTAAGATCTAAGTGCAGTGTTCTCACATACAAGACTGCTCACTGATGAAAGCCACAGGCTAGAAACTAGTCTGGGAATATTGGATGAGTAGACATTAAATAAGGATTTTATGCACAAACCTTCTTGCATCTACTGATTTTTCTGGCTTGTGCTAGATGGCGCTACTGTGTGCAGAGTTTTGCTTCTGTTTAATACAGATTTTGTAAGCATAGGAAATAATGAAAAAGCAAGGTATTTTATTCAATACTTGCTTCATGATAGGCATAAAATACCAATTGACAAATTAGTAAAAATGAAATAATTTATTAAGGAAAATAAAATCAAGTAATTAATGAAACAAATTGATAGTATTGTCATTGGAGATTTCCTTTTTGAATACTTTTCAAGATGATATAACCTAAGTCTTTTCCTTTCTGTGAATTTACATAATAACTTCTCAGCTATAAAAAACGTGTTATTATTAGTTTCTATGTACTTTTTCTAGAAACAGTTTCATCCAATTTATTCAGGATGAATCACCATATAATTTGTTCAGTGAATCATTTAAATTCTAAACATTTTATTCTTCCAGTTCCTTCCTACAGTGAATCATTTAAATTCTAAACATTTTATTCTTCCAGTTCCTTCCTAAATAAAAGATAATATCATTTTTGACCATTTTAAATTGTCACCCTTTTGTTTTTTTTTTGAGTGTTCAATATTTGTTTGTTTGTTTGAATATTCAAAAGAGAACAATATAAAAACATTAAGGGTTCTTGCTTTAGATTATCTTACCATCTATCTGGAAAGTCTTAAGTATCATTAAACAAAACATTAAATGCTATTACATGTAGTGTTAGTATTTTATTTCTTCTTAAACAGAGTTTTTTGGCAGTATGGAGTTCCACAGTTTTTTTACTACTTAACAGGGAAGATACTGAGCATTGGATTAATGATAAGAACTAATGAGCTAGTTGCTTTCATCTAGTCCTCCATGTTAATGAAAATCCAAATATAAAAAGTATTTTTATGACTTTTAAAATAATTATAAATTTACACTTCTTGTATAGTTTTAACTTGATAGATAATTCATTTTATTTCCTCCTCTGCTTCTAGCGAGAGAGAGAGTGAGAGAAAGAGAACAAGCGAGCGAGAGAAAGAGAACGAACATATATGATATCAATCTTTTTGACTTCATTTATATATATAAAAAAACTTTTCTTTATTTATAAAAACTATTTGTTTTGAAGCAAAGGGAAAAGTAACTAAATGAATATATCACCTCCTGGATATTTCATTCCTTGCTTCTTTATTCCAATCCTATTTGTATGTACTTGTGTATATATGTGCGCATATGAGCACACACACTGGTTACCAAAAGTATCACTATGTAAGTTTAGCATTGCCAATATAATAGTTACAATATATATATATATTAAATTATACTTAAATTTAATTTAAATTTATAAAGATAATATAATAATGATACAATCATATATTATAATACTATTTATTTATTTATTTAACATTCTCAGCAACATGAATAGGCTCCCGCATCTTCCACGTAAGATAAAAATTACAAAATACTACAAGAAGCCTGTAAAATAATAATAATAAAAAAATTATCAATAACTTTAAAATTGATAATTCAGGCTGGAAACCCCAAGGAAGATAAATACATTCTAATCTTTACATACAGAACAAATTAACACATTAAGTAATATGAATGCATATTTTTATATAATACACTATGCATTGAAAATTTAAGGCTATGTATGAATGAACAATTTATTTCATTAAACAGTTTGTGCTGATATATATTAGATTTTGATTAAATTCATGGAAGAAAAACTATATATAAGATTAAATAGATTGTCCAAAGAATAATGCTATTCTCTAATCATGCAACAGTAATAAGTAGGTCGTAGCCACCTTCAAATTGGTTCTCATGTATTACCATATTGTCAGAAGATTAGAGGGAGCATGTCTCATTTATTAAAGTAGCATTAGTCTTTGACTGACATATTTAATGTTATATATTTTCACATAGTGAATGTTTTCATTATATATATATAACAATAAAATATTTACCTGACTTATCCCATGACTTTAGATTATATATTGTTATAGTATCATAATTTTCCACCAGCTCTATGTCACACTATAAGCTTTAGTAAGTAATTTATAGATGTGGTCTTATCCAATATTCCCATACTAGTTTCAAGCTTATGGCCTTTAACAGTGAGGAGCTTTGGATCTTGAATCAGTGCATCTGGATCTTTAGAATCCAATGAATCCTCCTTACAAATCCTATCATCTACCTATCTGTTATACTATCAAGCTATCAGCCTAAATAAAAAAAAACCATGTTTTTAATTGAAACACGTAAATCTAATTCAGTTTCTATATATTATACTGATGCACTGATCCATGATCCAATGCTCATCACTGATTAAAGCCATAAGTTTGAAACTAGTCTGTGGGTATTGGCTAAACAATATAAGGTAGGGATTTAATAAGCATTATCTTTTGGCATCTATTTTTAATTACTAAAGCTTATAGTAAGTAGCATAGATATGGTAAAAAATTATGCTGCTATAACAATATGTAAGTTAGAGTCATATGATAGTGTCAAGTAATATCTTATTGGTTTATACCAAATCCTGGCCACAGGATAGAGGGTACACAGTTATTAAAAAAGCAGGAAAAACATAATATATAGAAACTGAACTGTTTTCAGATTTGTATGACTATGCAAATAAGTTGTTTTCAATTGAAAACATTTATATGTTTCTTTGGTTTATGATAATAGTTAGATTGTATAACAGAGAGGTAAATGATAGATACTGGAAGGAGGGTGCATTAGATTCTAAAGATACAGATGTAGGATTTAAGTTCCAAAACTACTCATTGGTGAAATCCATAACCATGAAACTAATCTGAGGACATTGGATAGTTCAGCACTGGCTAGGGATTTAATAAGCACTATCATAGGACATCTATTATTACTTGCTAAAACTTAACAATAAGTGGCGTAGATATGGTGAAAAACTATGTAAATATATATATAAGGGAAAATAAATACATTTATTTAGTAAAGATTTCACTTTCTTTTATGGTGCTCTGCCAATTAATTTAAAAAGAAATCTAACTTCTATTGTTTGTAAAAGTGTCAAATAAAGAGTTAAATCGGTCTACCTTTTGCTTTCGTTGAGTAAATATTTCTCTAAAAATGAGTTAAAAATAAATTATTCATTTTCAAATGAATTGATCGATCATAAAATTACTTCAAAAGAAAGACAATTTTTAAAAAAAGAAAAAACAACAAAGATATTCTTATAAAATTGCTGCAAATTAATTAAATGATGACATACTTATCTGAAAATTATTTAAAAATAAAAATTGTTCTCTTTTCCATTTTGAAAGACCAATGATTTATTCAAATGCAATTGTGTTTGTCAATAATTGAGGGTAATAATAATAATTTTGAAATATCATGAAAGAGTTTTGCCAAAATGATCAAGTTAGTTATAATTGTGAATCAACTTGATTTTAATAAATTTAAATTTATTCACAAATTATGCACTTTGAGTCAATTATTTTGGAATTGAAATTATCATTGTAATTATTTTAATATTTAAAATAAAGAATAATATGGACTAGCTACAAAGTACGAGTGGTTAAAATCCAAAGTTCTCTTCCTGGAGGTAATCTAAAAGCATTAATCCTTTATTGCCACCATAGTTTGAGAAAGTCATGTGAAAATAATCTTAAATATTAAACTGAAAAATAAATTGTCCAATTATGCAAAAATAAAAAAATAAGCAAACTATTTAAATAAGAATCAGACCAATGGGATGTAATATTAATTACTTTTCCAATTAAAAACTTGAATATGGAATGTAATTTGAAACAATTTTTTATCTTTCCTTATGCAAATTGTAATAATAGTATACAAAGGTTTTGGATTCTGGGCGGGTAGACAGAATGTGGTTCCTGCACATTTGGACTGTTAATTGAGAGACAGAGGTATCTAGAATGGTCTTGATATGGCTCGGCTGTGGGTCAAGAATTTATTATTTAATGGACTTGAGCCTTGGACCTCGCTGCCTGTTGTGGTGGTTGGCACAATGCTGGACTTGTCCACCTATTCAGCTGAAGCATTTGGGTCTTCGCTTCAGGGCCCCAGGGGTGGGATCATTGCATGATGGATAGCTTCTCAGCAGCTGGGCCATGTAGATCCATGTATAGATATTCATGTTCAGATACACATTAATCGACATTATAGCATTGTTATCAAGCATATGTACTTTATATAATCAATAATTGTTTTACCTTGTTTGTCACATTGAACACTTGGTAATTCTCAATGGGTAAGTGTACCCAAAATTTTTGAAATCCTTTTACTAATAAAGGTTACTTTTGAAAGTAGTATACAAAGGTTTTGAACCTCGATTTAAAAAAATATTATTCTACCTTGACTTCCTAGCACATGCTGAGCGTACTTTCGGCCAATAAACCCCAGAATCATAGCACTCATGAACAGGCCCCGACTTATATGTTTAAATAATTGACTCTTGTATTTATGACTCTTATAATAATGTTTGTATCATTTAGTGACTTTTCCTGGGCATAGTTAATCCTAAAAAACGTGTTCTATCAACTTGTATCCAAGGTTTCTCCAATGGACTGAATGACTAAAACAATAAAAACCACCACATTGTTTTTTTCACACAGAAAAATTTTAACAAGATCTCTATTTAAAAAGAATCAGATTATCTCTATGCTGCTTACAGGATGTGCAGACATAAAATGAGATGTATATTTTAACCAATTATGTAATTAATACATTACTGAGTTTCTGTTTTATAATACAAATGTGAGCATTTAAGTGATCTCTATTAGCTCATCAAATAACTAGAAGATGTTATTAATTTATTGAGCGCACCGAGAGCGTATGTAAATAGTTTAAACAGGCTTTAGCCTGTACTCAATGCCTTTAAAATTCACAATAATCAAGCATTTTTTGCCGATAGAGGGAACCTTCCAAACCATGACACAAGATAGTGACTTTTATAAAGATAAGAGCAGCCAAATTGTAAACTATGATGATATGCTTCAAGGACTAATCCCCAAAAAACACATCAGCTGTGCTAAACCCCAATAATGTAGCAGATTATCCTTACCTCAGCATTAAAAAATAACGTTATAGCAAACTTTTCAAAACAAACCAGTTTAATAAGAGTAAAACTAAATGTTACTTTTGGTGCCTAACTGTTAACAAAATCTAAAATACTATTTAAAAATTTCTTAAACCAAAAATCTTGAAGATCACAAAGTATATATTTATTACATCTAACTTCTGAACAATGGAAGATATTTGAACTGACTGAACCAGTATAGAACCTTAGTTACCTAATATTATTTAAGTACACTAAACTGGAAGATATTTGAACTGATTGAACCAGTATAGAACCTTAGTTACCTAATATTATTTAAGTACACTACAAGAAATAATCAAATATTTAGCCATCCAAAGGTTCATATGTTGTTCAAGCACCAAAATTGACAGTTGAATCTTTGATCCAGGAATCTTTAGCTGTCAAATCTACCCTTCTACAATTTCCCTAAACTGCCTAAGACTCAAGATGTCTTTAAAATAATTGAAGAGTGAAACATTGCTGGATCTGAAGTAAGTCTCCATTTTTACAACTTTGATTATTCCAAAAGTATTTCAGTTATTCAAACAATGCTGAAAAGTTAAGAAACTGCAAGAAATCATAATGACATGGTATATAGAATTCTACTGAATTAATATAAAATTGACTTACAACAAATGTGGTTACTTTGGAAACCATCATCCAGGATTGTTGAGGGCAAATCAGGATTCAAATCAAAAAAGATCTGGAAAACTACACCAGGATAAAACAAAACTCAAGAAAAACTCAACCATTAGTAAGTTGAATTATAAGGAATACATTATCACTTTGGAAGTTATTACTCGGTCACAAAAGGCAAACATATTAACATATACATCACAATTGAATCAAAAAACATATAGAAATGGAATAATATTGATTACAGCAAGTTATATCAAGGCAAAACAAAGCTTAAGTGAAAACTCAACTATTAACTACTGATCATTGGGGATATCTTATTAAAATATACCATCTACAAGGAAAATGAAACTGGATTGGTATAGTGAAAAGCACTGTGAACAGCAGTCTTATTAATAAAATAATTTTTCCCTTTAAGTGAATTATCTTTTCTCATGTGTCATAGCATCACCCGGGAAGTGAACCCCCTAACCCAGGACAACTTCATGTAAAGCAGCTGTCGCTGACCTCTCAACCACCAATGCTTGACCTTTAAGTGAATTTTCTACTTAATTTTTGCAGTATTTACAGCTTTCTTGATAACATCTAAGTTTTGACTGATTAAGATCTTTTTCAAAGGTTTTTTTTCTTTCTATTCTGTGATGAAGATTGTTAAGTAGTCAAAAGACCAAACATTATTAAATAAAAAATGTAAACATTACAAAATTAAATGTAAAAAAGTTTCCTTGATGTTGAATAAAAGACAAGAATAACAGAAAGGAATGAATTAGCAGGAACAAAAATTTCTCATTTTGGTATCATTTGTTCATCAAAAACCACAGTAACATCATCCCGTAGACAGGAATGGTATAACACCACCAAAACATCACATGGTCACCATTTCCCATGCTTACACAAGCTGTTATTAGCAGTTGAAAACTATCCATACAGTAGTGCCCCTCAGTGCGAGCCTGAAGGTTTATGTATAAAATCCTCATCTGGTGCCTATTCATTCAATATCCTCAAACTAGTTCCTGCCTATGGGATGATGTTTTGACTGTGGTTTTTGATAAAACAAGGACACCAAAATGTATAAATGCTTAATTGGATTCAGATCTATATACAGGCTAATGAGCTTGGATTGAAAACATTAATGTTTTTATTTTGAGCTCCTAGCCTTATAGTTAACTAAATAGGTAAAAAAATGTGGCTGTTGGAGGGTTTCAATGATGAAACAAGCTAGAAACTAATCTGGGGATATTGGACGAATATGCTCTAGATGGGAATTTTATGCACAAACCTTTCTGCATCCAGTGATTACTAAGGTTTGTACTGGGTGACACACTGTATGGAAAGTTAGCTAATGCTAATAACAGCTCACATAAACACAGGAAAGGGTGATAAAAAGAAAGTACTATTTGTATAATGTAATTTATATACATAAATGTAGATCTATCTTAATCAAGAAAATGTAGATCTATCTTGATCAACTTTATTTAATTTCTTGGGAAGGGGCAGGGGTCTAAATTAAAAAAAAAAGATTACATTTCCTCTCAGAATTAAATAATACTGAAAAAGAGTGAATAATGGAAGAGTGGTTATGTGGTGAGGATACTCAAATCTCTGACTACAATCTAAAATTAGAATTATTTATCTGGACCAAATACTACTTATTTCCTTTGCTGGTCATTGCAATGTAGTTAAAGAGTTCAGTAAAACTATTGAGAAGCATCTAGAGAAGACAGAAAATTCTTCCAGAAAGCTAGCAACATAATTACTAAAGAGAAAATTTATAAGACAACACTCATTACCATTCATATAAATGATGAAATTAAGGATCAGTTCAGCATTATGAAGAAAATTATGGACTAATCATCCAGTCTTCTTGATGAACATATAAGATAAGAAAGAAAATTGGATGTAGAAGCACAGACGCATGCGCTACATTAACAATCATAAAACATCATGATTAATAAAGGCACCACAAACGGTTATTAAAACTTATCCAATACTCTATCATTAGCCACCAGCCCAGTTACATAGCATTTAAGATTACAAAGGGCCACTCATATCAGTGTTATAAAATTAATCCACTTGCTACTACAGAGATCAAAACAAACCCACTGCATAATTTTCACCACATTACTTCTATTAATAAAGCCAATTTGGTGCTATAATATTTGCTTATTATATTTTTATTTGTCATTTCATAATAAATCTATTTTCATTGTACAATTGATTAAAAATCATTACGATTAATTATATCACAATTTTACATGAAAAATAAAATTTCTAAAATGCAGCTACAATTTAAAATTGCTTATACTGTATATATCTGGCTTATATCTGTGTTATCATCAATTAAAATAAAATATATTTGAAAAGAATATTAATGATAAATTTATGGATGTTTGTTTGTTTAATTTAAATTTTTATATAAAAGAGTAAAAATAAATTTTTATATAAAAGAGTAAAAATAAATTTGACCTTAGGAGTAAAATTAATATTTTTATTTTTTTCATATCTTTATTACTAAAAAATAAATAAAATAATATATAAAAAATATTTTATAAAAAATACTTTACTTTCAAAAAATATATATATATATTTTAATCAATTATAGAGTAAGGTACATAATTGTGTATACAGGTAATAGTTAGAGCTGCTGTTAACAAGCATTGTTTGCAATGGGTTTACAGGAATACAGTTCAAATAGGATGGTTAGGAGGTAGGTCATACCATCCCTGTCAGCACAGCAATAGGGGGAGAATCCATCCTGACAAGGTCAGAGGCATCGTCCATAGAATAAAACGGAATGTCTTGAAAACTTAAATTTTTAGTTGATCCCCGGTCTGAATCACCAACTGTTCTGGGCAAGTCATCTTGTCAATCTCCCTAGCCTTCTGTATGAAATTTATAAGGAGGTCCTCGGGACTATGGTCAATTCCACTTTCAAACAATAGTTTGGAAAGTATAGTCCAAATCCCGAAGTGACAAATGAAGTCAGCCGAATTCTGGCAAAAAGCCCCTTTTCAAAGGCCAGAAGAATCATTACATAAGTCAAGTCAGGTGCAGACATTTTCCTCAGAATCATGCCTCGGAGACAAGACCACGAATCACAATGGAACAGAATGTGGTCCATGGTCTCTTCCTGCTTCACGCACATTAGACATAAGGTATCGATGTTATAGCCTCTATGATGGAATAAAAAGGACCTTGTGGGAAGGGCCTTAAGGTTGACCTTGAGCAGGAAGTCTATATACTTGGGATCAAGTCTGAGGAATTGTGTCCATTTGGCAAGTCTGGAGATAGAAATTGAGAGCAAGATGGGGGTACACGTTTTCTCCTCGAACATTAGTCGGTATGTGTCCCAGTAAATTTTGACTGGAATAGGGAGCTGGAGGTCTTGATCTATGATAGGACATCCGTCACCTGCTGTTGAATCCAAAGTCTCCTCAATCTGGGTGGGGGTCTATCAGTAGGTTCGACTCTTTCTGTGGGAACTGGGCACTCAATGTCAGAATGAGAATTCAATAGCCTAACCAGAATATTGCATGTCCTTTGAATTTGGAAGACTTTAATGGCATGTAAGGCCAGTCCATTCACGGGTTTAGGCTTCTGTAAAATGTTTAAGCTGATGACCGGGGGCCCCCTTCCCCCAGCATAGTTTCCTACAAAGCGTCTCGATCCTTTTAATGAAGTTGTTGGTGGGTGAAAAGCCGGCCAGGTAGTAAGTGATTTTGGGAAGTACTACCGAATTCAGCAAGGCGACCTTGCCCAAAAGGGAAAGGTAAATTTTTGATAGTGAGTTAACTGTTTTCTCGATTTTGGTGAATAGCTTCCTCTCCATGTCTCTCCTCATGACTGAGGGGGGGGGGAAGTGAGATGGAATCCTAGGAAGCTCTGGGGGGCTGCTTTGAATCTGCCTTGGATTTGCTTCCCTGTCAGGATGGACCACATTGCTGATTTGCGTTCGTTGACCTCAAGACCAAATACGCAAGCAAACTGGTCTAGGAGCTCTCCAAGTCTTGCAAGCTCCCTGCCAAAGGAGAGAAACACCACCACATCATCCATATAGGTAATGTGGCATATGCACTCTCCAAGCACAGGAATGGCTATCCCTGGGAGAGCAGCCTCGATGCTTAGGAGGGGGTGCATATAGGCTGTGAAGAGAAGGACGCTCAGTGGTGAGCCCTGTGGGATGGAAACACAGGGCCTAAATCCTGGAGATAATCTGCCATCCAATGAGAGAAAAACCTCCCTATTTTGTAGGAGGTTCACTATAATCTGAAGGTATGCCTTGGGCACTTTGAGCCTCTCCAGTATACCAAGCAATATGTCAATTCTGACGCAGTCAAAAGCTCCAGCAAAGTCAAGCTGAACCCCAACTGGCTGGGATTTTCTTTTCTTGCGAACATGGTCAATGATGAGGTGAAATTGGCTGACAGCGTCAGCAGTCGAGCAACCTTTTTTTGCGAATTGATAAGGAGAGAGGTATTATATGATGTTATCTTGGATGTCTTCTTTTATAAGGCCCTTAATAACCTTTATCATAAGCGGCACCATGGAAATAGGTTGAAGGTTCTCTAGAACCAGTGGACCCTCAGGGTTCTTGATGAGGGGAACCATAGTGATTGGACATATGTCCAAGGCTTCCCGACTGTCATTAGCAAGGAAATTTATGATGTTTACTATAATTGGTACCGTAAATGTACGCAGATGGAAAAAAAAAATTTTGGAATTCCATGCAGGCCAGGATGGACCTTGTCCAGGAGGGACCTTAGTCTCTGTAGAATTCACCCTTCCGTAATCTTATGGGGAGCAGCGTCAACCGAAGCAAATTTTTTCCGGGCACTAGTTATCCCCAATGGCTGAAATTTTAGGGAATAAAACTGCTACTCTGGCTCTTCCATGGCCAACATGGAAGAGCCAGAGTAGCAGTTTCCTTGTACCTCAATCGATGTGGGAGCTCGGGATCTTTTGCCTGAGCCAAGGGCCCAGCGAAGGTACCCTCTGGTCCAGCAATGCTGATGTTGTAGGTATTGATGAACCCTCTTAATTGCAAGGTATTCGGCAAGGGAAGACTGAGCTGATTTATATTTTGCTTTCAAGTGAATTATGTGCGGGATATTCTGCTCCCCAAGAGACAGGTTGTGCAGAACTCTGGCAATGCCGTCCAGCTCAGCCGATAGTCAGATTGGACCCTTGGTTTTAAGAGTGCATTGATTTATTAGATAGCCTAGCATTTTAATAAAGGCCATCCATTCCTCCACAGGAGGAAGAGACATGATCTCTAGATGGCAGAATGCAATATAGGCCTCAGAGACCAGTTGGGTCGTAATATTTGATCTAGTCTGCATCCTCATAATGCAGAGATAATTGATTGTTGGAATTATATTATTTTGATATCTGAGTTGGATTTCCATTGCCAAATTGTCGGAGAAGGCATTGGGACAGAGATGGGCTTCAATTGATCCCACCATCACAGGAGAAAATAAACCCAGGTCTATTAGGGAACGTGTATGCCTTGTATAAAATGAGAATGCCCCTTCAGAAAAAAGGTTTTCTCCTCTTATCATGGACAGATTAAGGAATTTAATGTACTTGTTACTGAAAGAAAGGTAGGATTGATTGAAATCACCTGTAATTAATGTGGGAAGCGGGCTTGTTCTGAGAGTTGCATTGATGGAGTGGATAACTTTGATTAGGATGTCCGGGTTTTTGGGTAGGTATTGATCAGCCAGACTTGGGGGAACAGGGGAAACCATTGGATTCTGTAAAGGATCATCTGGCACTGGTATAGTTTCTAACCATATTGAGTCATAGTCTGGACCAGGGCTGTCATCACAATCACTGTTAGTAGATGAGGAGGGGAAAAAAACCCTCAACCCGGAGGGTGAACTCATCGCATATTTCAGAGGTGAGAGAAATAGGTACCTCAGTCTCATTAATTGTTTTAGGGGTGTCCTCCAGCGGAGGCCCAGCCATCAGTGGGGAGGAGTGCAGCAAGGGAAAGTTGAGTTGCTACCTGGATTACAAGGATCAAAAAGGCCCAGAAGGACATTTACCGTTAGGGATTCCGAATCCAATGTTGACCGGTCAGGAGAGTCTAATGGTGTTTTTGGTTTTATTCTCTTCCTATTCTTTAAGACTGCTATAATGAATCCTTCCTCCTCTGGTGAGTTGGTCATTGGTACTCGGGAATCTACCATTGATACATTAACAGGCAGATTAGCAGATTGGCTCTCCATTGATTCTACAACCAAATTGCATGAAGAGCCCTCCCCAAAACCTGCAGCATATATGAGGTCAGGAGAATGGTGAGTCCTGTCAGATTGACAGTCAGGAAGCCCAGGGGCCTGATCCCCAGAAAGCCCCTGAGGGTGGGCCCAAGATGGGATGGACTGGTGATGTACTATATTTAGAGTGACATTGATGTGGTCCCTGGCTAATAAGTCCACATTGTATGCACTTTGATCTCTGCAGTTTTTCATGAGGTGTCCCCTAACCCTGCAATGGAAGCACTGGGGGGGAACACCCTGGAGGATGATGGAAAGTGGAATGTCAATGAACTCAATAAGCCCAGGTAAATTGAGTGGAGAAATTCCTTTATTCAATGCAATGCGAAAGTCTGCTATATTGGAGAGTGACTCGGCCCGACCATACTGGATTGTCCGATATTTAAATGCTATGATGTTCCCAAAGGGGGCTAAGGCTCTCTGGAGATCAGCCTTGCTGAAGTTTACACCACAATTCCTGATATAGTCATCAATGGAGCTCGGCCTATCCAGGTCTATGGTTATCAGATATCGGCCAAATAGACTCTTATGGCCATGACAGAATGACTCCTTGGTCATAATGTTGTTGAACTGAATCGCCACATACCTGTCATTAGGGTGAAACAATACCTTGTATACCGAGCCCTAGATGCCATGTGTAGTGAATAATTCAAAAAGTGATTGAACAGGGAATTTAAATAGGTGGATGTTGTCATCTGTCTCAGCCAGAATCAGAGTCTTATCATCCTAATAAATGTTAAAAGATTTCTTAAGGAGAGATGGAATTAATTGATTAAACTTGTCATTGATCAGTGTGTGTTTAGATAGATCATACTTGTAGTTACTGGGGTTATCATAAGGAGGTATGTCTTCCCTTACTTCTTTGGGGGTTGTATGAGTTTTGCCCATTATTTGTAGAGCTCTGCCAAAAATTCCAGAAGATTCGCCAACTTGGGTGTTATCAACAGCAGGGAAGCCAGCAGATATAGATCGAGGTCCTGGGATACTTCGGGCAGCAATGTTGGCATAGGATGCTGGGGTGGGCCTTGGCAAGCTTTCCTCTGGGTACTGACTGGGTCCTCCAAGGTTGGGTATTTTCTGTGGGGAAAGAGTTGGAAATTGATCAACACTATTATACTTCAATTGCTTGTCCTTATTTGATAAACTAGATGGAAGTGTGTGGGTTGGACTTTTCAAGGAAGATCCAACTGATGTAGGGGTGTTAGATTATATGGGGAGGTTAGGTGGTACAACATTATTTGAAAAAAGGTTAGGAAAATTTTTGCGTTCGGTATTTATATTGGGGCCAGGGTGATATATGGCTGGAGGTGGGGCCACCCCATTGAATGAGCCTTTTTTTTGAAGCTGTGGCATGTGTATTGGCGTTTCTATTGACTTCGTTGTGATTTTTGAGTGATTCCTGAGAAATTTTTTTTTTGATGGCGCCACCTCTGCATCGGTTTTCCCCTCATAACTTTCGTTCCCAATCCCGGTTCTTTTTTTGTTATGTAGGGTATGTCAGAATACATATTGTTCCCAAGAAAAACTGAGTTCGAATTTATAGGAAATTGTATTTTTTTCAACTGCAAAGTTTTGCCGCATTTCTCAACTTCCAGAATTGAGTGCTCGCTTTGAAAAAACAGATTTTCAGCGGATTTATTTATGTAACTTACCTTGGAAGTTAGCATTTTGGTGAGCCTGGTATTGTTTTGCAGGGGAGGACGAGATCTTCCAAACAAGGGCAGTTTGGACCTCCAGGCCCACGTGGAACTTTATTATTCTTTGGATCTACTTCCATGTTACTTTTAGCCAGTTTTACTGAGGCTTCCGGCAAAGATGTACGTATAAATCTTTCTCTTTCAGGCACTACTGGTGTGTTTTGCATATTGGGATTTTTAAATTGAGCTGTTTTCTTTGGTCTGACAGGATTTGGATAAGCCATGACATGTTTTTGATTCAATTTTGAATCTTTTTGTTGGGATTTAGTGTTAACTGGATTTTTTCTCCCACTACTCTTACTAATAGGGTCTTTTACGATAGTCGCCATTCAAGATTGATAATGATAAAAAAAACTAATGAAATTATATTCAAACATAGAGGTAAAAATTAATTGTTCTTTATTAAGAGTCACTTTAAACGATTAAAAAAAAGGAGGATACTTACCTAAGATTTACAATTATTGTAACATCGCATTATCAAATAAATCTGAATCATCCGGAGGTTAGAACGAGTAAACCATCCAGAAAGGCAACCAGAAGCAGATTGAAAAAATACTTTAATTTAATTTAATTAATGCAGTATAAATGAAAAAAATATACTATTTCTATATGTAACTTGAATTAAAAGTATGAGACATATTAAATAAATTAATTCAATCATGAGTTTTACAAATAATAATTGATTAATTTACAGATACCCCAAGCAACAACAATTCCCCTTTTTAGTACATTACTCATCAAATTAAATGTTTTTTTTTTTTATTATAAAATATTATATTTATATATTATTACTTTTTAGTATTTGGATATTTTGCAATAGACTTTTTATAATTATTCATATTCTAATTTAAAAACTGAAAATGTAAATAATTTTTCTATATTTACAGTATTTAAAATGTAATTCACAAGTGTTACAAATCCATTACAAGATTTTGTTTGTGATAACAGCATTTTTTAAAAAAAGCAAATTTTATTTAAAGAATCAAAAGAAATTAAGATTCCATTCTTTATATCTTTTTTTTTTCTATTTTAATTTTCACTGTAAATGTTTTTTAATAAATTAGCCATGAAATTCAATGATTGCATTTTAAAAAAATATACCACCATTTATTGTGCATCACTAAAAATTAACTGAATGCATAATTTGAAATTTAGTCTGCCAACATATTACGCTGAACAACACTGAAGTATTGCATTGTTATCTAACAAGTATACAAAGTTTTAAGAAAATTAGTCTGATAGAAGTGTGTTAAAGATTGGTAACAAGATTTGACCCAAATAACCAAGCAGAATTATGAGTTAAATAAAAGCATTTAAAAATATTTTAATTTAAAATACATGTAGTTACTTTTTCCTTTACAGTATTTGAAAATTATATAAAAGAAGTCTTGTAAACTTATTTTTTAATTTTAAAAAATGTAACTTTTTTTTTTTAAAAAATAGTTATTTCTTTTTTATATATATTTAACTTTCTTAAATGTTTATATTTATAGAGGTCTCTCTTGTAATAAATTAAGCACTCTAGGTGTAGGTACTAAAGTTTTAGCCTTATTTAAGTATTAAATGTTTTTGCATGTTTGTTTTTATCAAAAATTAATTAAATGAAAACACTGTTTAAATATTTTGTAATTTAAAAAATATATGGTTACTTTTTTTTTTAATAATAATTTTTTCTTTACAGAAACAACCATTTTAACTGCTGAGAATCTAATGCTCAATTTTATGATTCTACATCTGTTTATGAAGACAAAATTCAAACTTCATATGTCGATATTCATATATAGTTAGCATCAAGCTGTTTGATCTTACTACAGAATTTATAACTGGGCAGATAATTATATTATTATGATAGATGTATCATTCTGTATTATATAGACAGCTAACACCCTTCTAATAATTTTTTAAAATTGATATTTAGTAAGTTAAACCACTAAACATCACATGATCACTATCTCATACTAGCACAATAATTGTTATTAAACAATCCAAAACAAAGCAAAACTCTCCATATAGTAGTGCCATCTTGTGCTAACAAGAGCAATCAATGGATGCCAGAAGGCTTGTGCATAAATTGATTGCTCTTGTTAGCACAAGATGGCACTACTATATGGAGAGTTTTGCTTTGTTTTGGTATTTAGTAAGTCTAATAATTGTGCATGAACACACACTCATGCTTATATAAAATATTAAAATAGAATCACCATTTAGCATTCTCATAAATATATACCTAGAGAAACAAGAAGAATCTATGTCATGTCAAAAAATTAATAAATTAAACCACAAATACTAAAAACTCATATTAAAAAAAAAACCTTAAAATAAAATTTTTATAATTTTTAAGCCATACAGGAACTAAAAAGTTTGATTTAAAATGTATATATAGTAATGATCTACACCAGAATATCTGAAACAACTATTGTACTTTATATATCACTAAGCATTACTTGATTATCATTTCCTATGCTTTCACAAGCTGTTAATACAGTAGCAAACTCTCCAAACAATATCCACTGATTAATAAGGCTTGCTCTAGGTGGCACTATTATATAGAGTTTGCTCTTGTATTTGTGGGTTCAGTACCAATAGGAGTACAATTGGTTATATCTCATTGTCTTTTTGTTTTTACAGTCAATACATTCACACTCATTTGATTAACATAGGTTAATTTGGAAACCTTACCATCAGCTAATAATAGCTTGACATCCATTTACTAACCAATTACTAGATGGTTACCTAAGGGTCAAATATCTAAAAAAAAAAATCTTAAAAGTTTTTTTGTATTATGATAGTTGTTGGAAAATGCTTTCTAGCTAACATATAATTAAGATTCAATTAAAATAATGTCAAAATATTTATTATATCTACTTGCAGTAATAATATAATTATAACAGTTATAAGTTTCTATCCCTTATAGTTGATGAGATTACAAATATACAATTGTTAGCAGTAACAACCAGCAGTGGAAGGAATGCTGAGACTCTTTCCATGTTGGCTTGTCTTGTAAAAATTACACTATTTGCTATCAGTAGCTTCCTGCCCAGAACTTGAGTATGTCTGTTTGCATTGTGCAAATGGTAGCCAATATGCATTACTATCAGAGACATTGGTCAATTACTATTCAAGTCCATACATTTTATCTTTCTCTCGAACACACTTTTTCACAGTCAGCTCTCCTATCTTACTGTGAACAATTGGATTCTCCTGTTTGGGCCATTGCTATTTGTTTTTTTATTGTTTCATTGGTAAATTACATTGTATTCTGTTATAATTTGGCAAATCCATTATTCAGAGTAAATTTGTGATTCGAAAAAAAATTCTAAATTTCATTTGGTCAGATTTTAGCTAGGTAGTAAACCACTAAACATCATATGATCACCATTTCTTATCCTTGCTCAAGCTGTTAAAACAGGAAAAACTCTCCATACAGTAGTACCACTCAGTGCAAACCAAATTAATGGATGCAAAGTTTGTGCCCTAAATAGGGATTTTATGCACAAACCTTCTTGCATCCATTGATTACTCTGGCTTGCCCTGAGTGGCACTACTGTATGGTGAGTTTTGCCTGTTTTATTTTAGCTAGGTATTGGTATGTCCAATGTATACACCACTAAGCCTCATATTGTATTGTTACATACACGATGGGCTGAAATTTTAAACATATCTAAAAAAAATAATACACATGGAAAAAGAAGGATGAAGGTCGTGTTTAATAAGAATAGATATATTATTTTTCGATTAAGTTCAAAATTTATATCTGGACTAAAAACAATATATCTAGACTAATAAATGATAAGTAATAATCATTAGTGTATTTATCTAAAGTGGATAGTGCCAAAGATGTAAGATACTAAATTCTAAGACACAATTGTTTTAAATCTTGAAGAATTTGATCAAACAATTACTTTTTCTTCTCATGCAGTAATATGTCCAAAGAAAATAATTAAATGAATTTTAGAGCAGAAATTATTACAAACTTAATTATGGATTCTTTAACTTAATCAATGTTACTAGGGTGGACAGTATCTCATTGTAAGTAACTTTTATTCTGTTCTATTAATTGTTTTTTCCATGCACTCATTTTTAATTTAAATTTTTGGAAGCTTTGATTAACTTCAGTTTTCACTATAGTATTCTTCATAAACATCTTTTAATAATATGTTTATCAAATATTTATTTTAATATTTTTGATAAAAATTTTCTTAACTTGTTCGGTGTCCAGATTATAAAAATACTAAGTTCTATTCACTAATTCTGTACACTTCATTTACAATTTTTTCAATGAATTTTATTGGGATAAAAAAACTAAAAAAATATGGAATTTAAGCTAAATGGCATATTGAACTCACTAATAAAATAAAATAAATAAATGAAAAGTATTCCGGTAGTTCATATATACTACACAGATTGGCGTAGTTGACAAAGTATCCAATTTGGGATTGGAAAGTCCCATGATCGATTCTGGCACTCACAAGTCTGGCACTCAAACTCCCGAGCAATAAAGTAATATGCCTTTTTTAATCCTGTGAAATTTGGCACAGAGTATCCAACTTGGGAAAGGGAAGTCCCAGGATCGATTCTGGCACTCACAGGTCTGGCGCTCAAACTCCCGAACAATAAAGTAATATGCCTTTTTTAATCCTGTGAAATTTGGCACAGTGTATCCAACTTGGGAAAGGGAAGTCCCAGGATCGATTCTGGCACTCACAGGTCTGGCACTCAAACTCCCAAACAATAAAGTAATATGCCTTTTTTAATCCTGTGAAATTTGGCACAGAGTATCAAACTTGGGAAAGGGAAGTCCCAGGATCGATTCTGGCACTCACAGGTCTGGCACTCAAACTCCCAAACAATAAAGTAATATGCCTTTTTTAATCCTGTGAAATTTGGCACAGAGTATCCAACTTGGGAAAGGGAAGTCCCAGGATCGATTCTTGGCGCTTGCACTTCTGAGTCTTGAACTTATGAACTGCCGAACAATAAAGCCATTAACATTTTTTTTGTATATGTCAATTTAAATAATATTAAATTAAGTATATAAAATGTAGTTGTTGTAAGACAAATTTAAAATAAATAAATAGCAACAAATCATAAATAAATTTACTAGGAAATCTTTGTTTTCTGTATTGAAATCAGAAATGTATATAGGTGTTCACATATCTTTCTATAAATTAAGCGTAACACATTTATTAACTGAACGGATTATGAAGATTTTACTATGGAACTTTCAGAACTTTTTAAAGTAACAAATATAGAATCATTTTAAAGCACTTTGTCTTTATAAAATTATAATTTCAGGTGTATATTTGAATGATATTATTAACATTCTTAAAATTTTTGAACTAAAATGGTCAAGAACCTCTTGCTTTAAAAAATCAGTAATCAACTTGTGCTAATTTTGTATGTTATTTTCACATGTTGCTAGTTCAAAAATGAATATGTACATTACAATAATAACTGCAAATCCATTCAAAAACAAACAAAATTTAAAATCCGTAAATTCAACCATCCAATTTTCTTTCTGAATATAATTCTAAAATACTTCTTCATCCATACACTTTTCAAATCTTGTTTATTTTATTGAATTCATAACAATATTTTACACAAATTACCAACACTTTAACCATTTTTATATGGACATTGTCAAGATACCTTCAACAGAAAATGTAAATATGAAACCCATAAAAATTCTTTTAAAAATATCCTTTTTTTTATGTATCAAAAATAATATAATTACTTTTTTTCTCATAATTTTCCAATTTATATTTTATAATCTAAACTGTTATTTCAAATTCGGAGAATAAGAGAAAAAAAAGTTTATTATTTTTACTATAAAAAAGACATTAAATTTTTTTTTTAGATAGATATAATGTGGAATTTCCATGTGTTTAAGATTTCATTTTGTATAAGTTGTAGATACCTTGGCAATGGCTATATAAAATGATGTCTTAATATAAATTAACATGGAATACATTAATAATGCTTGCGTATTCCCACACATTTTGAAATATTGCATACGTTACTTCTTTAGAAATGTAAACAAATGTTCCCCCATTACAATTTATTTTAATACTTTTATCCCCTTTTTTTTATTAAATTTTGCCTCTGTAGAAATAGTTTAAAATATCAAATGTTTTAAATAAATACTTTAAGAAAATTGATAAATATTAATTTTTTGGTTTAAATAATGAAAAAAATATTAAAGGTGTTTTTTCCTTATGTCAATAAAATTTTCTAATAAATAATTTTTAAAATCTCAATATAATTTAAAACATTTCTTAAATGTATTTATTATCCTTATATATAAAATTCCTATTTCGTTTGTTGTCTGAATATATACACTCCAGTAAATAATCTTATTATATAAAATCCATACTTTGTCATCCACAATGCTGTCAAATTCACAACAAAATATTGACTTTATTTATAGAAAAAAACTATACCTAACTATATGTAACTTACTTAGCAAATATAACAGGTATATTTAACAATTTTAATTTAGCTTTATTAATACTTTCTGAAGTGACCAAACAGACTGGGTTGTTCCAAACATTTTTTTTTCCATTGTGAATTTCTCACATTTGTTTATATAATATTAAAATCTTTTGTTTAATTTACAATAAACTAAAAAAAAATTGTTAAAGCAACCAATTAAAAAAAAACTATTACAAAAACGATGGCCTTTATATAGGCCAGTTACATTTCTCACATTTATTTATAGAATATTCAAATTTTTTGTTCAATTTATATGAAATGTTAAAAAAATTGTTAAATCAACTGATTAAAAAAAAAAAAAAGATGGTCTAGGCCGGGTATAAACTTATATGATAAATTATTTCCATCATCTTGTTGAATTGTTACATTCAAGTAGTTAGTTAAAGCATCATCTTAAATTCCATATTTAGATTTGTAAAGGACAACTGGTTCAATTCCTATGCTAGATTGTCACTGGTCAGCTCAGCGACATTTCAAGAAGAGAATAATACTGCTCAAAATGCATTAGAAAAAGTATCAAGTTTGAATTATTAAAAAAATATTTAATAATTTGACTAGATGATAAAAACAGTGCAACATATAAGTAAAATGCAATCATGACAAATCTTTTATGTTGTTGTTCTGATATTAATCATTTATGGGTTTGTTCTTTCATTTAGATCTTTAGAAGAATAGTCCCCATAAAATATACAATATTTTTTTTTGTATTATGATATGATTAGTCAAAGTCATACAAATCTTTTACCTTTTGTCTATAACAAAGAAATATCTCTGATATGTGATATCAGAGCAGATCACTAATTATGAAATGCATAATGATGAATAACAGCTATTGTCTATGTGGCCTGTGACTGAAAATCATACAATCTCTTTCTAGGATATTACTGAAAGAAGCATCTAAAGTTTATTTGGTTTTAGCTGAATTCAAACCAAGATCAACAAAAGAATCTGATTCCAATGGATTAAGGAATGACTTCTAATACTTCACGAAAAATTTTATTAAGAATGAAATCAGCAAAAGTTTATAAGAAAAAAAAAAAAGTAAAATTCTCCATTTACCACATGATTTAGTAATAAAGATTACAGTAAAATGTTTGAAAAGTTGTTGATCTTGAATTAATTATTTATGCAAAGTGTATAACCCTAAAATATTTAGAAGGTAGCTTGATGTTGGTTGTAAACTTTGCAGATATATAGAGATGGTATTTTTAGACTTTTACAGATACTATTCATACGATAAAGTCTTAAAGAACAGTTGCATAGGTGAAAATATTCTGATAGTAGACTAAAGCGGCTGGTAGGCAGGCTTGTCAATAAGAATAAACAATAGCAAATAAAATCAAGTCATATATCACATGATTTAACTTGATAAGCTTGTAATTATAAACTAAAATAATGAGCATGCTAGAAGCTCTTTGGTATTTTGGATCTAGTGACTGGAATATCATAATGGCTCATTGAAGATAGCCTATAGGTGAAACCGGTTTGGAGATGTTTCTAGATAGAGATTTTTAAATGCTTTTTCTTGCGGCATTTAGAGATATTAGTCCATTCATTATTTTAGTTAAGAATAAACAATTATTAAACAGCTCATTCGTCAATAAGATAAATTAAAATTTTTAAATCTTTTCCTCCAGATTGTCAATTTAGAGAGCTCATATTTATGTATTATTTTGTTTTTAAAAAAATGACCAATAAAAATTTGACATTATATTAAATTTTGAATCACTTGATAATTAAGATACTTCAAATGAAGAGCTTTTCTTTGGAATAATGAGAATAATTTTTATTAAATGATTTTTACCATAGTTTCCTAGATAAAAATTGATAAACAATTATCCATTGTCTATATTTAATTTTTCTGATTTTATTTCTTTATTTAAGGGACAAAGAAGAAATTCAGAACATTTCGTTTTTTAATTCTTTTGTTAATTTCAAATAAACTTCAAAAAAAATCTTAATTCATGCTTCTAAGTTTCAAGCCTCCACTAAATTTTATTTTATAATGAAGATAATTATTTTTATTAGCAAATAAAAGTGTGCATAATGTGTAGAATGGACATTAATATGAGCAATAAATAGAATTTCATTAAGAGCTAAAGTTGTGTGACATATTACTAAAGAATATGATAGTAGATGGACAGTGGAAGTGATTAACTTGATCCCAAAATATTATAAAATACCTAGAAAGGACCATATATAAGATGTATAGATGAAGTAAAAGTTTTTTGGTGTGATGCAGAAAAGAGTCTAGAAATCACAGAAATCATATTAAACTTCATCTTCATCCATCAGAGGATTGATAAGAATTAAAAGTGATTATAATAATGGGTTTTTAGAATCTATGTGATTATGATTTTAACGATAATATTTAAAGATTGAAAAATACTTTGACAAATGAGATATGGGTCTATTTTTCTGCTTTAAGCATAATAAAGGTAAAATTAGTCTTCTATCTCTTATATAAACTTTATAATAAATGCATGAAAAAGGGATTAATTTAATGAGCTTTACAATTAGACAGTATTTATAATATTGTGGAATGCACTAAAGTTGACACATACTCTTCCCTCAATAATTGTTTTAAAACCATAGGTGATCCACCTATGGTTAAAGCTTATTCTTTAAATAAACCAACAATTATTGACTGTGTCTAAATTAAAGCTTGAAGATTATAAGACTGATATTACTTACCCAAATTCAGTTTATATATCACAAAAAAGAGAAAGTTTCTCATTTTTAACTACCTGCGACACTGAACTTTATTAGTTTGTATAGATGCAATGTTTAATAATATAATGATTTACATATCTGTAATATTGTGGAAATAATTACTCTTCGCACATGCATTAAAACTCCACCCATAATTGTTTTAAAACTATAGGTGGTTCACCAAAGACGAGAGTTTATTCTTTAAATAAACTAACAATTATTGACTGTGTCTAAATTAGGTTTTGAACTTATTATGAACTTAATTTTTAAATCGGTATATTACTTAAACAAATTCTCTTCCCTGTGATATATTAATTGAATTTATGCAAGTAATATTCCACTTTAAAAATCAGGCTCATAATAAGTTTAAACGCTAATTTAAGTACAATCAGTAATTGTTTATTTAAAAAAATAAACTTTAACCTTAGGAGGAATATCTACAGTTTAAAACAATTATTGATGGGAGAGTGCTTGTCAATTTCAGCCCATGACTGAAGAGTAGTTGCTTCCACAATATTCCAGATATATAAATTGCTATATTATTAATTATTAGATAGTATTTATAATAAGTTCAATGAGTGACTGAACTGTACTGTTCTTGTCTGTTTTTATGTCCTATATATATTAAGAGAATTGGACTGTCAAATTTATCAATTTTTTTGATATATAACAAAAGAAATTAACATAGTTTTCATGCTATTGGAGTTACTCATACAAACAAAATGTAAACATCTTTCTAAATGTATTTTAATATATATTGTGTATGACAATTATATTATTATTATTTGATTAATACATCTAAAAGTAGAAGCCTCTTATTTTCTATATTTATAATGAACTAGATGTTGCTATGATTTAAGATAATGATGTAACAAAAAATCCTATCAAGTACTCCGATCACTACTCATTGACGATGGTCAATAGTTGGGAACTAATCTGAAGACTTGATTGACACATCAGGTACCGATTGATTATTCATATTTGCAGTATTAATGCAGATTTACATATTTATAAATTCTTAAATATCACATCTACATAGTTATAATTGAGTTTAAAACTGTAGGATATTTCAAACTTTAAATCATTATGTTAGATAATATAAAAGGAATAAAAATAGCTGTAGATACATACATATAATCAAGTTGTTTGTAAGAAAGTTTTAGCTAGATCATATATCTGGTGACAAAAACTGACTTCAAGAAATAGAACAAATGATGAAGAAGTGTATACAGTGTCAATCAAATGGCAATTTACCACCAAAAAATCTGGAGTCATAATCTAAATCAATTCACTCATGAAAACATGTACATTTGGACTACAACAGACCAATGAATGGTTTTATATTTTTAGTAGATGTACAGTCAGGTTCACAATTGACTGAATATAAAATTGTCAAAAACACTAGTACTGAGAGTATCATTAGAGAACTGAAAGAAATCTTTGTAAATCATGGTTATTCTGAAACTATTGTAACAGCCAACAGAACTAACTTTGCATTTCAACAATTTAAGAATTATCTACCTGATAAGGGAATACACAATGTACTTACCCTACCATATCATCCAGAGACTAATGGACTTGCAGAGAAGGCAGTTGAACACTTAAAAAAATATGTTGAATAAAATTTGTCATAATGATATTATGGAAGCACTATTAAATGCAATGTTTTATTTGCACTTTTCTTCATGTACATCTTTTTAAATTATTGTCAACTAAAATGAAAGTTTAAAAGATTCCATTGATTATAAAAATTTTAAAGTTGAAGAAAGAGTTTGGATACACAATACTTTAAAAAATAAATAGCTACCAGGAGTAATATTGAAAATCTTATCTCGGCAAATTAGATTGATGCAAGTGAATAATGTAAAAATATTAAAGAAGCATATAAACCACCTATACCATCATGAAAGTGAATCATCAGATTAAAGATAGTATTAATGTTAAGTCAGTGGATAATGATGAAAATTTTTAGGAGGACCAAACTGGAGATATAGATCAAGCTGTAAGATGAAACTATTGAATCAACACAATTACATCAAGTGTGCTCTAACAAGAAGAAAGGATAGTAATCTCACAAGAGGAAGCATATTATGCAGAAAACCTGCAAAATTAAGAGGATTACATATGCAAATAAGAGCATTATTTCTAGAATAGGGAGGAGGAGTGGACTGTCTGCGTGTGTATAATATTATATGCAAATGTAAATTATTTTAACATAAACAAGTGCAAATAGTACATGAATAAATTATCTCATTATTATTAAATTACTGTAGAAAATCTGCATAACTCTATTATACATTTAAATGTAAATAATTCAAATGAGGAACAATTAATCATAAATGGACTTTTGTATAAAAACCCCTGCTAGGATTTATATATATGCAAATAGGTGCAGCGCATGTGCAATGAAAGCTTAAAGAGGAGAATAAGGTGTCCAGTAGTGTAATCAAATATCCTATAATAACCTGTGAGGAAAATGTAAAAATTATGAGGTTAATCTGCATATTACAGTAGCAGCTGATTGTCTGCATAATGGTGTTATGGTTTATAATTGATTTCTATTCCTAACATATAAATGAATATTGCACTTATAACCAAATGTATGCATTAAGGTGCACTGCAATAGAATATATTTATCTACAGAGCATGTGTAGAAATTGACACATACACACAGAAGCTTATTTAGACTGTAGAGATTTCTAATGAAATTTCCAATTGTTTTCTACTGTTAGTTATTTGTTTCCTGGTTGTTGATTTAAATACATTTATTTTGTTGCAATAAAGTTGTACTTAGATTTATTTAAAAGTAACAGATGCTGCCTGATTGGTATTAAATTTATACCATCAGGACATAGCAACACTGAGCATTGATCTTTTAAGATATGCATATCTAATAAGAAGCTTAAAATCCTAGCTAACCTGCTAAAGTGTCACATGTAAATATGAAACAATATGAGGAGGCTTATAGAAATTGTAATATTCCTTCAAATCTCAGAGTCTGGGAACCCAAATATCACTCATATAATTCACTACCTGAAGACACCAACGACCAACAAATAAAATGAGAAAGCTTTCAATAACTCCAAAGAGACTGTGTAGAGCTTCCTGTTTCAGATGAATTAACATGGGCTGTTTTACTCCTTTGCCTTATCAAGTGAGATTATTCAGATTTGTTATGTTCTACTTCATTTAAAAGATATCTCTTCTCATTATGAAAATAGAACCCGCATATAAAACAATTGGGTATCTGGAAAAATACGAAATAATGGGAAGCAATAGGTCTAAACAAGTAGAAGAGAAGAATAAGAGAATATACTCCTAAACAAGAGTTTGAATATAATGTTGGATCAAAACGCTACTCTTCAGCGTACGTCTTAACAAATTAAGCTTATCATTACTTACGTTTTAGTTATTTAACTGATGATATAAATATAACTTATTTGTAAAATAAAAAAAATTCATTTATTATATAGAAAGATATTGACAAAAATTATATATTCACTTACTTCGTTTATTTCCTAACATAAATTTACATCTTAACGCCTAACAATATAAGATAAAGCTTTGTTAACGTAGAAAATAGATTTTTTATTTAAAAATTGCTCAAACAATTCTCAATACACATTTATATATGCTGAATCTTAATATATTTTTGTAGATGTTAGATTAATGTACTTATAAAAAGTGCGTGTGGGAATATGGGTTAATCAAACACAAATAACAAAAATTCTCCCATGAAAAAAAAAATTCCAAGTATTTCTTCCTGAAATAGATCAATAACTCGCCCCCCCCCCCAAAAAAAAAAAAAAAAATCCCATTTACGTACATTGACTATTTTAAATAAATACAATGACATAAAATTCTTAAGCAACACAACCTTACTTAAATCACTTATCTGGAAAATGTAGCTATGGTCACATGATCAGATAACACCAATCAACATTGCATTTACAAAAATGTCGGCTCTGTATATGATTTCTGAGAAAAAAAATCGTAACAGTGGAATCGTGTAGTAAATTATTATTCGGAATTACAAAAAAAAAAAGATAAGTGAAGTGGATTGTTAACTACTAAACAAAATTTAGAAGGTAGTATATCAGTTACATTTTTAAAATTAAATTGTTATATATACAAATAACTTCTAATGAATTATTGTGACAGTTCAAATATCTCTTTAGAAGTAATGTTCTCTGTTATTATTTTCTAAAAAAATTGCTGTTGGTAAGCTTTTTATTATATATTTTATTATTTGTATTTTTCACTTCCTGAGTTTACATTGCGAATGACATTTTAAATGTTAATCTGGATAATTTATTCTTTATAATTAATTTGTAGTAATGGGAGTATAAAATCTCGGTTTTTAAATTCAAGGCATTAATCGTTAAAAATGAGTTGAATGAATTTACATGTATAGATGTGTATATATTTATTTTATTAAATAATGATTATCTTCATTACAATAAACTGTTTAATTTTTCATTTCCAAAAAGTGAAAATACTCTATGGTGTTAGTCCACCAATTTTATAAACATGTTTCTGGCCCGGTAATTTAACATTGTTAAGATATTTATAGAAAATCTCATTTCACTATTATAATAATAATACTTTTATCTATTAAGTAATTAATTGAAACCAATCTACCATATATATTTATAGTCGCAAGAAAGCTAATTTTCTATTTATTGAGTTTATGATTCGACATTAACCTGTCCCTATATATATATATATTATTGTAATAATAATAAAAACAAAAATTAAGGCATCTTTGTCCATGCTTCGTGTATCTCAACATCTGCCTTTTTATGTATATTAAATAATTTCTCAGTACTTTCATTTTTTAATATTAAATGATTTATATATTTTGTAGGAATTTTAATCACGATATATTTATGTTGTTGAAACATACGATTGTTTAATATACTAAATTCTTTAAAAACATTTATGATTTGTTGAACTTATCTAAAATATAAATAAAATTATCTGTATATATATATTTTGTATAAACATATATTATCCACCAATTATGATTTGTTTGTTTAGTGAATGGGTTTTTGTTTATTTATATTATGTAAGTGTATATTTATTTAATTTTTTATCTTATATATATTTTATATTTCAAAAGTTCTATTTTAATTTTACACTATTTATAGAAATTTTTATGAATTTTCAAACATTTGCAGAAAAAAATCATAACTGATATCAATCAGTTGAAATTACTTGAAACCCCACTAAATACAGTAATACAATTTTTATTTAAATTCAATTGCAATGCTCGAATTGATATTAAGGTTTGAAAGCAATTTTATTGTTAATTTAACTATTTCTTTGCATCAAATTTGCTTTTAAACAAACTAAAAAAAAAAAAATTGGCTTTCAAATAATTTTTAAATATATAAATAACTAATTGAAAACCATATAATTTACTCCATCTATGGAAGTTTTATGATTTTTCAAGCATCAATATTTAATGAAAAAGTCATCCAATATCTGCTGGTTATATATTTCTATCATAACTGACATAATCTGCACTTTGAAAACTAATTAAAACCCAATTAAGCACAATCATGTAATTTTTCTTTAAACTCAATTCAAATGTCCAATTTGATACTACAATTTGAACACAATTTTATTATTGCTATGTTAGAAAAGTTTCTCTTCTAATGTCATAAACATTTGTCCAAAATAGAGATTGTTTGACTTTTCATCAAACACACTACCACTTGAAAGAGCATAATTTTTTTTTATAATAGATGACACAAGTTAATTAAATTAATGTTATGTATGTAATTTTCTATTAATTATATATACATGAATGAGCCATCATCCACATAGCAACAAGAGACAGATTAAGCAAATAAAAAAAATAATCATTAAGTTTTGTATATTTCATAAAAAAATGAACAAACATTCTGTAAGAAATTAAATTACCAATGACATGCATAAAAAATTAAATTGTGAAACCAATCCATGCTTTTGAATGTAAGTGTGGAATTTAATTAATATTATAATACAAAAAGTAAGCTAATTAATGTATAAAAAAAATTGATAGTAAGAAATTAAAATTAAGAAAGGTGACCATGTGTGGTGAAAATGAAAAATGAGCATTGGGGTCAAATAGATCTGCATAAAAAATAAATTGCAAAAGTAATCCATGGATTTTTAGTAAATAATTTAAATCGGCACCCACAATACAAAAAAGGTAAGCCATGTAGATTATAAGAAAATAATTGATGCAATAATTCTGTAAATTAAAATTTTTTCAAAAATGTGTCCATGAATGAAGAAAGTGAAAAAATGTATGTAATAAAAACCTCAAAGTCAAAAAGTTTCATTTATATCTTTGTGAAAATGTTATTTACTTTCATGCATTTTCTTCATATATATTTTGATATTAATGAAACTTTCCATGAACACTTTATTAGATTTTAATTTCTTTTGGATTCTTATGGATTATATGGTTTATTTTTTATATTGTTTTGCTTGTTGAATTCTTACTTGTATTTAATTTGTATTATTTTTATCGTTTATTTTTTTATGGAGTTGCATTTGCTCTTGTTGCTAATTTAATTTGTAACAAAATACTTGTATTAATCTCACTTATTAAATATCATTGTGCATTACCTTGATAAATATATTATTTCTAGGTTTATTTTTTAAGCATATTATTTAATATTATAGTAGTTTCTGTATTTTTTTAAGTAAAATATATGAGATATCGTTTAGTTTCATTTATATCATATTCCTACGTGGTACTAACAAGTAGAACACACATGTCATGTATATTATTGAATACATGACACAATGTTCATATTAGTGGCAATTATTCCATCAGTTTTACAAAACATATTTAAAATATGGTTATTGATCCAGTGACCCACATTATAATTATATAACCATTCTGTTATTGTTTCAAAATATTAAGGATTTTTAGATCTCAGATTATTAGCTTGATAATATAAGATGTAAAAGTAGCGGTTGAAGAGTGAGTGCAAATCAGCCAATAACCCAAAACTATTTTGGGGATATGGATATAATAATAACATCTGGTATCTATTGATTATTCAAGATTACAATAGATAGTTCATAGTAAATATGAATTATTGCTTTTAATCCAGTGAAAGCAAAGAAAGTCACAGTATTTTGTTTGATGCCATAATGTTTATAGATAAATATATATTATTTTATCTCATTAATTGAATGATTTTTTTTACCAACACATATATGTATAAAAGTTTATATGCACTCATATTTAATCTAAACAAAAGTTTACATGCATAAGTACCCCTTAAAATATATATACACAGACATTTATATCTTTAATTTTATTTTTTATTTTGTCAATAAATAAATTATTTAAATACAAGAAAGATTTTAATTATCTTTGTAATTTACTATGTATTTATTAACTATTTTATTTTTATTAAAAGGTAAATTTTTAATATATATTTACTCTTTACTATAATTAATTAAAATTTTCATTTTACATAAATACTGTCCTTTTTTGTTTGCTTGAATGACAGTTATATTTAAATTTTAGTATTTTGCTAGTAGTTTCTTCTGTATATATATTTTTGCAAACTGTTTATGAATAGATCAATTTTAAAATTTTATTAGGTTTTTTTACATTATGATTCTATCTCTCTCTATATTTTTCATTTGTATAATAGATAAAATAAAAAAATATTTGTCTGAAGGGTGGCATTTTACTTGCAGATATTGAGTATTTCTATTATCAAGTTGACAGTTAAATCTGTTTGAATTTTTTTTTAAAAATAGTAAACATTTTAACTAGATATAAAAATCCAGCATATAATTACAAATAAAATTAAAAACGTTACTTTTCTATTTTTATTTTATATATATAGTCAATATACATATAAGAATTTTCTCATTTATTCCCTTTTATTATAATTTTATCAGTATGGTGGTAATGAAGATAGAAGAGTATAGGGAAAAGATGGAAATATTATTAAAAGAGGATTGTTTTGAAAGGATTAAGAAGAATGAGGGGAGGGAAAAATAAAGAAATAAATAGATTTATAACAGAAATGTATTCAAAAGGAAGCATAGGTGTGAATGATTTAGTGAAATTGAAGAGGATGGATTTAAAAGATGCTGAGATACATGGGATACCAAAAACGATAAGATTGGGATACCATTGAGACCAATAATTAATAATATTGATGCATATTATGAAAAATTATCAAAATGGTTATTTACTAAGGTTTTAAAAAATATGGAAAGAAAAGAAAGAGGAAATAATGTTGATAATTCATATGAATTTATAAAAGAATTAAAAGTTTTTTAGAAAAAAACAATAATGTAAAAAATATATGGTTTGTAAAATTAGATGTGTGTAATATGTATACAAATATATATCCAAATAAAGGGGTTGAAGTAATATGGAAATGTATATTAAGGATGGTAATAAGAATATTAAAAAGAAAGTCATAAATTATATGACTGTTGAGTGTTGTGTAAGGATGTTATATTTGTATACAATGGGAAATATTATAAACAGTGTAAAGGTCAGAGTATGGGAAACGTTTAAGTGGCTTACTGGCATCATTATATATGGATTTTTTTGAAAAAAGATATTTTGGGATACTAGATACAAACCTATATTTTATGTGAGATATATTGATGATTATTTTTTGGTATTCAATGGGAATGAAAGGAAATCAGAATGTTTTTTAAAATATATTAATTCAATTGAGGAAAACATAAAATTTACAATGGAAAAAGAAATAAATAATTCAATTAATTATATGGATGTTAAAATTAAAAAAGTTATAAAAAATTATAGAGTAGGGTTTGAGACTAGTATTTTTAGAAAAGATTCTTTTTATGGATTATTGAGTAATTGGGGATCAGATATTGAATACATACATAGGATTAATATTGTTAATAATAGAATAGTTAGAGGAATTAATCTATGTTCAGAGGAGGGGTTATTTAGGTAGGAAATGGAGTGTATAAAAAATGAGGCAATAAAAAATGATTATCCAATTAAGATTATTAATAAATTATGTGGAAAAAAGAATATAGACAAAATTGAGAGGAAATTGAGAAAAAAGAAAGAAAAAAAGAAGGAATTTATGTATAGTGGGTATAAAGTGTCAAAAAGTACTTTTTTAAGATTAAAAAGATAATGAGGGATATGAATAAGAAATATGGTAAGGAATGTGGTTTATTGTTGAAACCAGTATATAAAAGGAAATGTAATTTAGGTAATATGATAAGAAATAGGAATGTTGAAAACATGAATGGTATTTATAAAATAGAATGTTTGGATTGTAAAAAAGAGAATAAAGATGTATCATATATTGGTACAACAAAGAACAAATTAGAGACAAGATTGAAACAGCATTTGAGAGATAGGAATTCTAATGTAAATATACATAGTAAGGAAATTGGACATACAGATTTTAAGATTAAAATGTTGGAGGGGGTTAGATTGTATAAAGAAAGAATGGTAAAAGAGAGTTTATATATAAAAAGATATAAACCTGTTTTAAATAGAATTGGATAAGACATAAATAAATAATTATTTTTGGAAATAAATTCATTTTTGAAGTATATAAAAAAGAAAAAGGAAATAAGTTTTTTATTGTAACAATTGGTTTTTTGGATAAAAAATGTAAAAAGGGAAAGTTTTTTTGAGAAGGGAGTCAAGTAAGTGTGGTGTATGTTTGTGTTTTTAATTTAATTGATTTTAATGTATTTTATTTATTTTTAAATTTTATGGGGTTTATATGCTTTATATTGTTTTTGATTATTTTTGTTTTTATTATGTGAAGTTTGTTTATAATGTAATGTTTTTTCTAGATCCTTGAAAATGACTATAGAGTAAAGATAGTCGAAATGTTGGAAATAAGTGGATATATATATACATCAAATAAAGTTTTTGAAAAGAAAAGAAGTGATTTTTAATTATAGAATTATTAATTACTAATTTATTGAGAGGCATATTCACAAAAATTTTGAAGAAAACATTAAGAAAACAATGTGTTGTTAAAAAAATATGTAGCAAATTTGTCATTAATTTTTATCAAAAGTGAAAGAATAATAATTATTTGGATGACATAAAAAGAATTGTAGGAATAATAAATTTATACAGAAAGAGAAATATTAAATATTTGAATGCAAAAAATAATTAGAAAAACAATAAAACTTATAAAAGTTGCATAAATAAAATAAAAATTTGAATGATGATATTGAAGTACAAAATAGTGCAAAAATGAACAGTTTTATAGTGAGGAGAAATAAAAAATAATTTACAAAAAATAATTATCTGATAAAATTAATGTATTAAATAATAATAATAATAATATATAATAATAATAATAATAATAATAATAATAATAATAATAATAATAATAATAATAATAATAATAATAGTAATAATAATAATAATAATAATAATAATAATAATAATAATAATAATAATAATAATAATAATAATAATAATAATAATAATAATAATAATAATAATAATAATAATAATAATAATAATAATAATAATAATAATAATAATAATAATAATAATAATAATAATAATAATAATAATAATAATAATATTATTATTATTATTATTATTATTATTATTATTATTATTTTAGTAATGTTGTGCTAAACCTATGTTAAATTTGTCTGGTTATAATGGACTTCAAAATTATATATTTTAAAAAATATAAGATCATATGTGAAAAGTATATTTTGTTAAATTATACTGCATTCGAATGATATGCTTAAAATTGTTCTTTGATATGGAAAAGATTCATCTCAGTGCTTAAAAAAATGTGTATTGTTCACAAAATTGCCAATTAATGTTAATTATTCAGAATAGGCAGGGCAGGGCACATTTAGCTTTTCATGGTTTAATTACTTAGCGAATTCTAAAAAAATAAAACAAGTATTTTTTTAAGCAAAGGAATTCATTTTTATGATATAAAAAAATCAATCTGAAATTGGAAGTTTTTCATATATTCTTTTCTTCAAAACTATGGACATTAGGAATTTTTCTCGATGAGAAATTTGTTTTAATTTTACAATAGACATTTAAAAGAAAAAAACTTCTTTTGAAATTCCAACAATATCATCAAGTGTATTTGTGGACTTCATTCACATATTAACCTGACTATCACTAATTATAAACTTTTTTTTCCAAGTAAGTGCACCAAAACTTAAAATATTTTATTATATAATTCTGAATAAAAGTTTTTCATATGAATTAATCAATATAATATTCTGTGTGAATATAAATTTACTCGAAACACGCAGTTACATACAAAAGTATCAAAGGTCAATCGACCATGGGAAAAAAACAAGCAATATGAATTCTTCCTGGGGAAAAAAATCCATTCCACTTAGTTCCTATCTTTATTGAAAATAGCAAAGATCGAACATACATTTATTGTACAAAATAAAAAAATAAACTGAATCATTGTTTCCATTTATATGTGACTTGCATATACAAAATGTAGGTGGTGCAAATGCTTATACTTACAATTTTTTATTTCAATTCAAGCAATGCCATTGACAATAATTCTGCATGCTACACTTGCCAAGTGCATCCTAGGTTGCTGACTCCTGACCTAGGTATTCTCTGAACTAAAATCCAATTTATAGAAGAAAAAATATAAAATCTTAATGACTGATCAAAACCCAAGCTGATAGAGACCTTAGAAATAAAGTAGAGAAATTTTTGTCTCCATGGACTTTAGCCAATGCAAAGCATCATTACATGATCACATTTGTCATTCAGACAAATAGAAAGAAATGCCATTATTTGTAATGAAACAATTAAAAATTAGCTTATTAACTACTGATATACATTTAATTTAAAATCCAATTTTTACAATAAAATTAAATTATTTAATATATAAATATAAAATATTAAATATGTAAAACTCTCATAAAAAAAATGAACATGAGAAAATATAATAATTATAAAATAAAAATTTAATCATTTTTGAAGTTATTAGTTTTAAATTTATTTATGAAATGCAAATTTTTGGTATATTAAATTTTAAAACAGGTTTTTTTTATATTAACTTGAAACTATTCTACATAAAATTTAAAATAAGATGACATATTCAGTTTCTTACTAATCATTAAAATAGTAGATTTAAATGAAAAAGAAAGTATTCTGATTTTACAAAAAAAAAATAAAAAAATAGAAGACACCCATTTAGTAGTATTTTTTTTCTTCTAATTTAATAAGTATTAGATTATGTAATAATTTATTTTCATATATTTATTCAATAATAATATTGAAGAGATGGAGGAATAATAACCGAATTTGATTAATTTATACACATAAGCAACAGTGACGAAGTGTGACCTTTTTAGAAAAGGAAGTACACTTTCTTTTTTTATAATATTTTTATTTTACTTAACACAATTTTTATGTAATAACACCTAATATATATATATATTACACACATCTAGAAAAATCTAAAATTCTCTTATCTGTAAATCAGATAATACATTATCAATATATTTTTATCTTATAAATCCTTTTAATTAATAGTTTTAAATGTAAATTAGATCTTAGCATTGTTTAAACTTCTTATAATCAGCGAGAATGAGTTAGTCGAGTGCATTCCATTTCCTACTATATAAAAACAATTGAACTGTTACTAAAAAAAAATTGAAAGTCAATATTAATTCCATATAAAACTATAATGAATTTGAATTGCTCATTATAATCAGACTGTGATTAGTTAAATATAGATAATACATTATCAATATATTTTTATCTTATAAATCCATTTAACTTAAAAGTTTTAATGGAAATTAGATCTTAACATTGTTTGAACTTCTTATAATCAACAATAATGAGTTAGTCGAGTATATTCCATTTCATGCGTATATAAAAACAATTGAACTGTTGCTAAAAAAAAATTGAAAATGAATTTTTTAAATTGAATTTTAATTAAAGCTTTTGAAAGTTTTAGTGAATTTTTCTACGGAAGTACTCATTCAGTTCTATACATGGACGATTTGTCCCTGTTAAGCAGATATATATGCATTGTGTGTAAAAACTTATGTATCATACATATTTATATGGCCAGTTTCTTTTACATACCAATAAATAAAAAAAATTTAATATTGTACTCAGAAACCTTTTTGATTTTATTTTTATAATTAAAAGTAGTTTTCTGAAAAATAAATTTGAAACAATTTATCAAAACAATTCATTTTGATATAATGTAAAATATCATTATTAATAAATATATTTTGAAAATGTCTATCATTTCATTTTAAAATTATACATGAATTGTCCATGCTTTTTTTTTTGAAGAAAAAAAACTCATCATTTGAAAACTCCATTTGAAAGAGAAGTAAAATGCATACATAGTGCATGTCATTTTTTTGCTACACTTTATTCAAATATGAGAACATCACTTGATTTTGATATACTGTATAGATATTGATGAATTGTTTCCAGAAATGGAATGGTGTTAAATGTACTCATATTTAGAAAAATATAATAATGATAATAGATATACAGTGAAGCCACAATATTCATTATATTTTTAACCAAGTCTTCCTCATGAATATTGTAAATTGCATATAATTTATAATATGAAATAAACCAATACAGAACAATGGAATGAATAAAATAAAGAATAAGCAGAACAAAATATAGATAGAATGTACAAAAATAAAACAAAATATAAACAAAGTAAATAAAATAGATAAAAAACAAAATAAAATAATTAAAATATAAATATGCAGAATATTTATGTATATTGTTGTCTTCATATTATTGAATATTTATTAATTTATATGTATTGAATAAGAGATATACAATACATATAAATTAATGTTTATTCATTAATAGATACAGATAGAATATACACATACATTCTGTATATATTTTAATTAATCTTATTATTTTGTTTTTATCTGGTTTTATTTACTTTGTTTATATATATTGTATTTTAATGTATCTATATTTGGTCTGATGATTTTTCTTTATTTTATTCATTCCATTGTCTTGTTTTATTTATTTGTTTCATAATATTTTATTCATATGGTTTTATTTACTAATATATCTTAGCAGGACAATCAAAATGCCAGTTTAGATATAAAAAAGTTTGCAATAAAATGTTTAAAGTAAAGAATGTAATTGTATTTATTAAAACCCTGAAACTAAATATTTCATTGATTGCATTTGCATTCTATGACATTGCCAATGCATTATTTATTTCCATAGTTTTACTTGTTACAATTATTGCCATAAATGTATGTTAACACCTGTGTACTTTTCATGGCAACCAGTTTCTTCATTTTTCTTACAAATGGATAGCTTTTTGGAATATAATTTTTTGTGTATTGCTTATATTGCATTTCAGGTATTTTCTAATCAATTACACGGATTACTTTTTTGTATTGCTGCGCTTTTTCAATTACTATTCATTAAATGTATTAGTTTTATATTTTAATTTGTTATGGATTTGCATTTGGCTTCATCATTTAAATGTAACTTAGTTTTGTTAGTTTTAATTAATATAGTTTCTATGAATTACTTTTATTGAACACATTTATTGCTATTACTTTCTTATGGATTAAATGTATTTTATATTCATTGTGCATTGGTTTGAATTCTAAATATATTATTTTCATATTTCATCTTGGATTAGTTTTTGTAATTTTATTTTTATGGATTTGCATTTAAATTTATCTTTAAAATGTTATTTACTTTCTTATTCATTGTACATTGTTTATCTTCTATCTATGATTTTTAGATTTCTGAGTAAATAATTTCAGGTTTGTTTTCTAAATATACTATATTATTTTCATATTTTTGAATTTTGTATGCAAAATATCAAACTTTTCGATTAGTTTGTTATTTAGTCTTTGATGTATGGTAGATGATTCCATAAGTTCTTTACTATTATTTTTTATTCTACTAACATTTGGATCATTCCTTTGTATATATCACCTTGTAATCTCACCTAGTTAAAGCTTGTTTTCTTTGTATTCGCATATAGGACAAATAAAATTATTTTGAAAGAGGATGAAAAAAATGTAAATAATGGGTTAATGTTTAGGATTGGAAATATGTAAAAATAATATTGGAAAGCAAATGTATAAAATATATGCTTTACAAGATATATTTTGAGAGATGTAATAGTATGTAGAACATCTGATATGATTAGTTTAGGCAAAACATTTCATGAGAGCAAAATGTATTTTTTTTAAATGTCTTTGGTAAATGTTGGTTATTAAGAAAAATTGCAAATATTGTCAATTTGAAGTTAACATTAAAAACACAAAAGTGCACATGTACGGTATTTGTATTCTTCAATTATAGTGCTAATATGTAATCGTTAGAGTGCTGAACTTTACAATGCAGGTAATAACAATGTAATGCTCTCCATTGTCATTTTTGTTTTGCAAATTGTAAAATGAATGCATTTACGTTTACTTTCCCCAATTCTTATAAGGACAATTATTATGCAGTACTTGGAAATTTTATCATCTTAGTGTTTATATGTACGTGTGTTGTAAAATTAATATGTACAAAGTATGCTGACATGCATGAATTGAGTTTGAGATTGTAAAAAAGAAGGGAAAATGAAGGACAAAAATAAAATAAAATAAAGCAACATTAAATATTTTGTTCTTTTGCTATTTATTAGTTCTATTCTTTTTTCCCACCTAGAAAATGTAAAAGAGTAATTAAAATTAAAGATTAAAACTCAATTTAGTTATAGTTAATTGAGGAAAAAAAAAGTTATATCTAGAGAGAGAAATGTTAATTAAAGATGGTCAACAAGAATGTTAGATTATAAAGAAAATTAATTAAAATGTAGATTTAATCTTGTAGTAGAAAAAAAAGGTGAGTAACTTTCTTTTGCATTGTGTTTTTTTTTCTTGTTGTTGTAAAGTACACATTTTTGAAGTTATAAGTATCTTCTTTCATTGCCAAAAATGTGTTCTATATATATAAAACAGATTAAAATATTTGGTTTGATTCATGGGTTTAAAGATTCACAGGAAGAAATCTATGTAAAGAGAACAAAAGAAGAAAGAAAAGGTGTGATAAATAAAATGAATATGCAGAATCTGGAACAGAATATATTAAGGGATCCATATAATATTATAACATATTGCTTGAGAGGAGATGCTGACCAAGGAATGAACTAAAACTACCAAATATTATTAAGTTGTTCTTTCAATTCAAATACTGAGTTATAGTGGACTTATACTACATTTGTGTGCCAATAGAAATCAAATGAAGTCAATAATATGGAAGCTTCCATATATATATATATATCAGAAAAGTGCTTTATATGTGTGGCTAGAACACTTAGTACATTGTCGATGCCATCCTTGTAACTACTGCCAGAATAAAGCAATAAACCGACTCCATCATCTAGCTCAGTGTCTAAAATATGACAAAAGGAATAAATTCTAGGAATGCAATGACCTTATATTCAAAAAGTGAAGTATAAAATCAATTAAGAAAAATAAATTGCAACCAAACCATATAATCATGGCCATAGCAGGAATTAACAACTGAAAATCAGTGGTTAAGACTTGATGAATAATTATTTATAAAAGTCTTCTTTTTATTTGTTTACTGTCTTAAAATAATATTAACTTAAAATGAACTTAAAACCCCAAGTTTACCATTGAACTCTTTCATATAACTTTATGCATTGCAACATGATGCCAATGTGTTATTACTACTTTATAATATATATAATCTGATATGTTAATATTCTATAAAATGGGTATGGAAGTAAATAGGTTGTAAAATGTATTTTATTATTGTTTTTCTTTTATATTAAATATTTTGTTTTAATATTATAACCTTAAACAATCTCCACAATTCTCTCTTTTATAAATATAAGAGTGATGTTCGTTCCTTTGAATATTTTTGTTTTGTACCCACCTGAATGCAGGTAGTGATATATATTGGTTGAGGAGATTTACATTAAAAAAAAAATACCAAAATAGTGATTATTTAATTAATACTAAAAGTATATTAGCAAAAAGATTTTTTAATACTGGTGCCTTAAAAAAAAACAAAAAACTGTTTAAACCATTCAATGATAATTTTCATTGCAATATCTGTTATTTATACCTGGGGTTCTGAATAACTAGGAAATATATTTGTGGTTTCATATACAGGCTACTATTTGGTTATCTTAAGTGGAGAAAATATATGTGTGCAATTATATATATATGATAGAAAAACCCCTTATAACCAGTGTCAACAATAAGGCCTGGTTCAGTTTATTAAGTTCTTTTCTCAGAGATAAAATAATTAAGTAGACAATAGATTGAATTACAGAATGAAGATGTCTTGATAATTTGCCATCGCCTGCTACTTCTTATATAATTTATGCTGGCATCTTAATATTTGAACTACTAATCTTTCATCAGAACTTTGACAAGACATATATTTAAACAAATTACACCAAATTCAGAATAAAACTAGTCAAAATTAAAAATTCACCTCAATCAATGGTTTTGCAGGAAAAGCAATTTGTAAAGTCAAATTCACACAAATGCAAAATAAATTTTTAACCACTTACTATCCTATAATTGTTACTAACCTTTTAGTTATTTCTAATATTAAAAGAACTTAAATAAATTAACAGTTTCTTCAATTCTTCTCTTTATTTCATTTTTTTCATAGAAGACAACCGTATCTTGCTCAAATAAATTTTATGGTCAGTATTTCTTTTAAGAATATGTGGTACTAGTCTTATAGCTAAAGACCCTGCTCTATGGCACCGTTTTAGTGCTAAAACCCATAAAAATGGCGTTTCCACGGCCGACACGTTCGAACCCGCGTTTTCTATAATACAACTTTTTTGTTGTGCTACAGATTGCAGGCCGCTATGTCGCGTCACAGTGCAGCATGTATGTCGCATCGCAGCAAATACATTTTCCCAATTCACACAGTTTATAAAATGGTTATGGCTTGGTGAGAGGGGGTGTTTTTTTGAATTGGATGGAAATGTTGTTTTCATTGGATTTTTTTTTATTTTAAAGTATTGAAATGTTCAGATTTTGTAAAGTAATAATTATCAGACTTTTTACACCGTACTGTATTGAAGTTTTAATTGGGAAAATGTTGACAAGATATATGTGTAAAGTGAGTTGGAATTAGGTAACGCGTCACGTAACATACTGTTCATAACATTCCACGAGACAAACAAGTAAAAAAGAGCGGTAACACAAAAATATCCAGTAAGAAAAGTACAATTATGCACGTTTTTTTTTGTAAATTTCATAAAAAGCATAGACATTTTTGTTGTTGTTTAAAAAAGTTTTACTTTCTTTCTTTTATCCGACTACGGTTATACTTTGTTGAATATAGTTTACCTTTATTGTTATCATTTATTTTATAGATGTTACTAAAAAAAAATATTTACAAAAATACGATTTTGATATTTTTTATTTTAGCATTACAAACAACAGAACATTAAACGTAAACCTAACCCTAAATCTAACCCTAAAACTAACCCTAAACTTAACCCTAAAACTAACCCTAAACCTAACCGTAACAACTTTTACTTTTTGTTGTCATTCTATTTGAAATAAAAAATAGCATTTAAAACAAAGACTTAAAAAGTAAAAAATAGCGATAACACAATAATATCTGTTTCTCTGTAGAAATAAAATGTAAAAGGAAGACTAAGAAATTTTACTTTTTATTCTGATTATGAGTTTTTAAACAACAAGAAAAAAAAAAAGCCGTAACCCCAGTAAAAAAATCTCCGATAGAAAATTGATTTTTCTAATAAAGCAAACTAAAAAACACGAATCAAATTGTAATTTGTTTATTTTATTTTACATTTATTATTATCATTTAATTTGTATACGTTAATAAAAAATAATATTTAAAATTAAATAATATTTAAAAAAGACTATTTTCTTTTGTTTTTATTTTTGCATTACAAAAAACAAATTAAAATGATTATAATTAACGGCCCGGGAATGATCATATTTTATAGTTTTACCGTGAAAACGGCACCATCGAATGACGTCTTTATCTATAAGACAAGCATCGAATATGTTATGCAGAATTATGATAATTATTTTTTTTTCTACTTTTAAGCACTTTCATTCTTTCTTTTAAGCTCAGACTACTTTGACCTAAATATAATTTCTTACAAGAATAAGGAATAATGCAAACTATTCCAGGAATAGTATTTGCCTGAAGTTATGTGGTGATGGTATTTTAGATGTGATAATATATTAGACTATTTCTATTGGCTATCATTAAATGTTGAAGGTCTAGCAAATTTTAAACTTTATTTTAAGTTTTTCAAATACAAACAACTGTTTATAATAACACACTAATAGAAAACATAAGTTAATAGATTACACAATGTTTTGAATGATATTATTCTACACTCTAAACTTGAAATGCTGAAAAACATAAACTGCATTTATGAAATACCATGTGAATGTGGAAGTATATTGGTGAGACCAGTTGTCCTGTTGAAAGAGCATATACTAATGGTTAAAAAAAACAACATAATACAAATATACAACTTCAGACCATGTATGTACTAATAAACATATGTTTGATTTGGAAAATGCAAAAAATATTAGATAGAGAAGAAAGGTGCAAAAAAGAAAATTCAAAGAAGCTGCTCATATGGCAATAAAGAATCTTCTAGAAGCCTCTATAACTAATCTTGCAGTTAGAAAAAAGTATTAATAAATAAAGAAGAAAAGTGGAGGAATGAAGAGGTATAGAACCGACCCTCATAGATAAGTATATAAATTTTCTGCTGATTTTTGCCTTTGGCAGAATAGCTCAATTGGTCTCTAGCTTTGCCTTAAAATTCAATATTCAAGAATCTAAAGATAAGTTCTACTATAGTATTGTCACTAGTCAGTCCAACAACACCTGAAGAAGAGTGGAGGATAATCACTCGAAACATTGTGTAATCTACTAACGTGTTATCTATTTGTGTGTTATTATTAACAGTTGTTTGTAGTTGGAAAAATTTAAATAAAGTTTAAAATTTTCTAGGCATTCAATATTTAATGGAAATAGTCCAATGTATTATCCCATTCCAGGAATAGCATTTCTAACAATTTTCTCTTATTTTATTCAGTAAATGATATAAAATAAAATATTTTTCCCATGTTATATTTTTATTCCCAAGTATATTAAGCTTTTAAAAAAGAATTTTATGTTTGGGAATAGAAAAATAGCATGGAAAAAAGATATTACTTTATATTATTTAGTAAATAATGCAAAGTAGAAAGTTGTTAGGAATATCATTCCTGAAGTGATTTACATTATTCCTCGTTCTTATATGAAATTATGTATAAATCAAACTAATTTGAATTTAAATGACAGTGAATAAAGGTAAAGTAAAAAATAAATATTTTAGTTCTACAGAATATATCCATGAAAAAAATATAGAGGAGAGTTAGAAAATCCCTATTATTGAAAAATTATGTATCTGGATTAATTAAACTGATTTAAAAGTTTTTTTGATATTAAAGGAGATTGAAATGTTAATTAGAATTATGGGATAAACAGGTGTTAATGACATCATTGAAAGGATTAAAAAAATGAAGTGGAATTGGGCTGGACATATTGCTTAGAAGAGATGATAATAGATGGACAATTAAAATATTAAACTGGATTCCAAGAGATTATAAAAGATCCAGAAAGAGATCATGAGATGAATGGATGAAATAAGAAAATGTGTAGGGGTGATGTGGAAAAGAGAGATTAGAGATTGAAGAAGATGGATTGAACTTGGAGAGACCTTCTTTCTGTAGTGGATTGCAATAATGATGAGATTATAAATTTGTTTTGTAATTGTGTGACTACATTTGAGAAGACTGTCAGCCTTGGTAGCGGTAGCGAAAACTGTTGATTGTGAATTTTTAGTCTTAATACTTGTCTAGTTTATAAATTTATTTATTTTATTAATAGGTTTTATTTTTGGCTAGTTTATAAAATATATTTTTACGTAATTTATATATAAATTTATACATTTTGTTAAACTATGTATGAAATATTGAATATATTTTATAAGTTATAATATTAGTTTTGTGAAATATTAATTTAGAAGTACCATTTTTTAAGTTTTAAAATAATTAATTTTTACCAGGCATGTGCTCTAAATTCACATCCTTGAAATATTATGCATTCTGTGATATAATATATGCATGATCATCATAAGATACATTTCTTGGGAGGATAAATTTATATTATTCATTCTCTTTAAAATATTATGTGCAGAATGGAGTGGCAAAAATATTTTGTATGTGCATTATAAAAGTTAATTTTTAATGTAAATGGAACTAGAAAGAAGTATTGCGATTAATATATTTATAAAAGTGTCTTCTTAAAAATGAAATTTTTAATAAAAATTAAGAATTACAGTACAGTGAAATGCCTTTTAAAAATGATTTTATAGATAAATATATTTTTGTATACTATTCAGTGTTTCTGTAGTGTAATTTTCACTACACCACTGTCACATAAAGTGGGGACTGATTTATATCCACTTTTAACACCTTGTGGAGGGATGTAATCATAAATATATAACCAAAGACATATGAAAAAGATCTATAACCCCCAAGTTGCACATTTTGTGCTGAACCAGCACTCATCAGTTGGCCCAGACCACAATCTCACACATATCTTTATACTTGTTCAGTATATATATATATAGATAGCAAATTGCCATAGTTTAATTGATGTGCTAGATGTGCTGCCCTCACACAAATCACTTATTGAAAGTATATTAATAATTTGTATTAATCATTCATTAGACTAGAGATTATCCAATAATGAATAATATTTCTATTGTATAATTTTCGCTGCATCACTCTCTATGGAGAGATGTAATCATAAACATATGACCAAAGACATAAGAAAAAGATTTATGATCTCCAAGATGTATATATTTCATGCTGAACCAGCACTCATCAGTTGGTCCAGATCACAATCTCACACATATCTTTATCATTATTCAATATATATATAGCAAATTACACAAATCACTTAATGAAAGTATATTAATAATTATTAATATACTTTCATTAAGTGATTTGGGTCAAAGTTGTGAGGGCAGCACGTTTGACACATCAATTAAATTGTGGTAAATTGATATCTATATTATTTACTGAATAATGATAAAGATATGTGTGATTGTGATATGGGTCAACTGATGAGTACTTGCATGAAATCTGCATTTTGGCGACCACAGATCTTTTTCACATATCTTTGGTCATATGTTTATGATTACATCCCCCCACAAGTAATTAAAGCTGATAGAAACCAGTCCTTATCTTGCATGAGGATTGGTCCTAGTGAAAATTACACTACAGAAATATTCATTATTGGATAATCTCTAGTCTAATGATTGACTAATAAAATTATTAATATGTTCGAATGTTTTCTTGATTACAATTAAATGTGAATGGTAGGTAAACTACATAAACTCAAAAATGTATTTTTGAATAATGTGGATAAATGAATTGTGATAAATATTAATAGTATTAGGCATAGATTTTTAAAATATAGTTTGCAAAACAATTTTAAATTTAATTTCAATTATTACATATTTTTATAACTTTCACGGATTTCCTTACATTTAAATTAGTAGGAAAAAAAAATTTGCTCAGCTTTTTATAACTTTTAATAAAAACTTTTTTTTTTAATAAGAAAAGAGTATCCAATACAATTTCCTTAGCATAAACAAAGAAAATTGGCTAGAGTTGGCAAGAATAGATAAACGAATCCATTTCCTGTGATTTTAGCTATTTACACATTCGTTTAAATGGAACTTAAATGAAATGTAAAATAGTTTCTCCACCAAAAATAATTCCAGTGACAAGTTCAAAAGAATTGGATATTTTCTGATTAAAATAATTAGATTTTGTATTAATCAAAGAAAGCAGGCGTGTCTATAACTCCTTGATGATGTTAAGATAGAAATATCTGCTTTCCATCTTTATATCTGGCTTGTGATGATCATATATATGTGATCACAAAACTATATTATGTTTGCATGTGTTCACTCTATATGTATATAATGAATGCATCTTTACTATTGTGATAAGTAAATAATTTGTGTAGTTGTTAACAAGATTGCAAAATGGAATTGGAAAATAAAATGTTAGAAAACTTATCAGCCACCAAGTTCACTTTTTAATGATGAAAAAATTATTTCTAATTGTCATTGTTTTTTTCTTTTTAAATTATTAAAACAGGCAAAACTCACTATACGTATTGCCACACACACCAAGCTAGAGTAATCAATGGATGCCAGAAGGCTTGTGCATAAAATCCCCATCAAGTGCCTACTCATCCAATATCCCCAGACTAGTTTCTGGTTTGTGGACTTCGTCAGTGAGGAGCCTTGGATCTGAGAGCACTGCACCTAGATCTTAGGATCTAATGCAATCCTCTAGCAGCCACCTTTTATCCTCTTAACCACAAAACTATGAGTCTTAAATTGAAAACATCTTAATATTTTCAATCCAAGCTCATTAGCTTATATAGTCATATAGGTCTGAACTAGACCTATACATTTTGGTGTCTTTGGTTTTTTAATAACCAAAGCCACCACTATCCTATTAGGCAGGATTGGTTTTAAGTCAATAAACATCACATGATAAAAATGGTGATTATGTGATGTTTATTGGCTTAAAACCAATTCTGCCTAATAGGATAGTGGTGGCTATGGGTATTAAAGAACCAAACACAAAATGTATAGGTACTGAACTGAGTTCAGACCTATATGACTATATATGCTAATGAACTTGGATTGAAAATATTAAGGTGTTTTCAATTTAAGACTCATAGTTTTGTAGTTAAAGTGGAGATAAAAGATGGCTGCTGGAGGGTTGCATTAGATCCTAAGATCTAGGTGCAGTGCTCCCAGATCCAAGGCTCCTCACTGACGAAGGCCACAAGCCAGAAACTAGTCTGGGGATATTGGATGAGTAGGCACTAAATGGGAATTTTATGCACAAGTCTTTTGGCATCCATTGATTACTCTAGCTTGCTGTGTGTGGCAATACGTATAGTGAGTTTTGCCTGTTTTAATAAGTTATAAGCAAGTGGAATTTTATGCACAAGTCTTTTGGCATCCATTGATTACTCTAGCTTGCTGTGTGTGGCAATACGTATAGTGGGTTTTGCCTGTTTTAATAAGTTATAAGCAAGTATAAAAAATGGTGATCATGTGATCTTTATTGATTTTTAAATTATTATGATATAAATTTATTGCGGCTGTTTTTTCTCTTGTAAATATTTTTTTTATTATATATACAGTATATTGAGATTGGTATTATTATCTATATTTTGTTTTGCTTATTATTATTGTTATTGTTTGTTTGTAATTAAGATATACTGTATAATATATTTTTAATAATAATAGAACTCCAATTAGGCATAGCATTTTTCAAACTGGTTATATATATAAAATTGTTATTATATAATAAACAAGTATTCTATATTTGCATCATGGTTCAATTATCTGAATTCGAATTGCAAAAAAAGATATTAAAAAACCAGTTATTATGATTTGGAAAATGGTCCTTACTTAGGGCGATGAAATTTTAGTCTCCAGTAAAAATCATTATGATTATACTATGATTGCTAAATATTTGATAGTATTTAACTAATTCAATAAATTTGATTTTAAAAAGTAAGTTGTTGAAGATCTCTAGAGTATTTTTTATCTACTATATCTTCTTTATAAATATTAATTCTTATTAAGCGCAATGTCAGCACGTAATACTTATATAAAGCTAAAGATCTCGTGTTATGATTTGTAGAGGTCTCTTGCTAAAATTAAGCACTCAAGGCGCATGTACTAAAGCTTTATATATCTTCTTTATTAACTTCTGGCTACCACTGACCTACTTAGGCTTTAAAGGCAGCCATCTTTTGACACAAATAAATTAAAACACTAAACATCACATGATCACTAGCTCATACTAGCACAATTGTTATTAAACAATTCAAAACAAAGCAAAACTCTCCATATAGTAGTGCCATCTTGTGCTAACAAGAGCAATCAATGGATGCCAGAAGGCTTGTGCATAAAATCCCTATCTAGTGCCTACCCATCCAATATCCCTAGACTAGTTTCTGGCTTGTGGCCTTCATCAGTGAGGAGCCTTGGATCTGAGAGCACTGCACCTAGATCTTAGGATCTAATGCAACCCTCCAGCACCCACCTTTTAACTCTTTTTAACTACAAAACTATGAGAATGAAATTGAAAACACAATTAATATTTTCACTCCAAGCTCAATAGCTTATATAGTCATATGGGTCTGAACTCAATTCAGCACCCATACATTTTGGTGTCTTTGGCTCTTTAACAACTATAGCCACCACTATCCTATTAGGCAGGATTGGTGTTAAACCACTAAACATCACAAGCCAGAAACTAATCTGGGGATATTGGATGAGTAGCACTAGATAGGAATTTTATGCACAAGCCTTCTGGCATCCATTGATTGCTCTTGTTAGCACAAGATGGCACTACTATATGGAGAGTTTTGCTTTGTTTTGAATTGTTTAACATAAATAAATTGGCAGTAATACAGAAAGTGGAGTTGTTATTTACAAGTTTGTTAAAAATAATTCTTTAAATCTTGTAAAATTAAATTTACTTACTTAATTAAATAAAAGGTACTATAAAATATTTAGCAATGTAAATAATAATAACTGTTTAAAACTAAAATTTCACAGCTGGACTAATACATAAGTACATTGAAAACATTAATTTACATAGACACTATAATGCATATTTGATGGTAGAGTCAGAGATTTCAAATTACAAAGTTATTACCTCTGATTTAATATTATAGTTGTTAAAAACAAAAAAATTAAACAGACACTCCTTTTTTTGGTAGTACTTGTCACTCCAACATTCTTAAATATACTTCCCTTCAATTCCATTACTTAAAACATATTATTCAGATTTTATAGTTGATTTTTTTTTCATTCAGAGGTAAAAAAAACAATTGTTGATATATTTAAAAAGAAATACAATGTGTAGATATATTTTCTTTTATATATATTTTGGTTTTTATCTTATTATAAAATTGTATTTGCATAGTAAATAAAATTGAATTATTTACATTACAGTAGCAGAATAAGAAAATGAAATTTTTTTAGATTTGCAAATTCCCAGCTGTACATAACTTTAATTGTTACTATTTTGATCCATTAGATTATTACAAGAAAAAATGAATTAAGAAAATACAGGTTTCTCACTTTCTCAAGCTTATAATAAATGGCTTTGAAATAACAGTAATAAAAATGGTTACAGGTTCTTAAGCCCATATCATTAGCAAACTGGTAAAAGTTACAATTTATTTTAAATAATAAGTAAATCAGTCTTGATTTAGTTTGCACTCACAGCCATTTTGAAATCTAAAAACCACTGCTGACACACCCAACTGATAAATGACATAAATATTGAATAAAAGTACTTTAAATTCATATTTTAGAAATTATAAGCTAGTAAAAATAATATGCTTTATTTTATTAGGGATTTTTTTTTTTAAATTTACCATCATAAAATATTTGAAATATGACAGTAGAAAGCACCGTAATTTGCGGAGAGGGAGAAGGATGGGTTAGTCAATCTGAAGTATCGTCCAAAAGTTGCAGAAGTTTGATCAGTCCAAGCTTAGAATTTCCAAATACTAAAAGATTATACTATATGCCCATATGAAATAAAGTATATTATTTTTACTAGCTTATAATTTCTAAAATATGAATTTAAAATATTTTTATTCAATATTTATGTCATTTAACAGATGGATGTATCAGCAGTGATTTTGGCTGGTCTTTAGATTTCAAAATGGCCATGAGCGCAAACTAAATCGGCACCAGTAAATCATTCAGATTATATCTAATTGAACAGGAAGTAACAGATAGTTCCAATCACAACCATCCATTAGCCCAGAAGTCAAACAGCCTCTCACACAATAAATACATTAGAAACGCACTTTGCCAAGCAATCCATATAGGACACGTTACAATTCAATATCATATAAACATTGTTTCTCCAGGTTTCTCTAGAAATAATGTTCATATGATGTTGAATTATAACATGTTCTATATGGAGTACTTGACAAAACATGTTTCTAATGTATCTATGGTGTGAGATCTTGGTCTGACTTTGGGTTGGTGAATGGTTGTGGTAGGATTGCAAACATGATATAACTCATTTAGAACAATTTATTTTGTAATATATATTTAATGAGTATATTTTATGAAAGCCTTTCTAATCAAAGAAATTAAGTATAATTTGCTTTGGTAAAAGTTGGATTTTAATCCCCACTTTAGCAATAAATCATTTCAATAATTACAAGTACCTTGGCCAGGTTATTAATAATAAAATTAAATTTGTATATAATGCTTTTGATAGAAATAACTTGATATTAAAAGGAAATGTGACAATTTTTTTTGAAAAGAGAGGTTTTTAACATGTTTTACCTAATCTTGCCTATGGGTCTGAGACTTCAATACTTAGCAGAAAAGCAATTTCAAGACTTCAGACCACTCAGTGTAGAATGAAGATATGTCTGTTAGAAATAACAAGAAGGGATAGAAAACAAAATACATGGATAAAGAGAACAAACAGGTATCAGTGACGTCATTGAAAAACTTAAGAGAATGAAGTGGAACTGAACTGCATATTGTGCCGGTCAAAATCGTGTATTCATTCAACAAGACCAATAATCCAAGCAAAAGTACCTTGAATCCAACCATGCACAAGATACATATGTCAGGACAAGGATGAATCCTAACCTATTTGCCTAAATTATTGCCTCTCTGACTAATGGATAATGTTTGTGATGACACTAGCAGTGCTTGGTTTTATTCCGTCCCAGCTGGAGGTCATGGTTCACATAGAGACTCAAAATAATAAAGGGTTTATATGAAAAATCAATGATTTAATGGATTCTGATGATTGCAGAATGGTACAGATATGGTTTGATCGATTACTAATGGTTTGAACCGTAATAATGATAATTCTTTATGGCAACATTATAAAGAAGTGAATTTACATCAAATAAATATTATAAACAAATAGAGTAATTAACCTTAGAGATTGGGAGTGATGACAAACTAAGCTTATTTAAATGACAATATTATAGGAATTTATTAAAGAATTTAGTACAAAATAAGTAGTCTTTGTTTATATAACTTGGTTATTTTCTTTAATTCGTTTTGATGCGGCTTTGACAAACAATGTAAAAGTTTGTTAATTGGTCGGCCAAATATTACAAATAAATCTGTTATATATATATATTACAAAATATGAAAGATGGGCATTTAAAACATTATTACATTTAAAATCATTCGTATATAATGAGTGTGGGAAGCAAAATAGTTCTTAAATAGATAATTGACAATTATACAGTCAGATTTAATTAATTATGAAATTTGTTTGTGAAGGACATGCTATCATGGCAGAGAGCGTTTCAGGTTAGCTAAATAAAGATATAAAATGATGAAGAAGGCAATATGCTATTATAGATTACAACAAAAATAAATGAGGTGGCTTTGCTAAAGGAAATTCCTGATATGTACAGGTAGATAAGAGAAATGTTGGCCCTCTAACCAAAGAATGTCTCTGAATAATAAAAAAAATATTTTTGACGTGCTGGGCTTCCATACACATTTTAAATGGCAATGCCCGAAAAGATCCCTTCATATGAACTACGTCTACTTTGAGGGAGTGTGAAAGACCGGACTGGTCAAAGTTAAATTTCCGAAGGTCCTGGTGAGTAAGTAGCAAAACAAAATACTAATACTAAATGAATGGTTGTAGCTATAAATACATAATGCCTTAGACATATATATAGATAATGTATCACTAGCAAAATTAATAAATGAATTCCTGATTAAAATAATCAGTTCCCTGACGTCGATAGAAAGTCCCCACAAACCTTAGTCCACTAATGAATGAATCATAAATATAATATATAAATAAAGAAAAAAAATTAACTAAAATATAAATTGTTTACCACACTTCACAAATATTTCATTTATTAATAAGTTCTTAAATAATTTATAAAAGATTACAAAATAAGACTGTTTTTAATTAACATAGATGGGCATTAAATATCAAACTAATAAATTGTAAAGCATAATTTTAATATTTTCTGACAAATAAAATATATGTATGAAATATATAGATTGATAAAATTCTATGATAAATTTTACTTAATTGATTCACTAAAATTATTTATTCTTTCAGAAATAATTACAGGGCTATTTTAAATTGGAGGTAATAGTAAGATACTTTTAAAATAATTTCAATCATTCAAATAAATATATATATGAGGTACAAAACTAAATGAGCTTTCTATTAATTAATTTAGGAAGGAAGTCTTCTTGTAATGATTTTTAAATGAAAAAAAAAAAAAATAACAGGGGGAGGATTTAAAGTTAATAGCTCATTGAATTTTGTAGTTGGCCATTTCAGTAAGTCAAATAATCTAAACAAACCGACAAAAATTAATTTAATTTGCCGCATCAAAATAATGTAAAATTTTATAAGAATTGATATTTTAAATTGAATAAAATTAAAAGATGCATTTTAAACCAAGCCGTATAAACATCACACAGATATATAAAATATAAATTAGTATTGATTTGGAAAACAAGTAAAATGGAATCAATGGCTTGCAGCAAATTGGACGTTACCTCAGAATCAATCAGTACGCATTCCATGGCTGGAAACAGACATTTATACAGTTAGATTATTTGCAGGCTTCCTCGACACAGACAGTCTCTGGCTAGATGTTTAAGCACTGGAAAGGCATGGATGAGTTGGTGGAACAGACCTCTGAGAAGCAAACGACCGATCTTTTCACCCCGTCATTTCTTTAGGCACGATATATATAGATTAATCACTTCTCTTCAGTCAACTCAACAATAATTAATCCCTAATCAAATTTTCCAATATTTATGTGTTCTGGTCTTATCTAAAGGATTAAATCTACACTGACCTCCACCAATTGTAACTGCTCTCAGCAGTTCTGTGAGGTTGGTGCCACTTTGGAGGGAAAATCTCTAACTCTGCATGAACATGCCCCAAGGGTTGATTTGCTAATTAAAAAAAAACAACAACAACAAGCATATTAAGTTTATCAGTCATTGTACTAACAAAATCTATTTAATTATGGTTTAGATTAACAAAATGTAGATTTTATTCAGAAAAATTTGGTACAATGACTTTCAAACATATTTGGTATAAACTTTTACAAAATATTTCTTAAAAATATTACATTGTTTAAATAATTGATTCTCAAGTGTACATTGATTAAAAGATAAATATAAAATGTTACCAACTGATTTGTTGAAGAAAATGAACTTTAATAAAGAATTTGAAATATTTGTAACATTTTATAGATATCTAGGATTCAATTCAATTTGATAAAATAAACACAATATACATTTTTACAAATATAAAATAAATAAATTAATATAAAAAGGTTAGTTTTAATTATAAAATAAGATTAATGAAATATAAAAGATAATATTGATTAAAATATACTACCACCTATTATGAGATGGGTGTCAGTTAATAAAGATTGGGTTCAAACCCAGACTAGTGCTGATGACATTGGCACTAGGTGAAGCAGGAATATGTACTATATTTCCAGCTTCAATATATTGCTAGAAAAAATAATAGATGGACAGTTGAAGTTTTAAATGGAGGTACTAAAAGATTACAAAAGACTTAGAAAGAAATCACATATGAGAAGGTGGATGTCATAAGGAAATTTACTGGTGGCTAGGAATTGGAGAAAATGGATTAAACTTCAAGAGATCATCCTGTAATAGTTATTGATTATGGCTTTAAATAAAAAAATCATTAAAAAGTTGCTAGTTATAACCCCTTTTGTAAAAGGCAAACACCTGTGACCTGCTCTCCCAATTTTGCCTAAAAAGGCAGTTTAATAGAATAAAGAAAACATTAAAAATAGATTTATCCACCATTCTATTTTTTAATTTGCCAACACAGTGTAGTGGATTTTTTAAAAATTATTTTACAGCTAAAGGGAGCTTAATTATCTCTGTTCTAATTTTATTTACATAAGAAGCTCAACAATATTTTGGGAGCATATTATGTTTAAAATGAAAATCTGAAAAAAGTATTAAAATCTTACCATAGTGAGTAATTAGAATATTCATCATCATCATTTTCAACCATTCACTTCAGGATGAAAGTCTTACCAAATTCAATTCATCTTTTCTGATATCTAGCCTCTCTTCTCCACATCTCACCCACCACACTTTATTATTTTATCAACTCTTTTACAATCTCTTTGAATCCAATTTAAGATTTCAACTATTCATCTATTATCATACTTTTTCACAATATGTCCAGCCCAACTCCACTTAAGTCTCTTAATTCTTTCAATAATGTCATTAATACCTGTGTGTTCTCTCACCCATGCATTTCGTTTTTGATCTCTTCTTGTTATTCCTAAAATGCATCTCTCCATACTTAGTTGAGTGGTCTGAAATCTCTATATTACTCTTCTGTTAAGTGTCCAAGTCTCAGATCCATAAGTAAGAACTGGTAAAACACATTTATTAAAAATCTTCCTTTTCAAACACATAGGCATATTTTCTTTTAATATTAACTTATTTTTACCAAAAGCACCCCAACCAAGTTTAATTCTGTGATTAATTTCTTCTATTTTGTTTTATTCTGTAGTAATAATTTGACTAAGCTATTTGTAGTTGTTCACTTCTAACTCATCATTATCAATCTTTATTTTCATCTTTTAAGAAAATACATTGAACATTACTTTAGTTTTTTTAACATTTACTTTTAATCCTACTTTCTGGCTTTGCAAAATTTAGATCATTTAAATAATCTCCATTTAGTTTTACTCCCTTAGCTTACCATCTTAATCCATAAAACACTTCTTGAAAAACTCCTGTAAAAAGTTATAGAGATATGGAGTTACCCTGTCATACATTCTTCTCAATGTTAATTTTCCTAGCAACATGTAATTATTGCTGTTGCATTTTTATAAATATTCTTTAGAATATGATATCCTGGGTCTATACCTTGATGATCTACTGATTTAATTACTGAAGAATGCTTATAGAATCAAATGCCTTTTCATAATGTACAAATCCAAAACATAATTCCAACTCTTATTCATTGGTAACTTCTCTCAATACTTGGGTGTGATCCACTGTACTAAAACTACTTTTAAATCCAGCTTCTTCTTTTGGTTGGTTAAAGCCCAAAGTTTGCTGTAGACAAGTTGTAATTATTTTGGTAATTTTTTTTATATATTATCAATAAAGCAAGTCATAAATAATGTGACATTGCTTTTATAAGCTTGTATTTACAAAATAGCTCAAACAAGCTCTTAATTAATAAGTGCAGTAAGATAAAATATTTAAAATCTCTATCCGAAATACTCTTATCCCCAGATCAATTGGTTTCGAGCTTATGGCTCACATCAGTGAAGAGCTAGAATATTCAGACACTAGATTCATATAGCTATTTAAGTTAGACAGCTGGAGTAAAAGACATTTTCATGTCCAAAAACTTCAGAGTTTCTACTTAAATATTATGTATGAAATAAGTGCTGGTTTTTGAGTTGATATTTTAGATTTAGTGTCTGAATATTCTAGCTCCTCACTGAGGTGAGCCATAAGCTCGAAACCAATTTGTCTGGGGATAAAAGTATTTCAGATAAAGATACTATTTTCTCTTACTGCACTTATCAATTAAGAGTTTGTTTGAGCTATTGCTACACTTTGTATTAAATTTTTATGTAGAATTGATAAAAGACTGATAGGTCTGTAACTTCTAATATCTTCTTTATCACATTTTTAAAATATTAATATTAATACTACATTCTTCCAATCATCTGGTACATCTCTATCATTTAGACATTTGGTATATAACTTTGCCAAAAAAATTTCTATTTCATCACTTGCTTCTTTTAAGATATCGATTATAATTTCATCATTAGCTAGAGCTTTTTTCTTTATAAATTTTAATTGCATATCTCACTTCTTCATTTCAAATCCTGGACAATTCAGAAGATATAGTAATTGCAAGAGATATTTTTTCTTGTTCTTTATTGCTATTTAATTTTTGATAGAACTCTTCTACACATTTCATCGTACCATCTCTCTTTTTAATAATAGTTCCATCTTTTTTTCTTATTGTAGAAATAAGTTTTCTACCAGTGTCTAGATGTTGTTTTACATTCTTGAGATTTTTATTCTCTTCTATAGCTTTCCTTGCTAGTTCACAATTATATTTTCTTATATCATTATCAATTCTTTTTCTCACCACTTTATAAAATTTGAGATATTCAATCCTTAATGCATCATTTTTATATATTTTCATATTCCTTCTTTTCTTCATAAATTGTTTTGTTTTCAAATATGTTTTATTGGTCAAATGCTGCTTTTTTGTACCAGCTATCTTCTTTGTAATTTTTAAAAAGTCTATCAGTTATCTTTCTATTGAATTCATTCAAATTTGAATCATGTTCAAAATCTATTACTTTTTGAAAAGAATTTGCAAGTTCTAATTTAAATTCATTGGAATGTTTCAGAATATTAGGAATATCATGAATATTAATTTTTTTCTCTAGTTTTATATTAACATGTATCTTACATCTTATTAATCAGTTATCACTTCCTGTGTAGAATTTATTAAGAACATTACAATCTTGAAATATATATTTTCTGTTGGTCAAAATATAATCCAATTCTGCTGTGCCTTCATTTGGTTGTTTATATATCCATTTGCGTTTAACATTTTTCTTGAAAAAGAATTCGTAATATGAAGTTTCTCTTTTTCTTCAAACTCTACAAGCCTGTCCTCTCATTTTTATCACCATAACTAAATTTATCTATAGCAATTTCAACTTTCAAATGTTTACTATTCTAGAATTAAAGTCTCCCATGATAATTTTAAATTATTGCTTGGTCTTATCAAAAGCCTTTTGTGCATCAATATAAAAGTTCTCTATTTCTTCATCACAGTGAGAACTTGTAGGATATAAATCTGAATTATCTGCATTTGATATCTGCTATTAATTTTAAATAACTAATCTTGTTACTCTGTCTGATATACCATCAATCTTCACAATGTTGTTTTTCCACTTTTTATTTATAATGAATCTTACTCCATTTGTACTTCCAATATTTGTTCCTTTGTAGTACAGTACATGTTCACTTTTTAAATCAATTGCCTCTTCACCTTTTCTTCTAACTTCACAAAAGTCCAATAATTTCCCATTTAATATGAGATAGGTTCTTCTTTCAATTCTTGCAATCTTTTTTCACTTGAAAGTGATCTGCAGTTGCAAGAATCTAAGTAAGAGGTTGTCATTAAATGACAGCCTAGATCTGCAGTCAGGAGATTCTTAGAACTCTTCGCCTTTGGCTGCCTTGACTGGTGATTTTACAGCCTTCAAAGATCTAAGATTTATTTTTGGTTGTCATGATTGTAAATATCTATTAGATGAAAAAAGCATTCCCACATATATTCATTCTATCTTCAAGAAAACTCAACTGATATTTCAGTTAAGAGCTATCAGGCAATTGAGAAGAAAGACCACAATGTTTCTTGATCATAAACTTAGAGGTAAAAAGCGAATAAACTCACTATGCTGGCTAATGCATGTTGGTGAGCAGCCCATCCATGTTCATATACTATATGAATAATCATATAGTAATAACAGCTGCAACAACAAGAACGTATTGAGTGGACATTGGGAATTTCCATGCTTAAGGCCACCAAGAGGAATCAAAGTTTATAATATACAAGAATGCTGCAGACATTTTATATTTTTAAATCTTTGCCATGATGGACTTAAAAGTTATTTGCTTTTAGTTATCAAAAAAGTCAGAGTTATACTGCCTATATAGTTTGGTATAATAGTAGATTCATGGATCTGGCTAGTTATTTTATTTTCAGAGTTCAAACTTTTTATCAACTCATGCAAAAATAAAGTCATCTGATTACTTATTTAGTGTTACAAACTGGTAAAATATTGCATTATAGCCATGATTGAATAAAAAAGTATAGAAAACGTTTGCGTAAAATTTCCCATTCAAAATAATTGCAAAAGAAGCCCCCCCCCCCCCACCACCATTCAAGAAAACACTTGTGAATCACAAACCATAGACTGGTACCTCACATTCTAGTAAATTCATATTTACACCCCCCCCCCTTATATAAATATTGTGAAGTTACGTTTACCATGTAAAATTTTATAATCACTTAATGAAAAGTTAGTGGTTAACAATATTTTTATTTAAATATGTGTGGAAGGAGGAGTTTCAAACTAAATCTTAATTAAATAAACCTAAGCCAATAAACTACTTGTGTTTAATTTTAGGAAATTTTTATTACAACGTGATCTTTTTTTTAAAAAAAATTTATTATTGCATTTAAATTTAAGAAGGAAAAAAGAGGATATATTTATTTGCGTCATACAAGGTTTTGTTATGAGGATGTGATTTCCAGATGGGAAAATTTTACTGATTCATGCTATTTGAACTAAGTGTAAAATAAATTCCAAGAAAGTAATTAAACAAAAACTTGCTGAGTTTGTTACGCTGATTGATCCTTACGGTATAATAAAGGACTAATGTAAATAATACGGACTACCATTATGTTAACATCGACGTCCGGCTTTTAATTTTGCATACGCTCTATTAAGGCTTTTTTTTTATTTTTAGTTTTTTTGAAAAAAAATAAAACCATTACTCAGAAATAACAATCTTTTTTTTTAATGTATATTTTAAAATTTGTGAAAATTAAAGTGTAACATGTATATCGTCATTTAAAATTTTATATAAACTTTAATGAATCCTTTTAATACTTTCCCAGACTAGAAAATTCACTGCTGTCAGTATGTAACTTTTATTATAAATTATGGTTTTAAATTTATGATAGAATCACAGTAATTATTGGAAACTTTTAAAGCAAACAGTAAAATCTTTCAGTTAAAAAAAAAAAGAAGAGGGAAATAAAATGGATTGATGAAGGAAGACACAAATTGTAATAAGAAGAAAGACAAAAAGTGTATAAAATTATACAATAAATATACGTTATCGTTATTATCATAAGTCACAATAGCCTTTTGCAAGCTTAAGAGAAAAAGATAAGACAAAACAAAATAGTAATACTACTATAGTGATGAGTTTTGCAATAATTATACAAACCAATTTGTGAAGCACAAATATGTTAACATATACCCGATGCTGATCCATTATTCTATTTATTGGTATTTTGAAATGCTATTTTTTAACTTCTTCAGCAGAAATTTTTCTTTCTGAAATATTTTAGCACCAAGTCAGACTAAAAGTCTCCTCTGTTGTCTGCCATATCTTTCCAAAATGAAACAATAGACATTGCGCTTTTTTAGATTGGTTTTGAGATAATCTTTATAACAGAAATGTGATTTATCTCTCATGAAAACCATGCTCAAGTTTACAACACCTTTTAGAAAATGTTGGTACTTTTTAATTATTTCACGTGTTCATTTCAATTTTTTTTATTTATGGAGCAATTCTTAAATAAAAACACTGCAAATACTCAGTGCATATTTATGTTTTCTGTCTGAAAATAGATTGGATAATCTAGAAAATAGGAACTATGACTAAGTGAAAGCCACTTGATCATTATTGGTGATAGTTTCCCATTATTTGCTATTTCTTAACAATTTATTTTAGCACATCAAATTTACAGCTAGATCAAAAAATAAAGTCATTGTAGCATTATAACACTTTTAGAAAAAGTATATTTGTTGTCCAATTCATCTCAAAATGAAAAGTTGTGGATATACTTTTTCACAGGGTTTGCAGCTTTAGTTGCTAACAATTTTTATATTATACTTACTATAATGCAAGTGAAATCTGCTTAATATAAGTAAGATTCAAGTTATTCTGATTTGTGATCCGAAATTTGGCTTAGCTGATTAAGGCAATTCTCTTGAAATGACACCTATGAGCTGTATATTGTCAAAATATACAATTCAAAATTTGATTTTTAGATCTCATTTTAATATTGTAAAATATAGATAGACACGATCAAGTGCAGAATTCGGCTACTAAATGGTTTATGATTGATAGTGGATTTTTAGATATGAATAACTAGTGAATGATTTCTAAGAGTTTTATCTAATCTTTGGAGTTTAAAGATTATGTATTGTTTTCAATAATGTTTCCTGCATTCTTTATTTTTCATTCTTTTCATTTTTTTACTTTAATATCTTCAATCACCTAAGTTAATATAAAGCTTAATTATCATGAGCCCTTATAGGTCACCAACAGGGGAGATTGTGTGCTTATATAAATTCATTTTCATCTTTTAAAGATATACATAGCAATTCAATTCCAATTTTTTTGGGGTTTTTTTAAAGTATACAAATGCATAGGAAAATGCAACTATACAAAGATCTTGGTATTGATAAAAGAATGATAGATGATTTTTAGTAGAATGGATGATCTGAAATGCCATCTAGAACAAGGAAGTGATGGATCATTTTAGAATGTTTTTTTTTAAATAGAACATTCACTCATCAAATGATTATATATTGCACTCCAAATTAGATATTTTTCTACCTACCATGAAAGTGTGAAGTCCTAGAAAATATCAAAAATGGCCTTGGTTGCAAAGTTAGTACATGTAACAGATAGCTTATTAATATAATAGAAAAATGAAAATAATAATGGTATTAAAGCAGGGAGTAATGATGACAACAATTATTTTCAGTTTGATTTTAAATATAAATACATGGAATTCAAATGAAGGTCTAATGCTTCTCATTAAAGAAACCTATGTGGTTAAATAATTTTTGGATTGGCAGAGATAATCAAGTGAAAAGAACTTATAATGTTGGATTCTTTATTATGATTATATTCTATTTTTGCATTACTAAATGTATCAATGAAATTGTTTTACAGTTTATTGATTATTGTGTGATTTTTGCAAATTAAATTAATTTCCAGTATATTTTTAATATTTTAATGCAACTTATAAACATGTTGATTTAATAATTAGCATTTAAAAAATATCAGTTGCTTTGATAACTAATGATAGGAAAAAAAAATCTCCAGAAAGTTTTAATTTGAAATGATTACCACTTGGAGAATGTGAATAATTTGATTACTTTAGTAGCTTCTAGATAGAAAGATGAACTCGAATACTGAGATATAGCACAGACTTTAGTGCATATTAAAAATGGTATTTCATTGTTGTGATATTATTACTTCACCTAAATTAGTTATATGTAAAGAAGTTATTCTGATAAATTTATTTTATGGAGAAGTGAGACAAATTCTCTATCAGTTTAGAGCAATAGTAGAATGGAAGACTCTTGACATCAAGATTCATAAGTCATAGCTCCAAATCTCACTTGGGGCTCAAACATTTATGAATTTTAAAGCTGTAAACCATTCAATTACATTGCATTACACAGATCTTCTAATATTGTAGCATAAGGACACTGGGAAAAAATTAATTTAAAGATGTTTTAATATTTTCTGAAAATACAATGGCAGGATTGAAAGATCAAGTTTTATTGAGCTTTTGGATATTGTAATATTGACTCTTCTATATTGTAAAGTCCATCTTTAATGAATGAAAGAAATGATGAGCAACAGACTTTTTATGACAAATTTGAGCATGGTTTTCATAAGAAAGGTAGATTATTTTTATGCTATAATAAAAATTATCTTAAAAGATATTCTATAAAGAAGTGTACTATTGTTTCATTGGGAAGATAAAAGTACCATGGAGAACCATAATTAGGCAACGAATTGGAAGTATTTTAAAAAACAAACTACACTCCAGAAATTAAAACACAGTATCATAGCACATAAATAGACTAAAAATCTTGCTTGTGATGACATCATTATTTTTAACATTACTGAGCCTATCATATCTCACCTTGCCTTTAAATAATGGACTAACCCAGATCCTGCCTTCTCTAGATCACATTGAGCATTTATCACCTCCAACCAATGCGTACACAAATAGATAACCATAAATGATCCGAAAGTTTCCATAAGGGATGAGAATCTAGCAATAAATAGATAAGTTTTTTGAAGGTAGGGTCAGAGAACTACTGTCACAGAGCTGAAAGACAATCTATGTTCTCCAGATAATAATTGTCAGTGAACTACTATCCCAAAGCTGAAAGGCAGACTATGTACTCCAGACAATAGCTATCAAGAAAAGTGAATGTCCTAGTGAGGTAAGTCCACATTCAGGACTGGAAGCTGCTAGAACCAAATACCAACATGAGGCAAGCTGACAAGTACAACTGGAAATGTCACTAGAACTACTCACAACAAGCTGCCACAGTACAGCTGGAAGTGATAGGAAACCTATATAAGTTTACATGCAGTTCCTTCTTATGTAGTTTTCCTTAGAACTAGGAACTATACTTTGACAATGGTAGCAGGCAGAGTATAACCATTGTAAATATTGTAAATACACTAACGTATATTTGTTTTTATGTATTATTAATAAATATATAATATATTTACACATGCCTATATTTATATAGATTCATAACCAAACACAACAGTTCCACTGCAGAAAAAATATTAAAGAAAATGAAGAGGGAAGTGTTAATTTATATTCAACAATTCACTAAACTGAAATCGTGAAAAAACTTGAATTTTGTTAAATTGCCATTCACTGAAAATATGGCATCTGAAATTATTGGTAAACTGTGAGATAATAGAGGTGTGGCATTTTTGCTGTAAAAAAATTGCTAAATATTATCTGGAAGTTGATTCTGAATAAATCAATGGAAAAATAAGGATGACTTTTAAAAAAGAATTGCAAAAGACTTTTTTGATTGACAATTTTAATAAAAGTAAGTCAAAAAAGATTTTGCTTTAAATACAGGGGCTATTAAGCTTAATCAACAAAATCAAAATTATCTAACTGACAATAAAAATAGTTAAAATTGAAAATAAACATTGTCATTTTGGGATGGCCTATTAAAATTCAATCTAACTCCTCCAATATAGTCTCCCTTTTTTGCATTACACCAACAAACTATTATTTCATCTAACTCACATGTTGTCTCCTTCTAAGTCGTCTACAATCTCAAGATATCCAGTTTAAAACTGGTACATATGTGGACATATTTGTGGTTTTCAGATGGGCTGTGGGATTATCAGAAACTTATTTTATTTTTTGTTTATTTTTTTACTGTAGATAACTATATTGATTGTTTGCTAACAAATATAATTGTAGTGTATTAAAATAATAGGATTTTAATGATCTTTTGCCTTTAGTTAATATCTCATTAAAAGCATTTATTCTAGAGTCTGAATATTTAGAATTATGTCATAAATTTTAATGTATTATCATGTCATTAAGAAAGTGTGTTTATATCTATATATCATAAAAAAAAATTTAACTTTTTCTTTTTAAATAATTCATTTTGAAAGAGTTTCCAATAAGGCAATCATTATTTTTCCACTGATGAAATATGTACTGGAAAACTGGTTCTTGTAACTATAGCAGTCTCTCCTTCAGATGTATTAGATAAAACACTATTAACTAAACACAGTAATGTAGCTAAAATTATAAAATATTCATTGGATATTTCAAAATATTTCTTGGAAATAGTCTTGAGGAGAAAAAAAAAATTTAATTTAAATATTTTTATATTGTAAAAACAATGTGCCCGTCTTCTTGCCTGTAAATACTATAGACATATATGTAAAATATAGTTGAATTTTTGTTATATCATTGCTTGATTTTAGAATCTTTTTTTTTTTAATCTGTAGTTGTTTCTAAGAAACATTTTGAAATTCTATTATTATATAACTTACGAATAATTTAGCAAATTGTTAGCTATTGTTTAATATTTTTTTAATAAAAAATTTATTTTATAACTACATTAACCTACTTGAATATTAACTAGTGCAACAAACATTAGATTGATAAAACTGATTTTTATGTTATGTAAATAAAATTATCAGTCTGAGATCTGATTGAAGTTACTAGGCAACAGAATGTAAATTGCAGTCAAGAGTTAACAATCATTATTAATAGTAGCTTTTCATTGTTTGCTACCCCCTTAACACAATTTATTTGGGCTTGAGTTACAAACTTGAATTAGTTCTTTGCAACTTTTACAAAAAAAAAGGATGAACTATTGGATCAGAGCCTCCAAGAATACGCAATGATTATGCATTGACCATCATCACACCATTTCAGATTAAATTGGAACTCTTATCTTCTAAGCTATAGCTAGATATCCATTTACTATTGGGAATGACAAATGATGCACTAAGTATTATGGTCTTTGTAATCCTTAAGATATATTAATATATACTACATATTTACATATAAGTACATTCCACAGACACCATACTGCATGAAAAAATTGATAAATCACTGTACTGTGTACACACATTTAAGAAATAATTTTATCAGCTGCCTTCAAGCTTTACCAATAGTCTATCTACTAATAAGTATTAGTGTTGTTTAGATATTTAGTGCTACAACTTATTATAAATAGTCTACTTCCAACATAACTATAAGCTAATCAAACAGAATAAGAGATTCATAGGTTGTTATGTTAGCTTGGATTATTGGAAATGCTCCAAGAAAGTTATTTTTGAAACGCATTCACCGTAGTAATTTGTCTTTTTATATATATATATATAACATGGTGTCTGTAATAAAAAAACTGTATTAAGCATGATGATTGGAACTGCCATCTCTTCAGATTTATTTATAACTAATTCCAGGTTCATTAAGCTATTTATAACAAAGATAATATAAACTTAAATTGCATGTTAGTAATGTTCAAATCACAAAATCAAAAGTTCATAAGTTTATTATAGATATATGAAAGAAAACACAGTTACAAATATCTATGATATAAAAGACAAGTGGAGTTGGGCTGGATATATTGCTAGAAGAGATGATAATAGATGGACAATTGAAAGTGTGCTGGGGTGATCTGGAGAAGAGAAGCTAAAAATCAGAGAAGATGGATTGAACTTGGACAGACTTTCATCCTGCAGTGGATTGATAATAGTTGACAATGAATATGTAACTGTAAATAAAAGTTTTAATAATAAAAAATGTGTTTTCATTTGTTTGCATTTAATTATTTAATTATGCTATTGTAAATAGTATTATACAGATTTTCTTTAAAAAATAAAGAATAAGACTATATTTCTCTAATGTTATTAATTTCTCAGCCTCTCACCCATGATTTTTATTTTCAATAGAAACAGATAATCCTGGTACATTCTAAATTAGGAATTTCACCAAAAGTTTCAATCCTTGTCTCATTTGCATACTGTTTGGTAGCTCATTTTCTTAAATTACGTTTTATATTAAGAAGTTGATAGTAATTAATGTAACTACTGCTTTTTCACATTTATCTGTTGTGACATAAATAGATCAAAAACACATTAAAAAGCAATGGAATGAACATATATAGTTAGAAAAAATACAACTTATTCCAGCAAATACGTAGCACATTCCTTTTTTTTTTAAAAAAAAAAAAAGATGTTGCATTAGTTAAGTAATGTTTACTGAGGCTATAACCTCGATAATGCATGTAAAATGCGATAGTAGGGACCTCTACAGGTGTTTTTAACCACAAGCTTACGGTATGGAAGAAAAGAGGGGAACCCTTTTTTACTTCAACCTACTTTCTATTTAAATAGGTGAAGCTGAAGCGGTTCTTCACTGATTAAGTCCACATTTCTTATTACACATTAATACTCGCGAAATCTTTCGATTTATGAGTCAATGGAAAGATTTTATAGTTAGAAATCTACTAAAGTAATTTAAAATTGTAATTATAAATTTATTAAATTGATTAAATATTTTTTTCAGTCATTGTTCAATTTTTTTTGTGTGCGTATCCCTAAATGTCTTAATTCTACTCTAGATTGGGAGTTTTCAAGTTAGTGTAATTTGTATTATTATATTTCATTAATGATGTATTAGTATATGCTAAAATAAATTGTGTTAAGCCCTTGGTGGCATGATACTGACTCAAGATCCAAGGATCATATTCACTTTTGTTACTTCTAGGATTTGAATTTCTTATGAATTCCTAAGCAATAATTGTGGCAAACTGTCATTATTAATAATCATTGTACTCTCTTGGCTACCTAGCTTACATTAGGGCAAAGACCTTTGTACATAAATTACATTAAAATGAAGCAATCTGAAATGCTACTTAAATATTAGGTAGCCTTTTAGTGTCTTTATGTACATGTAAATATAAATTTTTATTATAATTTGATTCATGACAATAAAATAATGTATTAAAATTTATAAAGTGTGATAATCATCATTTTTAAATAGTTGACCCACTATAGGACAATGATTTCTCCATGTTTTATCCAGTTTCTCTGATCTATAGATTCTCTTTTCCAATCATTTCGACAGATTTTCCTATCTTATCCATTCATTTCACACATCTTTTATAATCTTTTGGGGGTCCATTTAAGACTAGAAAAATGTCCAGTCCCAGTGCATTTCAACCCCTTAATTTTTTCAATGATGTCAATGATAACTTTTGTTACCCATGTATTAGGTTTTTATTTATAATGTATATTCTCTGTACTTCCCTGTGTGGTCAGAAAACCTGATTTTCTTAAACATCTAAATCTGTGATCAATATATGGGTTGTAAAACATATTATAAATATTTTTTTTTATGTATAAGCTTTTTTTTTTTGATATATTATTTCTATCAAAAACATTTCATCAAAATTATATCTGTGATTAATTTTATCTTTTATATTTCCATCTGTATTAATAATCTAATTATGTTATTTGCAACTGTTAATTTTTTAAAATTCATTACTATCAATTTTTATTTTCTTTTTGTGAAAAATTATCGAACATTAATTTTTTAGCATTTGATTTTAGCCCTACTTTTTTACTTTCATTTATAGCTCTTGTAATGTTTCTCAAATCTCTAAAGTATTATAAGCAAAAACCAATAGTATTCGCAAAATATAGATTACTTAGATAATCTCCATTTATTTTTTACTTCCTATCTTTTTGAATCCACAAATGACTTATAATCTCCATTTGATTTGTATTTTCCTAGCTTCCATTTTTATATACAACATATTACTTATAAAAGTTCTATAAAATTTTTTGAATAGTGAATCAACCTGGCAAACACCCATATTAATGTTAGTTTTATTAATGTCATCATATAATCTAATTACTGCTATTGATTTAGATAGGTATAAAAAAGAATAAGCATTTATATACATTCATTCTATTCTCAAAAAGTATTCAATTAAATATCTCGGTTAAGAACTAAAAAACATTGGAGAAAGAAAAACACATTTTTTAGAAAGTTAGAAATAAGATAGTATTCTTAGCAAGCTGGCTGCCATATATTGGTGAGAATCCCTTCCATGTTCGTTTATTATATGAATAATATAATAATAGCAACTGCAATGACAAGATAATATCATAGTATAACATTTGAGCAGAACTTGCCTACTTTTGATCCATCTACTGTAAGCTTGAATAATCAGTAGAAAGTAGATGGGATAGTGCTATAATACTTCCATCCTCATTATAACACTGTTTCCCATCTGCTCCATTGATTAATCAGAATTACAGTAGATAACACTAGAGCAGGTGAAAATATTGCTTTTGGTAACAAGAATCTCTGGATTGAATACTAGAAATTTGCTTTGATTTATTCCTATAAGATCTCAATGTTGAAAGTTATGAATTGTATGAGGAAACATAATTTATGGATAGAAAATGGACACATCTGGTCTAAAGGCACTTTGTTGCTGAGAAGGAACTAATTCCAAATAGTTATTAATTTGTATAATATAGTTAGCTGATGTATCCTTCAGAAAAGAAAACATGAAGCTACAGTACATTGAAATTATTAAAAACTAAGCAGTGCAGATTATGAAGTAAAGAAAACTTTGTGATCAAAGTAGAAATGGGTCATTTACACATTGATATCATAGGAATTGACCAAAATTTTAGATCAGAAGATCACAGTGCTTTTTGTAAAGACCATAACAGATGAAATAGTATGGTTTCATTGTATGGATAAACATTGTGAGGACACTGCATATAATCTTGTAAATGATTGATTAAAATGTCAATTTAATTTCATTGATACTCATTCAACATTATTGTAAGATAACTTTATGTACCAGTAATTTAAGTAAGTAAAGAAGAAAATGAAATGCTTTAGAATCAGATATAACAGACAAAAATAAAACTTGCAGGAAAATAAGTCATATATCATATGACTCAATTTTTTAAGCTTGTAAATAAAAACAAAGAGCTTTTCTAATTGCTCTAACAAACTTTGTTGATAAAATGCTAGCAAGAGAAAGCATTTAAAATATCTATCAGAAACCACACCCAAATCCTAGACCAATGGTTTCATGCTCTTTGTTTTTATTTACAAGCTTAAAAAATTGTCATGTGATATATGATTATTATTTTTATTGACTATTTATAGTCTTTGCTTTTAAGTCTTAAGTGATTTTATATTGTTAAGATTACTAATATATGGTTTGGCTGAAGATCTCTCAACCCCATATAGCTATTTGAGTTAGATAGCTGGGTTTGAAGACATGTAGGTGTCTAAAAATTTCAGATTTTCTCCTCAATTGTTAACTCTTAGATAAGTGCTAGCTTTGAGTTAGTATTTGTAGATCTAGTATCTGAAGCTATCCTAGCGCTTCACTGAGGAATGCCACAACACGAAACCATTGATCTGGGGTTTGGGTGTGGTTTCTGATAGAGATATTTAAAATACTTTCTCTTACTAGCATTTTATCAACAAAGCTTGTTAGAGCAATTAGCAAAGTTCTTTGTTTTGCCTTTTTTTTTGCAGGAAAATGATTGTAAAGCTAAAGTTGGAAGTGAAAAAAAGAGTAAATGTTGTTGGTAAATATGGGCTTGAAAGCAGAAATGAAGTATTACTAATAAATTTTTGTGAATTCAGTGATAATTATATTGCTAGTCCATTTTTTATGCTGCATATTATCAGCTATAATTATTATTTTACTTTCTTTATTGTTATAATTATAAATTTTATTAAATGCACATTATTATATTAAATAATATTTACTAAGGCTGTAACCCTATAAATAAGCATTATAAATTGTTAATTTCTGCCTTTTTAATTTCTTTATATATGAGCTTATATATTAAGAGTTACTTATTTATTTATTGTATATTAACACATTTCTAGAAGTGATGATAATAAATGGACAATTGAAGTCTTAAACTGGATCTTGAGGTTGTAAAAGACCTAGAAAGAGACCAGATATGAGATTGATGTGGAGAAGACTGACTAGAAATTGGAGAAACTAGATTAAACTTGCAAGTGATTTTCATATAGTAGTGGATCAATAATATCTGAAAATGATTATGTATAATGTATTCTAATTTACAATATTTAGTAAATGTTTAAAAAAAATAACTTTTTATTAATAAAATGGAAATAGGAAATCCTTGAAGACATTAAATAATAGACATTGTTTATTAAACAATTGAAGATAATCTTTTTTATTTCATTGCATTATTTTTTCAAATGTGAACTGATTTTCATGTTCAAGTTTTTAATCTTTTTTCACTTATTAATTGTAATCTAACTTTAGGCTATTCTATGTTTTTGGATCATTTTGCTTCAATATTCATTCTTTGACAGATTGAATACCATCAAAATTTCAAAAACTTTTAAACATTTAAAGACTACAATTTCTATAGCATGCTTTCTTTTTGAAAAAATTGAATTGTTAAAAAATCAGATTCAAGCATGTTGATCTAGTAATAGAATGTTTGATTTGGGAGCAGGAGTTCTAGGGTTGATTGATTCTGGCACTCACAGGTTTGATGCACAAACTTCCTTATGAATTCTTAAGCAACAAAGTCATTAGCCATTTTTATGTGGATATTTGTGTACCATTTTGATTCTCTAATGTTGGTAATCTAGAATCTGGTCATTTTTACATTTACCACCACAATGTAATAGGTCTTCACATAGACTACGATTTACATGGAGGAAATTAATTTATGAAACAGTTGAATCGTTAAGAAATCAGATTACATTATTTTAGTCTCACTTGATCCCTGATAAAAAAGCATTGTGAATCCTAATTAATATTACGGCAAGTCATTTTACATCAATATGTATGCTGAAACATTGCAACTGTGAAATAGCATATGGGCAATGTGACTAAAGGGCATGTGATTTAATTATCATATTTTCTGACATATGTAAATGCAAATTTTTTTTTTTAATCAAGTAAGGTTAAGTAATGAGTTCTAATATATTTGTCTTTAATTAGTAATCTTTTAAGTGACTATTCAAATCCATAAAACTTCCTAATGCAAAAGGGCCAAATTATATTACAAGAATGTCAAGCAATGATAAGGTAGTACTGATGATCAGATATTACATTTGTCTATAATATTCTTTCCTAAAACTATAATGTGCTTTTGGACAGAGAACTTTTATATAGATGATACATATTTGTTATTTACTCTATGGATTATTTATAAAACTATTTCCAGAAAATCTATTATGAATGTTATTCCTTTTGATTTCTAGTCTTCCAGCTAATCATTATCATGTTGTCTGTCAAGGGAAAGTAAATTCATTTTGTGAGCTTGTGCTTATTGACTATATATAATAAATAATCTTGACAATTTTCTTTCTATGTTGAAATATATTAGTAAAAACAATAACAATTGATTTGTTTTTCATGTACATTTAGATTGTCCATACCCTTATTAAACACTCATTAGCCTTATCTGTTCTTTTAAGTTATTCAGTTTTCCAAGTGTGTAAAGGCATTAGCCTGCTCAAATTCCAATTTCCGAACATTATGTCTGACTAACTTGCTATCTCAAATTAGATTTTAATATATTTTAAAATTAATTTTAACTTGCTATTATTTTTTGATTATTAACTACAGAAACTAGTAGAAAAGAAGTATCATTACTAGTATAGCCTATGTTCTATCATAAGGAGGATCCACCATTCACATACCAACTGCATACTGATGAAGCAAAGAAAAAAACTTGTTTCATATTTTCCTTAAAAAAATAAAAAAATAAAATAGTTATGTTATACATTATAATATATTTAGAAAACAAACTTGAAAATAAGATATTTAGCAATCATATTACTCACAATGAATACACATTGAATACATTTCAATAACAGTTTTATACAATCATTTAAATGAGCAAAGAAAGCAAATATAACCCTATAAAAAATAAGTTACAAAACTAATCTGTGGATTGAATATAAATAAGGATTTAAGAGGTACTTGTCAAGCATTGGTGGCTGAGTGGTCAGCACAGCTGCCTTACAAACAGTTGTCCTGGGTTCGCTTCCTGGCTAATGCTTTGACACATGAAAAAAAAAAAGAGGTAATTTACAAAAATAAACTATGGCAAATCTGAAAATAATATATTTAATAACAAAACCAATGATTAAAAAATATAAAAAATCCATAAGTATGATGAATATAAACACTCCATGAGAAATTAAATTAGCAATGAGACAAATGTAACTGAATTAAAAATTGAATTATAAAAAACAATTACTCTAATTGGAACTTATTATATGTGGAAATAACAAAAGCCATTAAATTATTGTAATGAAAAGAATCTAGATTCATGTTTTGAGGAGACTTTTTCCAATATTAGTGGTTTTGATGTGATTGGAAAACTTCTCAAAAAACGTCCCTCATTTTCTTTAAAATTTTACACTTCAAGCCATAAATATTCAGTAGACCATATGTGGGCTTCTATCACTGGTCCATATAAAACTACTGATCTCTTTCATTTAAATTCGTGTAAGTTGGCCATTCATCAGAATTTATCACTGAGCCAGATGCATATTTCTTTTCAATAATGAGAAGCAAAGTAATTCTGTCCAATTATTATGGTACATAGCCACATTAAAACAATTGACGACTGTGCTAAAACATCTAAGCTTTTTAACACTTGCAACAGTTATATCCAAAACAAAATAAATACAAATTATAAAATGTCAAACAAGTTATGTTTATTTTCTGAATGTATAATTTCACATTTTTAAACATTATTATTAGTATTATTATTGGATTTTTTTACAAGAAATATGGAACCTATTGGTTTGTTCTTTGCTTAATATGTGGATGGTGACTTTATCTTCTGGTAGAGAATTTTGATAAATTTGAATATGATTTTATAAGTGAATAATTACAAATTTGAAGTTAGGAAAATTGTAGATTAATTAACAAAAAGATATATTTAAAATTTTTTATTTTATTGTCAAGTTTATCTGTATTTGAAACATTATTATATTTAATGATTACAATTTAATTTACAAGTGCTAAATTTCTTTACACTCATCCATTTGATAACATCTGTTTTAGATAAATATGTTTATGGTTATTAACTATTTATTAAGCTAGAGCACTAATTCTCAACCCTATGCCCATGGGTACCATAGCATTTTTGCCTGGGTTTGCCCATAGTTGGATACAATCAAAATATTTTTAACAACTGTTTTGTTTTATTAAAATTGTAAAATATATTATTGCTGTTAATTTTTAATATTGTCAAATATTTTTATATAACCAAATTATTTTGTGCATTATTATAATTGTCTTCATTAACATTTTTCTTTGAAAAACTAAATGATGCCTGACATATGACAAGTACCAAATATCACATGATGTCCATTTCCTATGCTTACACAAACTGTTAAAACAGTTGCAAACTCTCCATACAGTAGTGTCACCTAGTATAAACCATAGTAATCAATGGGGATATTATATGAGTAGGCACTAGATAGGGATTTTATACACAAACCTTCTTGCATTCATTGATTACTATTGCTTGCACTGGGTAGCACGTCTATATGGAGAGTTTGCTACTATTTATATGACAAGTACTTATAAATGTATTCCATAATAGAAAAAGTTTGGGGATCATTGGATTAGAGATTATATTTTTAAACCAGATATGAATTTTAAAGTTAAAGATTAATATATCTATTCTTACAAATATAGCTACATGTTGCCATTAACTCATCTCCAATCTTTTTCTTTTTTCAACGTGTAACAACATTTTAAGATATATTTAAATTTCTATTCTCCCCTCTTCTCTCCACAAACTTCAAATATTAAAAATATAAATAAATCCCAGATGCATTTCTTGATGAATATGCTCTCTTTAGTTGACCAAAGTCATAATCTCTCACATCATCACTATTTATTGTTCATTATTTATCATATTATAAATTACAAGTTAATCTATAAATATCATCAATTTGATTATATGTGTTTTAAATTAAGACACTAATGATTAATACTAAACATTAATGCATTTATCTAAAGTAACAAGACAAATGTGTGAGTGCAAGAAATTGACACTTGTAGATTAAATTGTAGTAATTTCATGTTGCTAAATAAGGAACAAAGATGAAGACATTGAGAGGTTGTAACCTGGGACAACTGAAGATCATTTCTGGTTCATTCAAATGTTTTGGGGTCACATTTTTTTCAGATGTTTTTATTCACGAGTTAGAAGTGTATGGGGTAAAATGAAAGTCTTAAGTATTTTTTAAAGATATTAAATTCATTGATATTTATGTTACAACAATATTCAAAATATTACTAGTATTACAAATTTTGCCTAAAATTTTATACTCAATATTAGCTAATTAATAAATCACTACTTGACAAATATTTTTTTACCAAAACATAATACTTTTAATTTGCAGTTCGTAATCATGAACAAAAGTTAGTTAGTACAAAAAGACTAGCATACAGTATCTGTAGTTGAAATGTTAAATGTTTCAGAAAATTTCAAAGTTTATTTACTGACTTCTAAATACATTAAACGGACAGTAATTATACACAGGTTAATATGGAACACAATGTTTTAAGTGTCCTTTTGGAATTGCTCATTTAACCAGTGATAGCTAGCTTGGGAATCGAACCATGATATTTAGATTCACCAAACTTCACATGATCACCATCTCTTATGCTAGCATATAACTTATTAAACAGGCAAAGCTCTTCATACAGTAATGCCATCCATTGATTACTTTGATTGGCACAGGGTGGCACTACTGTATGGAGAGTTTTGCCTGTTTGAAATTTAGATTCATGACTATTGAATTTGAGATGATTTTTTAATCAGCTATGACATTCCCTTGGAATGTAATTGCTTAATAGATAACCGTAAATTCATTATTCATGAATTAAAGAATCACTGATTCAGTTCCCATTCTTGCTGTCAATGATTTTTCAGAAACACATGAAAAAAAGAGGAGAATAATACAACTCAAACTATTATGATTCACACTAACTTGTGTATTATTACTGATAATTGAATGTATTTTAAAAAAAGTAAATAATAAAGTTTGGATTTTTATAAAAAACTAACTTTTCAATTAGGTGATGGATATAATTCAACATATAGATAAAATGCCATAAAAAAAATCTTTAGAGAAAGTTTGTTTTAAAAAAAGTATATTAAAGAATAAACATTATTTCATTAACAATCCTAAATGTTTATGACCATAATTCCAGAAAGAAAGAAAAAAGTGAGAAGCGGACTATTGAAAAACAAAGATAATTATAACTGCTGAAAAGTACAGATCATCACTAATATATTATTAAGAATTATTATTTGTTTTTCTAGATTCTTAATATTCAATTGAGACTCTTTTTCAATATTTTTTATGTGATCAATATTTAAAGGCTCTCAATTAAAAAACTCCCTAGCAGTTTTTAAGAATATAATAATAAAGGAAATATCTTGCTGTTGTAATTAGTTATCTTTGCTGTTCACTAATCATCTTGGTCTATTCTATGAATATACAACATTGCTGAATTTAAAATTATTAAATAAAGTATTAAATTATGGTATAGTTTTTCAACAAAAATTGTTAAAAATTTTCCATTATGCTGATTTAAAATAAATATATATATATATATTAACCAGTATATTCAAAATAAAAGTCATAGATCACATGACCCCTCTTAAGCTTGTAAGTTATAAACAACGAGGATTGCCAATTCCTCAACAAGCTTTGTGTTAAATGCTTAGCCAGAGAAAGTATTTAAAATATCGTTGTCAAGAACCCCCCCCCCCCAAACCCCTGACCATGGTTTCATGCTTTGGCACTCCTCAGAGAGGTGCCAGGGTAGGTTCAGACAGGTCTATTATTATAAAGCACTGAAAATCTTGAAATTGTTAGATCGGAAGTCAAATTCTGATAATGCGCTATTTTGTGCACTCACATGTCAGTAAGTTACTTCACCTACCATGCTAAATCAGGGCTTTAGTGTATTGTGTGCTTGATGTTATAATCAAATTATGAATTGTGCAAATCTATTTAATCTATCGCAGGAGAAAGACAACGTGCTGAAAATCTTGAAATTGTTAGATCGGAAGATTTATAATATTGAAATAGCGCATTATCGGAATTTGACTTCTGATCTAACAATTTCAAGATTTTCAGTGCTTTTAATAATAAATTTACATTTATAAGTCATATTTGTCAGGTTGTGGGTAGTTAAAAATGAGACACTGTCTTTCTCCTGTGATAGGTTAAATAGATTTGTACAATTCGGCATTTGATTATAACATCAGGCACACAATAGACTCGAGCCCTGATTTAGCGTGGTCAGTGAAAGTTGGTGTATTTATAGAAAATGCACTCTAAACTAAAGTGATTCACTTAAGTTTTTTAAACTCTTACTGACATGTGAGTGAACAGAGATTTATAATATTTAAAGTAATTTAACTAATAATTGGATAATGAAAATGAATGGAGGGTTGTATAATATGTGTTGTTATAAATATATTTGTGTAATTATAGGCTTTTGTTAATTTTATATAGAGCCGATAGATGCCACTATGTATGCAGTATAGGTTATTTTTGTAATTAAGCCATAAGTGAAAAGGGCAAAAATTTAAAATTTGCCGAAAAGAGCTTTTTTATGTTATTTTTATGTGTTATGATTATATGACTATATTACAGCTATTGTTATACAGTATATCATTTTGTTGTTAGTAAAGATATTTTATTATATCTATGATTTATTTTTAATATTTAAAGTAATAGTGCATTATCGGAGTTCGACTTCCTATCTAACAATCTCAACTATCGGAGCTAGTTTTCTGTTATTTATTTTGTAATGATTCTTAAAAGTACATTTTTAAAAATATTATACACTGTATATAAGTTACAAGAGTCTTCTTTTGATAAAATATAAAACTTTTATTTATTTTTGTTCATTAGCAATTTTAATATTAAATCATTCAATGTTGCTAGTTTGACACATTTAAGAAAAAATATTGTGTTTCTGATTGAAGATGATACAAAGTACATATATCTTCAATTTCTTTATAGCTTTGAGAAAAAGAGTGGGCAGAGCTTCCATTTTGAATTTTAGAAGGAAGTCAAAATATTTGGGTTCTAGGAACTAGAACCTAAATTTTTTATATAGTTTTTTTTATTATTTAAGTATAGGATAGTTTCTCTTTCTGTTTTATAGGAAAAATGCAGTAAGTTAAAGACTTGCCAGTATTCAAATTTATGTTTGGATGGGCAGATATTTTTAATGTTATGTAGGATCTATGAAGGATTTCCAATATCCTTTATGGAGGTAGGGGTTGTAATTTTAAATTTAAGTAAATCTGGGTATGTTAGTGTATAAGCTGATATTATGTTTAATGTTTTTTGAATTCTAAATATTTCCAAATCATATAGACCAAGTTCATTTTGTGATAAGGAGTATTAAAATCTTTTAATTAAGATTGAAACAGTTTTTTATTTTTCAAAATATAAATTTATTCACTCTCCTTGTGTATTATTCAAAAGATATATATCAAATTCTAGTTTACATTAATATTATCAATAATATACATTAAATTCAAAACTAGCAAAGTTAAATGTGAAATATAAAAAGGGAATATAATTAATTAACATAGGTACAGAATTATGCTGAAAGCATACACTTGTCAATGAACATTTATGTCATGTATAAATTACCATTAGGATTATCAAGCATATACATTGAATTCAAATTTACATGGTTAGAAATTCAACTAGTTTTGCATTGATATAACATTATTCTGAATGCATACAATTTATTCATTAATATTTAAATTGCAATTACTCCTGAAAGTCATTAAGTTAACATCGATGGCATCTCCAGCTTTATCTCACTTTTCCAAATATATGGTCTTAATATTCTTCATATAATTTTATCTGCAAATTGTCATTTATACTTATCTATGCAACTCTTTATTAAATTGTAGTCTTTATTCTAGTCAGGGGATATTTGCTTAAGATCAATTAGTGACCAGGTTAGGTCCACAAGCCATTTGTTACAAAAATTTTTATCAGTCTCTTCGATTTCATGCAACAAAAGGCTAAACAGTTTTTTTTTATTCCAGAATATGTGAATCTGATTTCTGAAAGCTATTCATATCATAGCTAGCATATTGAACAATATGTTATTTTGTATATGTAAATGGACTTTTGACATTAACTGAGTTATATTTACAATTTTTCTTAACAGTCTTTCTTGAATTTTCCATCATATCTGTGAATGGCTGAGTTGGAAAGAAAGCCTAAAAAGGAGGTTGGAAATTCTTTGAAAGGATCTGTAAACTTTTTTCCTGTATAAATTTGCCATGCACTAGATTTGTCCAGATTTACATCAAGTTTGAATTTACTTTTTATTCAGAAATTATTTTTTATGTAAGTTGGATTGTTTCTTGCCTGTTAAAAATACTGAAACATCATCCATTTATACTATGCAGGAGATGCTTTTGTTTAAACCTGGCACTATTTCCCTATAAATTTATTTTCAGTTGTTCTGATTAGCTGATTAATGTTAAGCTAAAATAGGAGTGAACTTATTAGAAATCTTGCCTAATGGAACTATATGGTATAATAGGTGAGATTTTTTTCATTTAGTGTAATATAAATTTCTGTACTTAGTAGAAGATTTGGGAGGATTTAGGAAGTATGATTTTTGCAAATAGATTTATAAGTTTGTCTAGTTGAACTGAATTAACAGCTGAATTTATGTTGAATTACCCTATTATAGGGTTATCTTTTTTATTGTTTCTGATTTTTTTTTCTATTACTGTTTTAAAAATGAAAGTTACCTGATTAGTAAATGAGCCCTTTTTTTTTTTACATGTTGTGATATATATTACCAGTGATAGAAGGTGGGGTTCTATTCCATCTGTAAATAAGTGTGCTTTATAGTATTTTAATACCTAATAAAAGGGCTCATTGAAATTGAGCATAAATTATTTAATGTTGGTTATTTTTTTATTTTATTTAAAGGGAACCAAAGAAATTGGATAGAACCCTTAAATTTATATATATATTTAGAGAGGAAGTTTGCTAAGTTAACCAGTTATTGTACAGTAAATGGCTCAGATGTTTAAATCCTGCCTTTGGAATGCTGTGTAGACCTGTGTAACATGATTCAGGTATTGTGTTATCTGAAAAAATCCCTGTTGTGAATATCATTTTTGGATGGTCCTAGGAATTGAGAGGCCAGATTGAAAAATATTCCTTTTTGAAGTTTGTCTTTGAAGTATGTATATATAGTTTCAACATGAATTTACCATTAATATTTGTATTGGTTTTTTTAAAAATAGTAATTGGGATCCTTATACATGGTAGATGCCATGGTGCCCATATGATGTACTGCTTGGATCATGAATATATTTTAAGAAAACAGCATATTTTTTGAATGCAAGGTGTTCGTTCTGTGAGTGAGGAATTAACTGCTTTGTATGCATTTTTAAGTCAAGCTATATGGGATGGACAACGTCAACAAATGTTTTATTTTGATGACTGTGAAGTATGTCCATCTCTTCTAAAATGCCTGTGGGAGTGGGAGTGCCTTTTTCAATGTAGTTTGTGATATATATTATATTTGTGAATTTACACCATTCTTCTACTCAATCCATTTGTATTTATTTGATCTTGTTTAAGTAAATGTAGACTTCAGAGTATAGGAGCTCTGTGGTGGGTCTTGGGAGTAAAACTCAGATGGTTATACTTGTTTGTATTATTATTGTTTGTGAAGTTTATTTCAAGGGTTATTATGAGTGGTGATTATTTTGAGAAAAGTGAATTTTTGAATATTACCTGCATCAAGTGACATAGTAAGGGTGAGTAGAATACCATGTCTAATAAATGGGTGTTTACCACTGTTGAATGCTATGGAGTTCTGAGGAAGAAACCCCTCTTCACTCATTAGAGGAAAGGCCAGCATCTGCAAACATTTATTTATAGATTTTCATGTTATGTTGAAATCTCCTATAAGTATACATCGATATAGGAATTTAACTGGTTTGAGTTTAGTGTTAGGATTATCCTGTTTACTAATTATGTGGCCTGGAGACAAATAATTAAATATGATATTTATTTAACAACTATCATTATTATCATTATTAAAAAATAAAATAATAAAATTCCTTGTTTTTTTTTTTTATAAAATATGGTTCCAATAATCATTCATACATGAAAAATATTAATCAAAAATCCTTTTTCTTTTTAGAAGCTTTTATTTCCATGAAACCATCTATATTTTAATACTTATATACAATATTTCCAACTTTTTAATTTCCTTGTAGTCATTGTCAAGGATCTCCAAATATATTTATATATTACTATATATATTTTTAAAAACATTATACCTCTTTAGTATTTTCATATATTTACTTTTATATATATTTTTATATTATTATTTACCTCCTATTTTTTAACAGCAATTGCTATTATATTTTCATATACATTTATGAACTCTACAAAAGTCCTTTTATAAACTAGCAATAACAACAATTTTTATATCGGTTATTTATATAACACTACAATTACCTATAATTAATTAAGAATTTGTTCTAATTAAAACTGTTTTTCCTTTGTTAATATATAAAATTTCTTTTAACATTATTTCTTTATATAATTTAACATTCTCTTTACTATGTATGTAAATATTTGATTTATCATTTGAAAGTTGCTTCAATCTGGTTTTTATCTTCCTTGCAATCCAAACATCTAATTATATAAATTTATTCATATTTTCAATCTTTTCCTTTTTTGCTGTAACAATCAATTTACTAATTTTTTTTTTTTTTGTATACTGATTTAGTAATCAATATGTTTTCCATTTTATATTTTTTGTTAATATTTTTATTATCCTTTTTATATCAAAGAAAGTACTTTTTGATAAATTAAAACTACTATACATTACATTTATGGACTTTCTTTTTATTCATTCATCATTTTATTTTTGTAATGTTTCCTTTAACATACAATTTATTAATTAGTTTAATAGGGTAATCATTTTTCATTGCTTCACTCTTTATATTATCAATTTCCTCTTTAAATGTTTTCATTACAACATAAATTAACTGCCCTAATTATTTTATTATTACTTTATCTTTCCTATTGTATTACCAAATCCATGTAATATTAATATCTATGTTCTTTATTACTTTTACAATGCCTTTTTTTTTATAACTTAATATGACAGTTTTGATTGCCCCAGCAATCTTCTTCAGAACTATAACAAACATAATACAAATACATGAATATAAATATGCATAAACATATAATTTTACATTATATATATATCTTATAATCATTTAATTATTACCTTTTATGTATTATTGATAAATATAGAATATAAAAAAAGAGTAAAATATATAATATATTAAAGGTAATAATTAAATAATGATTATAAGATACATATAAAATGGAAAATTATATGTTCATATATATTTATATTCATGTATTTGTATTATGTTTATTATAGTTCTGAAGAAGATTGCTGGGTAATTCGAAACTGTCATATTAGGTTGTAAAAAAGCCTTATAAAAGTAATAAAGAACATAGATGATATTAATACCATTCTATTATTAATAATGTTTATTTTATGTACATAGTCTATATTAGATTTCCAATTATTTAATAATCCATGAAATGTACTTTTTATATATACTTGATTCAATATTTATTCTCCTTTTTAATTTTAATATCCATGTGATTGATCAAATTATATTTTTTTTTTTCCATTGTAAAAGTTGGAATCTTTTTATCAAATTAATTTATACTTCAAAAAAACTTTCAGACTTCCTACTATTATCATTAAACAACAAAAAATAATCATTCACATATCTTAGGTGAAATACTGGCATGTACTAATTTTTATAAAAAATACTTTTCTTCAAAGTGATTCCAGTATAATGATGCTAATAACCCGTTTAAAGAATTACATATACTCAAGCTTTTACATTGTTTATAATAACTTTTATTATATACAAATATGGTATTTTAATGTTTCATATTTTTGTCATCAAAAATTTATTTTTGCAATCATTATATATATATCAGGGATTTAACATCAAATTAATACATAATGGTTAATAATAAAATAAAAATGGATTGAATACTATATTCAGAGAAAATATATAGTAAAATAAAAAACGGAATAAAAGATTGCATGGACCAATAATAATATTAAAAAAAAAAACATTATTTAATGAAAAGACACTAGGCATATTGTTAGTAATGAAATAAAATTAAGCGTAATATGTAAAATAGGATATACAAGGGGAGAATATACATTGGTAAAATGATAGAAAGTCAATGGAAGTTAAAGGAAAAGGACATATATAATTTGCATCATTTATGCACTTTATGAATGTAAGATATAAAATAAACTGTGAAACTAATAAAATCAATAATATATGAAAAAAATAATAATGAAGAATTATGAATCATTTTACAAAGCAAATATACTACAGAAAAATATTTAAATATCTTTAAAAGTTCTGTAAACTTTGTATAGTGGATTTTGGATGAATTATGGTCATTGTAAATTACATGAATATTTTATTGTATTTGACCATTATAAAATTATAAATTGTTATTGAAAATATTTTGGATATTTAAAATATTTATCAAAGTAATGGTAAACAAGGAGAGGAGGCATTATGTGAATGCTTATTATTTTTTTAATAGAATTATATTAATAATTAATTTTCGTATTGTGAATTTATATTTTAAAGTATTTTATTGTTCAGTCTATTTAATTTATATTTTTTACATTATAATGATAATATAAATTGTATTATAAATATTGGTTTTAGGTTTTGTCAAAAGTGAACAACGTATCTAACTAAAAAAAAAATAGTTTGGAGGAATATTTTTAATAGAAGTGAGTGAAAAATAATTACTTTTTCTTAAATATCTTTCTTGATATCTTACTCAGATGTTTTTCAGAAATATCATTTATTATGTAGAGTGTTTTTTTTTTTCTTTCAAATTGTTATTAATTGATTCTTCAGGAAGTTCAGATCACTTGGATCTTTGCATTCATTCACTTTCAGTTTAGTAACTGGGAAAAAAAAAATGAAGTTAGGAACTAATCAGTTTATTATAATTTGATTTATTAGTGCCAGACTTTTTGTGCTACATGTATGATATCTTCCACTTCAGATAAATGCATTATTAGATTAGAGATTTGTAATCCAGTTATAAATTTTAAATCTTAGTCAAAAATTAATATCTCTTTATTAAACATAAATACACAGAAATAATTCAATCTCATCTCTTTTTATGTGTATAATAATTCCCACTTTATTAATTTTCTAATAATTAATTATTCAAAGTTAATTATTATTTTAATCTAATGAAACTAAAATTTTGGAAGGAGTGATTGCTTTACAGAGTAGGCCTTAAAAGTGATTTGTTTGATGATGGGGTTTTTAATTTGAAGCAAAAAAATATTCTTTTCTAACACCTAGATTTACATTAATACAAATGATTATCACCTTAATTACTAACTTCACTTTGAAAACAATCAAGTATTTATATATTCTATGGCTTTATTGCTCGAGAAGTCATAAGTTTGAGTGACGGAAATGCCAGTCCCAGAATCAATGCTAGGATTCTATGTTCCAGAGCTTAACACTTTACTATTGCGCTAAACTGCACAAGGATTAATATAATTAATAAATACCAAACAGTTATTTTTTTAAATAAAATTATTGAACTTTTCATTTTATGATATGCACTTTAATTGTGAAGATTAAATGCCTCTTAATTACATTTTTTAAATATATAATTGCATTTTTTAATTCAACCTTTTAAATAAATATATTTTTAAATTATCTAGAAAACTCATCTGTTTCCATAAAATATATTTGTTTAAAAGGTCACATAAGTTAAAAAAAATTATAATTATATATTTAATATTCAAAATTAAAATAAACTTTATGTTACGTTGAGTAATTTAATGTTTTTATATTTAAAGAACAATTATTTGATGTTTACATTTTCATTAATATATCTATGTAAACATTTGAGTTTCAAAATGTAATTGTAATTTCACTTGTAAATTTTTTTTTAGATATATAAGAATAACAGTGATGGAACATCAGGTGATATAGAAAGTCCATGTCATCTGAATGATACTATTTTAATCAAATTGTATGCCATGGGGTCAATTTACATTTTTTTCTAATGCATTTTACTATTTGTTTACAGATATAAAGCAAGTTTGTTAGATCATGATTTAAAAATAAATTTGTTTATATTGATAATTGTAAAGATCTGTAAATTAACAAGCCTAATTGCAGAAAACTTTTTTTATTTTATTTTAACAGAATTTGAGTTCACTATAATGAGATAAAAATATATTTTTGAAAATAATATATTCACAAATCCAAAATGCTGTATATTACTCAAGGTATTGAAGTTTTTTTTTTTTTTTTAAGAAAGAAAAGTGTACATGAAGTTAAGAGATTTTTTTTTACAAAAATACCAAATTAAAAGTCCATTGTGTTATATACGTAAACACATTTGGGTTCACAGATTTGTATAACCATCTTTAATTTTGTTTTGTCCCATTTTTCTGAAGTTAGGATGGTTATAGTCATTTTAAAGTAACAAATTAAATTATATTTTTCATTCCATTCATAATTAATTCTGTTGAATGCCATAATCCAAGAAGCCTTAACAAAACATTTCACAAGCATCTTAAATTGCTAATTGAATGATTTGCAAAATAATAGACCATTTTATTAAAATGCTGTCTAGATATTATATTTTTCCTTATAATCTCTTCAATTCCTTCATCATTGCTTAAACATTTGGTAATACAACATATGATGATCCACACTGCTCAATGGTGCTGTTACTAGTGCAAAACAAATAGATATAACGTTACCGGGCTGTTTTTTTTTTTTAAATACTTCGCTATTCTTTTTTTTATAAGAAACTTTTTTTTTTTGGTGATTTTTTTGTTTTTAAATTTAATTAATTTTTTTTTGACCAGTTATATATATATATTTTTAAACTAAATATAACTTTTTTTTGGGTTGTTTTTTAAAAACATTCCGGTCTTTTTTTTAGTTAAAAAAATTTTGTTTTGTTTCTCGGTCTTTTTTTTTTAATAAACTTTTTTTGTTTCTCAGTCTTTTTTTTTTTTTGTGTGTGTCATTTACTGGGGGTTCAAAAATATTTGATTGCTTTTATTCATTAACAAATACATAAAAAATTATTTTTTCGAACATTTTGTATTTACATTATTTTGCTTTTAACAACAACAACCAAAAAAAAAAATATCATTTCACTGGTGCACATTCATCTCTTCTAAGATGGCACAGAAGAGGTCTTGATTCTTTTTTCAGACGTCTCCACAGAAATTTGAAAATGTAGTTGTCAATATCTTCTCTTCGTGTGCCTCATGCTAGCTTGTTTCGCCACTTGAGAGAATCCCAAAGGCGTTCAATGTTCTGGGTATGCATGCCAGTGTCCACAAAATTGTATTTGTGATTGACTCTCATGTGGTGAAATTCGGAAACCTCCAGTTTACAAGTTCTGTATCCTTTCCAGCAATCAATAGATGTGGGAGCCAGGCCTGATGTTCTCACGGATGGACTGCATAAGGATGTTTGCTGATCAGGAGGGTACAGCCTGCACAAAACAATCACCCATCTCATGATACACATCCCCAAAAATCCATTGTTGCAGAAGAATTCTGCCCTAGTTGTTTTTCGCCAACTGAACAGAGTTTCATTGACTTCCATATTTAACAGCAAGAGCTTTATGTTATAGTGATTAGTGCATTTACCAGCCACACCTGCGATTTGGTTGAAATCTGGATCCATGAAAGAACATTTTTTACAGGATTCAGGCAAATCTATTTTATAGATAATTAATCCATACTAATAAATCAATTACTATTATATAAACTATGATGCCTGGCCCTGAAATGTAATAATCTGTATGAAATTATATGTTTTTTACATAGAAAAATTGTCAAGAATGTTAAATATAATCTTTCAGTGCAGAACACTTTTTTCAAAGCTTATGCTGTTTTGAGTATAATGTTTTGCCTTCGAATAGAATGTTTTATACTGAAAATGCAGTTAATGTTCTTGATATTTTTTCCATGTAAGAAGCACAGATTATTGTTATAGTTGGCTAGTTTGATACTTTGTTCATCAGTGAGTTATTTAAAGACTGTTTTATCCTTTTTTTTACTTCTTAGATTTCTTGCATTTTGTAGTAAAAATTAGTGAAAGTATTGTACCGTTTATTTATACGGTACAAATATATTGGTATCCGGTAAGATATTTAAAAGCTAAAAAAAAAAGTAAATTTAGCTATCTATTAAAAGAAAAACATTTTTAAATTTTTTTCTGATTAGTATAATTTATTTTTTAAAAATAACGTACAATGAGAGTTAAAATTGTCGTTCGTATTTTTTTTATGTAATTAAAAATAAAAGTTAAATTGGAAAGAATAAATGACATAGATTACTGATCCAGATAAAGTAAAAATTCCAAAAGTAAAAAGATTACAATTAGAAAAATCTTTTTAATAATTAAAGATGGCAGAATTATGCTAAAAAAATTAATAACTTTGTAACTTAAATTTAAGAGAAAATGTAGAAGATTATTATCTTATATGCTGATAAAAGAATGAACAAAAGATATGCGCAGAAGTTTCAAAACTAGATCGGGGTATAAAAGGAGGAGGACAACCTCGATCTAGGTCTTCTCTATACATTCTAGTTACGTGTCTGAAAACTGGAGGTCTCCACGAGCATACCTGTGGCAGTAATTAGACATCCGTACAGGTATGCCACTTGCAGTACCTAGTTGTCAAGCAAGCAATGGAGACGGGCCTTGTGAAGACCGCTTTTTGTGATAAAAGTGTCACGACAACCATGCCTTTTCTCTGCGAGCATAACCTGTGGCAGGAATATACGTCTACACAGGTACGCCACTTGCAGTACCCAGTTGTCAAGCAAGCAATGGAAACGGGCCCTGTGAAAACTGCTTTTTGCAATAAAAGGGTCACGACAGCCATGCAATTTCTCCAGTTATAGAACGGAACAATAATGAAGATGCCGGCAGGAGAGACCGATGGAAATTTTTAGAGGCTCGGAATCCCAAAAACACACACCAACTTACCGGTAAGTTAAGAGTAACTTTTCCTAATTGTGACAAATTTGCAAACAATTATAAAAATTGATATCAAGATAATCCCGATCAAGACTTTAAAATTTATTCTTCAAGAGACTCTTGTGTACCTAAGAACTATAATCATTGAACTGTTTTATTATTATTAATTAATTCATATCTAGATTAGTGTGTGTGTCATCTTTCCAATTAATTAAATCATAATGTTGTTTTTTTTTTTATTATTTATATTTTAATTTGTTAAAATAAAAAAATCTTTATTTCTAATACCCCTATTCATTGTACGTTATTAATGATTATTGATAAATTTATGAAAGTTAATTATGATTTAAAAATATAATTTACCTTGCCAACGCTGTATCGAAACTCAATCCTCCAGAGTTTCTAGATAATTTCGTCATAGCTAAATAAATAAAAAAGGGATGTTCGCCAGTGAATTCTAAATATAGAATTCTGGCGCCTTTCAAATAAATTAAAAGCTGGCTTACTTTATCCCATTATTTTAGTGGCTACATTAGTTAAAAGTGTTGTGTGACCAGGAAAAATAATTGCGTCCATTAAATCTTACTGAATTGTATGACAAAACAAATCTAATAGATAGGACGTAATTTGGTCACCAAGTACGAGTAGTTAACTCGTTTAAAACACCAAATAAGTAGTGGACGTTACAGTATGAAGTTCATTTTTATGTTTAAAATATTGTTTTGCTACAAGTGAATAAATACTTATAAGCTATTAGTTTGAATGAATGTTAGAATGGGGAGTGTGAAGTGGGTGTTATCTGAAAAAAAACTTAAAATTGAGATTAATCACTTTTAATCATTTTATATCTAGGTCATTTATTAATAACTAGCATATATAGAATGCAATATATGTTTGTTCTCTGATCTTGAAAATAATCATTACAAACTGTTATATTAATAATTAAATTTCAGAAAATTGTCAAATCCTTTACCATTAATTACTAATTATAGATTATTAAGGGAAATATATTTCACAATCCATCCTGGAAATTATTTTTATAATAGAATAAAAATTATGCACATATAGCTTAGTATATTATAAGGGATGTGATCTTGGACTTTCAAGCTCCATCCATCTTATATAACTGATACCCATGACCCTATACATATGAAAAAGATAAATGATAACCAATATATGTATTTCGTGTTGAACCAGCACTTACCAGTTGGTCCAGATTATAATCTCCCACACATATTCAATCAGTACTGTCTCTATTAAGATAGCAAATCTTCACACATTAATGGACAAGCTTCATTCTTCTCCAATTCTTCAGCCATCCATTTAATTGAAAATTAGATGAAAAACTGGTGAGTGCTGATTCAGTATGAAATACATATATTGGTAATCAGTTACCTTTTTCACATGTATAGTGTCATGTGTATTGGTTGTATGAGATGGATTGAATGGATGTAGAACTTAAAAGTCTGAGTTCAAGTCCCTTATAATTATATTGAGTTTAATATAGACAATATACATATATTTGAATATTAGCTTATGTATATTGTAACCAGTTGGCAGCATGCTCCTTGGGTTTAAGTCTAGAATTATTTAATTAATGGGCAAAATAGTATTTAATTTTCCCATGCATATTTTTTATAATAATAATGTCTCTGAAATTAGTTAAATGTTATTTTCCTTTCCACATGATAGGAACATTCTAGACAATTTTAGGTGCTGATTTAAACTGTGCTCATTACCATTGTGAATTCTAAAGACCACTCAAAACTACCACTGATACATCCAAATGATGACCTTGCATAATCCACATGGGGTCACTTGGATGTGTTAATGGTAATTTTGGGTGGTTCTTAGAATTCAAAATGGGGATGAGCGGAGTCTAAATACTAAAAGCTTATAACTTCTGAAATACAAATTTTATTACAATAATGATGATGCGAAGCACCAAAGTATGCCGGGAAAAGTGTTTTTGACAATACAAAATATTCAAAATGCAGAAGTCGGATCAAACTAAGCTTATAATTTTAAAATACTAAAAGCTTATAATTTCTAAAATACAAATTTTGTTACAATATATGCCTATAACCACATGTTGAAATAATGTAAAATTGGTCAAACCAAGCTTATAATTTCAAAATACTAAAAGCTTATAACTTTTAAAATATGAATTTTATTAAAATATATATAACCAATTTCTTAATTAATCAGATATTTTTTACCAGAAAGAAACTGATGTTGCATACTTCCTTTTTTGCATGTAGTTAGAAAAAAAAATGGAGATAAGAAGAAATAGCATTGTTCACATTTGATCTACTGATGTGGATATTGGTTCTTATGAATTTGCATTTTAATTTTTTTAATTATTGATATAAATTGTGATTTTGTAGTGAATAGTCATATCATGATCACTTGTGGATTATTTGATGTCATTTATAACTTGTATGTGTCAGGGAGGTTTAGACAGTTCTTAGAATTCATAATGGTCATGAGCACACTTTAAATCAATACCCAATTTTCTTAACATAATTGTCAAACTTTTTATTATCATATTATGTATGTTTTGATATATTATAAATTGTAAATGTTGGTAGAAGAGAGACAAAATTATAAAATCAGATAAATAATTTCTTGTTCTTTCTCTTCAATAATTTTATTTAATTACAAATTGCTTAAAAAAAATTTTTTTAAAAAAAATATACTAAGGGAAAATATTTTTTTCTTTTTAATAAGTTTTTTAATGGTACTAATTAATTTTAGTCTTTTTAAGAGAGATAAAGTTTTATGTTTAAAAAATAATATTTTAATACTTTTGGTAAATTTTATTTTTAATTAGAGTTGTTTTTTCTTTTCTCTTTATCTCTCTTCATTACAAAAAAGTCAAATTAGTGTAATTAACTGATTATCTTGTTTGTTTTTTTGCAAGAAAATTGTTTAATTTGAAAGGAATGCCAAGAATTTTATGATGTTAATTTAAGTTCTTGACTTGTTTTTCAATATTTATGATTAAGGAGAGAAATGGCTGAACAATTTTATTTATAAAAATTTATCGACTTGGCTATTATAAAAATTATCATGTTAGAGACAGATTGTGGTTGATTTGTAGGCAATGTTGTTCTAGAAAAAAATAATAGGGGTGAATAAACCAGAAGACCCATTGTCCAGGAAAAAGTAGATATTTCTAAATTAGCTATTGAAAAGAGAGCTGATGAAGAAAGAAGCAGTCTTATTTAAACTGTTGCATAGAACAGTAATAGTTTTAACCAAGCTTTTAGCATACTATGAGTTTAATTATATAATGGTACAATAAAAACCATGTGCTAAAGTAGCTAAAAACTAGTCATCATCTTCCTCCATGTAACCGGCCTTCACTGGAATAAAATGTATAGAAATTACTACCTAAAGTAATCTGCAACCTTGTCTTAAACCAAGAGCATGAGTCTGTTTGTATTAGTCTCACCTGGAAACTTAAGGGCAAAGTAATGGATGAAATTTACTATTTTTTAACCTGGTATTATTGCACACCAAAAAAGGATAAATTAACCATGTAGATATATAGAAGTCTTTAAGGAGAAACCCAATTGGAAAAACTGGAAATTGTAACCAGAAAGGACTCCACAGAAAATAAAACTATGGTTAAATTTATTTTTTGTGTGTACACAGTAAATTTTAATTTATCTGCTTGGGTCTAGAACGCCATATTGAATTTTTTAAAAAACTGGCCTGAGATACAATTTTCACAATAACTTTAGTTTTAATTATGTTAGAGCAAAAAAAATTACATTAATAGAAACTAGAAAAACTAAGGAAAACAATAAATCTAAGACAAATAATGAAAGCCATTTAAAAATTAAGGAAAAAAAGAAATTTCAACATCTGAAATAATTATTAATTTATTGTTTGTTCATAATTTCTAATTCATCATGAACTAACTTTAAATTACATCTTCAGTTATAATTTCTTTGTATTTCTCACAAAATTATCTTTAAAAATATAAAGTCTTATCTGAGATAATCTATAGCTTCACAATGTCCAAAAATGTTCGCATAAGAATTCTTCATTTTTATTTTGTACCCCCCATAGTTGAAAAATGTAAAGGCATCTGGAAGAAAAAATGTTCTCCCTAATAAAAGATAAAAAAAATAAATTAAAATTCTATCAGAATGTAAAAATAATGAAGTGGAAATATTATTATTTACCATTATAAATACAATAAAAAATAAAATGTCTTATAAAATTTGACATCTAAATAAGATCATCATGGTACACGTATATGTATATTATAAAACTGGTGGATATGTATGCATCATGCAAGTTCTGCTAATGGTTATGGGAAACTCAAAAGCCTGATAAACAAGATGCACTATTTTGATTTTAGACTTTGGATAAACCAACCTTGTTTATAACATCATTATACTGAATAATCATTGCCAATACAGAAAACAATTTACAAATTTAGAATATGAAAAAATTTCTCATTTCAAGAGGCAGTCAAAGATTACTAAAAAGGTTCTACCTCTTTTAAGATATGTCTTCCAGAGAAGCATACCTGTTCATATAATCTAATATAAATATGCAAAATATTTCATATTATTCAATATTATTATTAATAAAACATAATTCATTCCAGATCTTGTTTACCATTTGGCAAAAGTAATCAGTAATGTAGCTGTTACAAAATTCTAATAAGGAAGGCAATAAGGCAGTCATATGCCTCTCAAATATAAAATGAAGTTAGTAAAAAACCAAGTTAGTAAAACAACAATCAATGAAAACTAAATTAGTAAAAGAAAAACAATGAAAACCAAGTTAGTAAAACAAAATTTAATAAAAACAGAATAAAAAAAAAATTGCATTATATACAACGAAATTGCTAGAGAGGAATAAATTGTAAATAGTCTTGGATCAGAGTGTCAACCATTCGTCCATTGTGCTGGTAGCTAAAACAAACAAACAAAAAAAAAACGCAATAAAAACATTACCTATCAGAGTAAAACAATCAGTTGGTCATGTTGAATTCACCTAAAATATAAAATCAAAAGAATATAAAGTAATATTCCATGTGAAAAGTTATTAATCTTGCTGGAAAACAATAAACAAAAAAATAAAATGCAAATATAACTTACTCATTAGAACTATTCAAAAGTCATATCCCTCATCTGAGCATAAGTAGAGGCATCTGCATTTGAAGATCTTCAGATTACCTGTTAATTACAATCCCGATAGTCCATTTGTGATGAAACTACAGCTCATGGTTGGGGTAAACTGGTACAACAGGATTTGAGTCATTTGCTGCATTTTTAGTGTGGTAAAAAACAAAACTTCTTCTTTGTGAGTTATTACAAATAGATACCAGTCCACATTCCCAACAGACAAAGTGAGTTTCATGTCTTTGTGTTTTCTTTAGACACACAACACAACGCTTACTTATGGGAATGTTATGACGACGAAGATCAACCTGTGGATGGTTTCCATGTGATCGCTGAGCTAGATGTGAAAACATGTGATTTGGGGAGATATTTTGTCTTTGAGGAAAATCCATCAATCAACATATTGGATAAGGTTCTCTGAAATTGTAGATGACTCACGACAGTCAAATTTTTAGATGACCTATAAATAGAATACAAAATGTATGCATTGGAAACTGTGGTGTCAAAGCAATACCAGAATAGTCGCAATGGCCATCGCGATTTTCTGTCCCAACCATATTGAATTCACTTTTGATTACCTAAGTCAACACCACCCATGTACTTGTTATACATTTTTATTGCGGGTGGACATGGAATTATTTCCCATGATCCACTTTTATTTCGTCGGGTAACAACAGCATCTCCAGAAGGTGCATAAGCATTTGTGAAAATAGCTATTGGCTTTTTGTCCATCCATACTGAAAATTGAAGTCCAATATCTTTATCAATGACTAAATGAGTCTCCTCTTTTCATTTTCTTTTTATTACTGTGCAATTCGACTTTGCTCTTTGGAATATCTTTTCTTTTTATATTTATTGTTCCACAGATATATAATTTATTATCATAAAGTTCTTTAGCTCGTACTACACTTGAAAAAAATCTGTCACAGAAAACAATGTGATGTTGTTTTGCAATGTGTGGAAGAACTACAGACTTAACAGCACAAGTACCAAGGTATTGAGAAGCATTTGAAGAGTCTTTGCCTATATACATTTCCATGTGATACACATAACTGTTATGACAATCAGTGCACATCCACCACTTGAAACTTCTCTTTATTGGCTTTGATTTATTGTATTGTTTCATAGTATTGCGACCTAAAAATTTTGATTGTCTCATCAACTGCAGTCTCTATATGCATCTGGTATGCAGCTTTGAAATTTTTATTGCATTTTTCTATTATTAGTCTAATTTTATAAATACGGTCAAAATCTTTACTGTTTTTGTTTGGCATTGTTTTGTTATCATTGAAATGTATACATGATAAAATATTGTTAAATCATTTACGTGGCATTATATTTGCAAAATATGGGACCCTCACACTAGGATCAGAACTCCAAATGTCCTTCAATCGGATGACGGGCCTTGCATGAAATTCCCATTGTCATCCCCAAAAAGGCAGACAATTCAAGATCTATTACATTTATCCAATTATGCATACAGTTATCTTTAGTGGCATATTTATTTGTTTCATCAATAATTGTTGTTAATTTTTTTTTATCAAATAACATAAGAAAAAAATCTAAAATAGATTACTCACCTATAATAGAAAACTTCAAACCTGGAGTCTTAGTGAAATTCTCTACCTTTATTGGTTCGCAGGTTATGTTTGGAAGCATATTTCTGTTACTAGTTGATGGGCCTGGTCTATTGGTATTGTCTGGAAGAACACTTAGTTTTTCTTTTCTTTTTGGCTGGGAAAGGGGTTTCTTCTTCTGATGATGATGAAAAATATTCTTCTAAGTCGCTGTATGCAACACTATCTTCATCCTCGGAATCAAAGGGTTTAAACAGGGAAAATTCATCAATGCTAGAATAATCCGTATCCGAATCCATATTTGCCGTTTGTTTCTTTTCCATGCTTTTGTTTCCATATAATCTAATAAAGTGTGAAAAAAACTTAAAAAAAAACTGACCTTATTCGTAAAAAACTTAATAAAAACTTTATTTTTTATCGGAGAGAAAAATGGCAACTACCTACAGAAAGAGAAAAAAAAAGACTAAGAGAATTATGGTATAGGTGCATGTGTAGTCCTTACAGTTTTTCCATAATTTCAAAAAGAAAACTGAACTTCACCGAATGAACAAAGACGCGCAGCTCACCCGTTTAAAGAGCCGAAGCAGATTTTTATTGTTATAAGAATTGATAATTTTAAATATTTGCATTAAGTTAATATTTTTAAGTTACGAATTTATTAAAAAATTAATCAATTTTCTCTTTAAAATTATGAATTAGTTTTTAGAAAATTTAATTTTTTGTAATTTAAATTTTTTTTAAAACATTTTTTCCTCCTTTTCATTAATGTTTTGTGATTTTTGATTTAAAAAAAAAAGTTTCCAATTCTTACTTATTTTAAAGAAATAACTTAATGAGTTAAAAGTTAATTTAATGAATAGAAATCAACTGGTTAATATAATTTTTATGCAGCTATATTTTTTTTTGATGAATTGAATGTTTAAAATTTCATACTGTTATGTCAAATTTTTTAATTATTGTTAATCAATTAGTTATTACATAATTGTTTTAAAATATTTTTTAGTCTTTATTCCTTTCAATTTCTGTTCGATAAATTGCAGTGTGTGTGACTTTATTTCATGACAGCTCAATGTTCTAGGATTTTTTTTAATAATCTCAATAAAACTTATAATAGGGAAAATCTAGGAATTGTTTGAAGTGATTTATAAGCTACTTTATTTATTTATTTATTTAGCTCTTGCTCACAGTAATATAATTTATAGAGTTCTTGTTTCCTGAGCTAGATTTGTGCATAATAGTTATATGTAGTAGGGGTTTATGTTTGTGTTATGGACATCCAGTTAATGATGATTTTATTACTTCTCTAATCCTAATAGCCTCAAAGGGATATCTTTTAAAGTCTATGCACTACATTTCATTTTATTTATTATTTCTTTAGAAATTTAGTTTATGTCAGTACATTGATGGTACTAAGTAGCCCGAACATTTGATGATAGTCAGAATGTTTTTAGTATCTCAGCATTATTTGATTTATTGTTGTATTTTGATGAAATAGCATCTAAGTGATTGGCAGTGACTAAATAATTAGACTGGTCTGTAGTGGACCACTTTCAAATACAATCACATGATTAACTTGATTTATTTTTATTGTTGATCATTCATGATAATGAATGTTAATTTTGTATAATGTCTGTGAACTTATAGTTTTGTCCTGATCTCATGCTTATTCCTCTTATATTTAATTTTATATTTTGTTTATTTGGGGATGATGATAGTTTCCCATCTCATAATTCAGCCCTAATGGGGTGTTCTGTTACAAGTGGCTACCAAATTGTGGGACCTTGTAATCTCAAATTCTCTCTAATTTACTTCTATTTTCCATACAATTTCTATATATATATATTGATGCTGTATATATTAAAAAGAGATATGACATAATAAAATGTGTAGAAGAGTTCTATCAAGAATTATATATCAATAAAGATCAAGGAAAAGTACCTCCTACAATTACTATATCTTCTGAATTTGTTCAGGATTTTAAATGAAAAATTGAAACATACAATTGGAATTTATGAAGGGAAAAGCTCTTAATAATGATGGAATTGTAATTGGATATTTTAAAAGAAGCGGGTGAAGAAATCAAATTTTTTTTGGCAAAGTTGTATAGCAAATATCTAAATGATAAAAATTTACCAGATGATTGGAAGAATGCAATATTAATATTGAAAAAAAGGTATTAGAAATTTCAGACGTATTAGTCTTTTATCAGTTTTATATAAATTTTTTACTAAGATAGTTACAACTCATCTGTAGCAAATTTTCAATTTTAATCAATCAAAAGAATGAGGTGAATTTAAAAGTGGTGTTAGTACAATGGTTCACATCCAAGCATTAAGAGACAGAATGGACCAATGATTATGAGTTGCCATTATGCTTTGGATTTGTAGATTATGAAAAGGCATTTGATTTTATAAGCATTTCTTCAGTGATTAAAGTATTGGATTATCAAGGTATAGACCCAGGATATTGCCAAATTTCTGAAGAATATTTATAAAAATGCAACAGCAACAATTAGATTTTATAATGATATTAAAAAAATTAACACCGAGAAAGGTGTATGACAAGATGATTTTCCATATCTCCAAAACTTTTTATTTTTGTGCATTAAAATGGGAAGGTAGGGAAGTCAGTGAAAATTATTTAATGTCATCTAGATTTTTCAGATGATGCAATTGTTTTTGCAAACAATGCTTTAGAGCTTCAGGAAATGTTGTAAGAGTTATCAGATGTAAGAAAAAAATGAATGTGAAGACTGATAATGATGAATTTGAAATTAGTAACTACAAATAACTTGGTGAGATTATTGCTATAAATAGAAACATAATGTAAGAAATTAATCATAGAATTAAACTTGGTTAGAGTACTTTTGGCAGAAATAACAATATTGAAAGGGAATATGTCTGTATGTTTAAAAAGGTTTTTAATAAATGTGTTTTATCAGTTTTTACTTATGGATCTGGGATTTGAACATTTAACAATAGTACAGAGACTTCATATCACTGAATGAAGTATGAATAAATGTTTGTTAGGAATAACAAGAACAGATTGAAAATGAAATACATGGGTGAGAGAACAAAAAGTTATGACTGACATCATTGAAAGAATTAAGACTGGAGTTGGACTGGTCATATTGTTAGAAGAGATAATAATAGATGGTAATGGAAAAATTTAACTGGATTCCAAGAGATTGTAAAAGGTCTAGAAAGAGATCACATGTGAGATGGATGGATGAAATAAGAAAGTGTGCTGGGGTGATATGGATAAGAGGCTAGAAATCGGAGATGGATTGAACTTGAAGAGACTTTTATCCTGCAGTGGATTGATAATAGTTGAAAATGATGATGGTGATTCTTTTTATTATTTTATTATATTTGTTTTAGTTTACCATATCTATCTATAATTATTTTTGTATGAAATCTGTTTTTTTGTTTATATCTATTGGAACTATGACTATTTACAATTTCTACTATATATTTCTATTGTTTTTCACTTTTGCAAATAGCTTTAGATCCCAAGAATAATAATTCTTTTATCATCCTCTTATGTGTGTTTCAAAATCAGATTCATACCCACACAATAAGAAACTTTAGGAATGGATTATTTTTCATGAATTACAGATCTGAGAGCATACAATGTATAAGGATAAGTTCATTATAAACTTTATGATATTATAATAATATTTTTCCCACATTAATTTATACCATTGGTCTCTTCAATGTTATCAGATTATGGTCTATATCCAAATGAACATTTAATTCCTTTAAAAGATTATACATATCTTTTCACCTTTTTTGTATTTAAATAATATATTTCTGAACTTGCCAATTAGTGTTATCCTAAAAGATTTATTGTCTCTCAAGATTTACTAATATTTATATCTACTTTAATTAGAATCTTTAACAATCCACCCTTGTAATAACCTGATACTATTCAAATGGTATAAGTTTCAGTAAAATGTCAATAAATTTTCTAAAGACTTCTTTATTCATCAATATCAAATAGAAATATTAATATTTGGATTATATTATTAAAATCTTTGCCAAGATAATAACTAAAAACATGAAAATAAATAGATGTGTGATATTAATAAAAAAAAAAGTATATTATCAATATTTACATATACTATTATTATAACAAATTGACAATAAAATATACATAAAAAAGAAAACTGTGTATTCATTGAATATTAAAAAATATGATAAATATTTTATAATTATTATAACTTTATTAAGGTAATAACTAAAATCATGAAAATGCGCATATACCTTATTAAAAATATATATATATATAATTTAAAAATACCAATATTTATATATTATTTAATTGATCATTATAAAAACATTGACAAAACAAAATTAATAATAAATTAAAAATCAAGAAAATAGTAGAATAAGTGAATGTTAAAAATATAAAAATATTACAAATACAATTATTATATTTTAAAATTTAGTTACAGTTTGCATAGAACCAAACATTTGTACTAAACCAAAATTATTATATATTCATTAGCATTATTTAATACAAGTTTTTTTCTTTTAATGTATTATATACAAAATTATTTAACACTTTTTTTTTAAAATTTATCTGTTGGTTGTTGATCTTCCATATTGATGTTTAAAGCATTTGTTTGACAATGTAATTTTTAAATGATATTGGATTATGCAATAATAATGATGAAATGTATGCTCCATAAAAATAACACACCATGTAAATTAATAAATCTAAGAAAATGTAATAAAACAAAGCTCTAAAATATTTTTAGTTATTAATTTTAAATTTATTCATAAATTATAGATTTTGCTAAGTTTTAAAAAATAGTTTATCATTTTAAAATTATTCTACATAAAATTTTGTTTAAAATGATATATGAGTATTTGTTTAGAATGATATATGAGTATTTACCAATCATTTTTTACAAAAATCAGAACATTAAATCCATTTCTTAGATAGAAGACATATAAAGGGTTTGTCTTTCTTTAAAAAAATAATTTTAAGTATTTATTTAATAATGATATTGATAAGATAGAAGAGTATGTATATATATTACTAACTGAATTGGGCTAATTTATATACACATGTACATATCAGTATGTATATTTAAACTTCTTTTACAGATTAATGCTAAAGAGTGTAATTAATATTGTACTGATAAATTTTATTTTATAATTAAAAGTACAATAGTTTTATTTTTGAAAAATAAATTTGAAGTAATTTAGTGAAACAATTTCAATATAACAAAAAATATAATTATTAATATTGTAGACAACTTAAAAATGTTTATGAATTCATTTTAATAAAACCTTAGCCACTTTGGGATTATGTTGCCATGATGTAATTGTCTGGCCATAATTAGCACTTTATATTTTCATAATAATTATGCTGCTGTGTTTGTGACTGCAGAATGCCATACCTTTTTTCAATGGGGAAGGGTATTTGTGATGGCAAAATGCCATAGTTGTGGTGTAAACTAAAGTGCTAGAATAATTCGCAAAGTTAGAATAATTATGGCCAGACAATTAAATCATCACAGCACTAATATCAAAGTACCAGACCTTGCACATGAATTCTTATCATTTTTTTTCCTATAAAAAAATATTTTTAAAATATAGCTTTTACAAAAAAACAAATTATTTACAACATATTATCATATGCATGCTTAGTGTATTCCATTTTTTGTATGTTTGTTTGAAGACAAATTTTAATATTTAATTATCCAGGGTTTTTCATTGTGACTAGAAATAGAATGATTAAATAAATCCATATTTTCAGTCATTCTTATTTTAAATTTAAAATGATTGGTGGACAATTTATGCTAATAACTAACCTGATTTTTACTACGAGAATACTGTTTTAATCTAGTACAGAATTTATTTTTAGTCATTCCATTATAATTAACTTTTAAATTTGTATCAAGCAATATTAACAAATGATTTCACAAACTCCTTTCATTTTATCTAATTGATTAATTGGATTTATATAATTAATTCTTTTTATATCCATTTTCTTCTGATAAACAGATTTAATTATATAACTTGATTTAAATTTACAATTAATATGTTTTAACAATCCTTTTAATCTTCTAAAAAATAACCAAATAGTTTATTGCCAGGAGTTTATAAGAGTTTTGAGTACTGAAAGTAACATAGCTGGAGCCACAGTCCAGGAACCTTGTACTTCAGAATCTGTCACTCTACTACTGCACCAAATTATGCAGGGCTCTAATCTTATCGAAAGTATGTTAATAAATTGTAAAACTATAAAAAAGTTTACTTTTTTATTGTTTTTTGTTGACAATTTTCATAATGCTTCTATCATTATTTATCATTTTTATCAAATCAATGAGATAATCATTATAGCTTCATTTTTAATCATATTAATTTCATTATTAAAATTATTATTTGAACACATTTTAATTGCTTTTATTATTTTAATATTTATGCCATTAAGGTGTTACAATTATTTTCAATATCAATTTCCATTTACTTAAGAAGTCCATAAAAAAATTAACTTTTAAAAAACAATTTTCAGTGATCTTACATTCTTTCAAAACCTGAACTCTCCATTTATGCATATTGAACTATGCTGGCATCTGTCAATACTTTTAGAAAAATTTAATCTAGCTACATCTTTTCTTGTTTCATTTGTGGTATACTTATTAACTTTTCTTATATTTTCTATAGGAATTGATATTTAAGTGAGAAGGCAATCTTTTTTAATACTGTAATTTTTATAAACTCTTGTACTCTGATATTTTTGTCTTTTTTGTCAGTTTGTTCAAATCTTGTAATTCAATTTTTATTTACTTCACAATTTCCATCTTTCAATAAATGTATATATACCCCAACGACAGTATATTTTTTTTAGAGTTTTCAAAGAATTTTAACAACAAAAAAAAGGAAGAAAGAATTTAGTATGTAATATTATATTTGATTCAATATTATTTACAGTGTTAAAGAAATATTTTTATTCACATAATTGCCTCAAAAAATAAAAAAAAAAAAATCCACTAAAAAGTAAAAATTAAATTTTCATCAGCTTTTATAGTGTTCTTGATATGCATGTAAAATAAAAGCATGACTTTTTCTGAAGATAAGTGCCACATGCTGTTATTTAAATCACATGTCAAGAATACTATGAAAGCCAAAGAAAAAAATATTTTTTACTTACAAGTGTATTTAAAAAAAAATCCTTTAGTGCATTTATGTGAATAAAAAGCATTTATATTTTTAGCCAGTTAGTGAGGATAATTGGTCCTCCAAATTGCTCATGAAATAAAATCTTGCCTAGAAAATAAGCAATTATAATGAATTTCTAGGGCGAAAAAATTAATTCGTTACTTTTTTCAAAATATAAAAAAATTTGATTAAAGTTTAAATTTAAAAAAGTGTTAACTAATGAATAAACATTTGATTAATCATACTATTAAAAATAAATACTAATTTGTGAGTAAATATACTATATGAAAACATTTTGGTAGTTGTAATTAAAACAAAAAGTATATATTTCCATTGATGATCTGCTATTTTACTTCTTACATAGCTGCAGAATATTTCCTGATCACAATTCATTGAATTAAAATAAAGCATGAAGAAAAAAAAACTAACTCCAATGGATATTTTAAAATAAATTTCATGCATTTTATGTTCAGTTATTAAAGTTTTTTATTTTTGTAATTTTTAACCAGAAAGATTTTGATTTTTTTACATCACTGTTAATTTTTTTAGTGCAATTTTTTTATTTTATATAAATGCAGTGAAATTAATTAAAATGTCGGTAAAGAAATGTAATACACACTTGATTGCTATAATTTTGATAATTGTATGTAAATTATTAAATTTTATTTTCTTTTTCTTTTGTCAATCTATGTTTGTGATAAAACCAGCTATTATCTTGAATACATCACAAATAAATTATGAGATTATTGATTTAAAATTGAAAAAGTAAATAATATTTTAAACTTATGTTTAGCAATCTTTGATTATATAAATTTTGATTATTAGCTGCATAGCACACAAAATCATTTTTTCAAAATAACTTAAATTTATGATGACTCACAATTGTCACACTTTTGTCGCAAGCAAAATAAAATTAGCAAAAAATTTTAATCTCTAAAATTAACTAATATAGATTAGCTAATATACACATTTTTCAACTAAATATTAATACATTTTGTTGTTCTATGTAAACAAAATCTGTTATTTACTATGCTGAATAATAATGGGGTTATTATTATTATTTTGTAATCATTAAAGATTAAAATCTTGCTTATTTTGTTTCACAAATGATAGCACTGATTATCTTGTAAAGTCAGTGGATGAAAATTAAATGAAATACATTAATTTTATACTCAAAACATAATATTGTGTACTGTATAATGAGTAAGATCTACATTTTAAACATGAATGTTGCTATTTTATTTTCAGAAAATGTATGAAATCACTATTCTATGACATCATAAATCTTTACATAATGACCATCATTTTTTACTGCCATGTTTTTAAAAAGGTGTTTTAAAGTTTCACCATTTATTTTTAAAGTTCATAATAGCAAAAAAATTTAAATCAGTAGGTTCAAATTTAAGCCGATTATTGTGGTAAATCCTCATATAAAATTCCATTACTAACCAGAGCAAAGACAGTTAATCTTTCATATTTTCAACATGGTGGTCTTCAGGAAAAACTCTTTATTGTGATGATCTGTTAAATAATTCTTGTATATCTATAGAGACACTTTGTTTTTTTTTTAAAAAAAGCAAAACTGTGTACTTTTGAATATTGAGTTTTTAATTTAAAAATTAAAAGTCAGCAAGGTCAAAGTATTTTAGTCCTGCTTGCATATGCATCTGGCTTTTTTACTCTGTTCTTTGATCTCAAAAGCATTTAGGATATTACTTTGAGAAGATTTTTGGAATAGAAAAGTGATTGATATTTTGCATATTTAATGAAAGATTCATGATTATTTTTATATAATAATTGTGAAATAATTATTAATAAATATACATTGTTATTCTTTTATTTTATATATATGTTTTATTTTTAAAACAGAAAATAACTTCTAGTGTAAAGTTAAAAATAAGTCATTCTGATCACCCAACTTTCTGAAATTGGTCGCTTATACATCATTACTGATGCTGTGTTAGGATTTTTAAAGATATTGAAAAAGTTATAAAGCAATTTTAATATTCTGATGCAGAATTTGATAGATTTATCAGAGATTAACATTTATTTGTTTGCATCTTAAAAATAAATTTGAAGTAAAAAAGATTTCATTCATTTTCTGAAGATTGTTTTCCCACTGATGTTGAATATTTTACATCCATTGTTCTTTGTTATTATTTTTCAGTATTTGCAAATTTCATATATGTTTTTTAGAATGTTTTTTCAATTTATTGAATTCTGATATAGAATAACAGTTGAAAGATTACATCTAGGTATGGAAGGGTTAAAAATTATTTTTTTATGTTTCTAATTTTTTTTATAGAGAGAAAAAAAGCAATTTCTCATTTTTTCATCAATCACTTCTGATTACAATTGCTTAGTAATTAATGATAATCTGCAATATTAGATTCATTAAGCAAGTATAATCTTTAAAAATATTTCAATAACAAAATAAATATAGTAAATGCAATTTGTATTAATTTTTTTAAAAAGCAAAATTAATAGTATTTTTTTGCCTTTAATAAAAGAAATCTAATTAACCTTAATCATATAAATTAACTGCAATGATAATAAAGATTCTTTAATTAAATATTTCCATTAGTTTTGAGAAACAGACTTTTTAAAAAATATGAACAATTGATTGCCAAATAATTTTTTCCTCAACATCTTTATTTATTAGATAAGTTGAATGTTGTAACTACATATAAAGAACCTAATTGCTTAGAGAATAAAAGTCAAATTAAGAAAATGTTAAAAATATATTTCTGCTGATTTACAGTACTTGATTGAATGTCATTTTAATTTCTCAAGAGTGGAAGTAATTTTTCACCTTTTTGTCAGCATAAATTTCATTGTTAAAATGTTGAATTAAATTTTTTTGTTTTTGTTTTAATCATTTAAAATCTTTTATGTACCCAATTAAATGCTAACCTTCTTATAAATATTAATCACATTGAAGTCAAATAATTTCATGTATAGTGGTGTATATTTTATTATCACCATCATCTTTTAATGGCAATGCCTTGTTATTGCAGATATTTATCCAATGAATAATGATTTCCAATATCCATATTTCATGCTCAACCACCATTCATATGTTGGTCCAGATCATCATCTCCCACACACATATATAATCAGTGCTTAGTGCAGTGGTGCCCAACCTTTAACTTGACGCGAGCCAGTTGAGAATTTAAAAAAATTTGGGGAGCCACAATTATATATTACATTTTTCATATTACATTTATAAACATGGTACTTGGGTACTAAACCTGCAATGTAGGGAGATAGGTGGGGGGGGGGGGGGATGGCCTATTCACATTGGTATCAATCCGCCGTTTCTAATGTGGCCAAAATAACGTGTACACGGATCTTTCTCGATGAAAACATCAATATATACAGCAAAATATATATGTGTACACGAATCTATCTCGATAAAAACAACTATTTACAGCACTAAACATCAATATATATATACAGCAAAATATATACGTGTACACGGATAAAAACAACTGTTTACAGCACTAAACATCGATATATACAGCAAAATATATACGTGTACATGGATCTATCTCGATAAAAAACTATTTCCAGCACTAAACACAATATATATACAGCACCAAACCAAACGTCTACAAGGATCTTTCTCGATAAAAACAACAATATATACAAGAGCACTAAACACAATATATATATATAGCACCAAACCAAACGTGTACAGCAAAAAAAAAAAAAAATGGTGTAATATGTTAAAAAGAAAAAAAAATGTAAATACATTTTATTTATTAAAAATTTGGTAACATACATATAAATTACAATTACAGGAAAAATATATTTTATTTAATGTGAAACCTGACACTGCATATCGTTATTGTTTGTATTGTAAAAATGTTTATTTTTTAGTGTGTGCATGTGCCATCAAGGAACATAAAATATTTTATCAATTTTTTTGAAGAGTGCAATTCGAGCCACATTAAACAGTTACGCAAGCCACATGTGACTCGCGAGCTACGGGTTGGGCATCCCTGGCTTAGTGTATATTAAACTACTTCATATTATGTACAATAAACTTATACATATCAACAGATAGAAGTAGTACAAGTACTTAATTGATAATTGTATGATAGTAAATCATTTTGTTTAGTTCATTGTAGAACTCTAGGAATTAATTAAGCAATCCCTGAGGCCACATTACAATCTTATTTTTTTTGGCAGATATCTTGATTTTATAAATATCTGTTCCATCAATATTCATGGAACTGTTGAAAAATATATTTGTTTACAAAATTGCTATACATCATGATAGCTATGTAAATCTTACCAGAGACAAACCACTTCATTCTCTTTTTGTTTACTAATCAAAAACCTTCCTTAAGTCTTTCTTAAAGGATTATTGGAAAGGAGTAAAATTAGTATTAAGTTAGTGTAAAAAGGTAGTAGTCAATATGTAAAAAAATTTTTCTGATTCATATAACTTATAAATTAGTTCAAAGTTCTGTGTTATAGCAGATTCATTTATTTAATCTTTTTGTCTAGATAAGCCAGTTTTTTATCTCACAAAATGCGATTTTCTCAAACTAGTTAATGAAAGTTTGATATCAAATAAAAGGTCGCCACATATTCTGCCAAATTATAACTTATGAAATGATGAAATAATTTAACTATAACTAGTCCAAGACTATTGTTTTTTTAAAGAAGTATTCTTAAAGAATCATCATCATCATCATTTTCAACCATCATTGATTCACTCCAGGACAGATATTCCAAGTTTAATCTAGTTTCTTCAATCTCTAGCCTCTGTTTTCCACATCATCCCAGCATACTTATTTTATCCATCTGTCTCTTTTCTAGATCTTTTACAATCTCTTGGAATCCACGTTAGGTTTCAGCTGTCCATCTACTGTCATTGCTTCTAGCAACATGTCCAGCCCAACTCAACTTGAGTCTCAATTCATTCAATGATGTCAGTTACACCTGTTTATTCTCTCACCTGTGCCTTTCATTTTCTAATATGCATCTCTGCATATTTTGTTGAAAGCCTGAAGTCTTTGTTAAATATCCAAGTCTTCGATCCATAGATAAAAACTAGTAAAACACATTTATTAAAAATCTTTTCAACCACGAAAGCATATTTCCTTTTAATATTAAATTAATTCTATCAAAAGTTCTCCATTGATTCTCAATTCTTTCAATGATGTCAGTTACACCTGTTTATTCTCTCACCTGTTTATTCTCTCACCTGTGTATTCAATCCCTTGTTACTCCTAACATACATCTCTGCATATTTTGTTAAATAGCCTGAAGTCTTTGTTAAGCATCCAAGTTTTCAATTCATAAATAAAAACTAGTAAAACACATTTATTAAACTATGAAAGTATATTTCCTTTTAATATTAAATTAATTCTACCAAAAGTTCTTCAAGTTTAATTGTTTAATTAATTTCATCCGTTATATTTCCATCTGTATTACTAATATGGCCAATAATATTCATAGTTAACTACTTGTTTATTTTCTTCTGAGAAAATCCATTAAACATTCTTTTTAGCATTTACATTTAGTCCTCATTACTTACTTTTATCTGATAACTCTTGAAACATTTTCTGAAATTCTAAAGCATTATTTGCAAAAACAATTGCATCATCTGCAAAATCTAGATAACTTAAATAATCTTCATTTTCTTTTACTGCCTTTTCATTTTAATCCACAAATACTTCTTGTAAAACTATAATAAAAAGTTTTGCAGATATGGAGCATCCTGTCACACACTCTTTTCAGTGTTAATCTTCCTAGTATCATTATGTATTATAACCATTGCTGTTGCATTTTGTTAAATATTCTTCTGAATATGACAATATTCTAGGTTTATACATTGACGATCCAATGCTTTAATCACTGAAGAAATGCTTATTGAATGAAATGTTTTTAATAATCCACCAGTTCAAATCATAATGGCAGTTCATATTCATCGTTCCTTTCGTCTGTAATTTCTAATATCTTTATCATCTTTTTTAAATATTAATATTAGAACTGTATTCTGCCAGTCATATGATATATCTTATCATTTAGACATTTGATATATAACTTTGTCAACAATTTTTCTATTTCTTCACTTGCTTCTTTTAAGATATTGATTATAATTGCATTACCTGGGAATTTTCCCTTCTTCATAGATTTAGTTGCAATTTTTTTACTGCTCCAATTAAAAGTTTTTGGCAATTCTGAGGATGTAATAATTGTAGCGTTATTTTTTCTTGTTATATAATTCTTTATAGAACTCTTCCACATATTTTATAATGTCATCGCTCTTTTTAGTAATAGTTTAATATTTTCTTCATGTTGTAAAAATGTGTTTATTAGTAATATCATGATGTTTTATACTTTTGATACTTTTATTCTCTTCTATAGTTTTCCTTACTGTTTTACAATTATATTTTCTTATATCATTATTTTTTTTTTAGTAAATATTTTCACATTTCTTTTCTTCATAAATTGTCTTGTCTCAATAGAAATTTACTGGTTAGTTGCTATTTTTTGTACCAGTTATCTTTATTGCAATTCTTAATAGTATATTAGTTATCTTTTTTTGATTTTATTCCAAAATAAATTATCTTCAAAATCTGTTAAATATTTTAAACCAATTTACAAGTTCTAACATCAATTCATTGGAATGTTTCAGAAGATAGAAATTTCAACTGTGAATACAGTGTTTCTAAATAAGTTTTGTCTCTAGTTTAATAATAACACTAATCTTATAACTCACTTATTAATGATCACTTCCTGTGTTGGATTTATAATGAACATTACAATCTTGAAATAACATACTTTCTGTTAGTTAAAATATGCTGTACCTTCCTTTGAATGATTCTCAATGAAAGAATTCATAATGTGTTTTATTTTTTTGGCAATCTCCACAAGTCTGTGTCCTCTTTCATTTCTATCATCCTAATCAAATTTATCCACAGCAATTGTAAAATGTTTGGTCTGATCAACAGTCTTTTGAACATCCATATAAAAGTCTTCTACTTCTTCATCACAATGAGAACTTATTGGTCTATAAATCTGAATTAGCTGCATTTGTTATTTTCCATTAAGTTGAAATACTGATGTTGTCACTCTGTTTGATACATCATCAATTTTCACATTGTTGTGCTTTCACTTTTTATGTATAATGAATTCTATTCCACTTGTGCTTTCAGTACTTGTGCCTTTGTAGTACAATACATATTTATTAAGTCACTTGTCTATTCATCTTTTTTCTTTTTTTTTAACTTCACAAAGTCCAATAATGTCCCATTTTTATTAGACAGTTATGCCAGTTTTTGCTATCTTCATTTAAAGTATTTACAATCTGCAATTGTAAATACTTATCATCATTAAATGGCAGCCTGGGTTTACAATCGGGATTCTTAGCATCCTCCATCTTCGGCTACCTACTGCTGGTTTGTCTGGCAACTTTGCAGCCTTCAGTCAATAATTTAATTTTATCTGTCATCATTGTAAATATCTATTATTATTATTATTATTTTTTTTTTTTTTAAAAAAAAACATAAACACATTCACTCTGCCTTAAAAAAACAACAACTGATATTTCAGTTAAGAGTTTCCAGGCAACTGGAAAGAAAAAAGACGATGCTATTTCTTGATCTTAACATCAGTGACAAAAAAACAATAAACTTACATGCTGGCTGATACATGTTGTTGATCAGCCTAGCTATATTCGTATGTGTATGATTGTTAAATTAGTTATATGATTCTAAGATTCTGTCATGCTCGAAAATTATTTTAATTATTTTTCAGTTATAAAAATATCTTCTGATAATTATCACAAAAATCATCAATATAGGTATAGGATAAATATTCCCAGGGATAAGCCCATTAACCTCTCTCTCTTAAGAGTGAATCAATATAAATAGTTAATAAAACAAAGGGAAGTGAAGATTCTTGGCCAATGCCTTTTGTTTTCTGAAACATTGGCGAGAGTCTCCAGATGGTTTCTGTTGCTGTCCTATTTTTTTTTTTAATATAATTTGTTAGTTATAAGATTGAGGACTAGATTTTTTGGGAAATGTTGATGTTTGTTTGCTGAATAATGGCCGGCATGAAAGGTACTTTTGAAATCAATTTTAATTACAATTACTTCTGACAGGCTATTTTGTTTTACACGTGAATAATATTTATAAGAATTTATGAAATAAATAAATGTCATTTATCTCTAATACTGGAAATCAGCTGGAATGTAACTGCTCATTTTTTTTATTCGTTGCATAATATTTGATATGCTGTTTCCTTCTATTGTATTTTTTCATCCTATATTGCATTCTTTATCTTGTTCTTCCCATAATGACTCTTTATCTTTTTTTTACAAATATTAAAATCACTATATTAACACTTGTTTTGTTTACACGGGGAGCATTTATATACTGATGATGTCAAGTTCTATATTTCAGATTAATTAATGAAAATATTTTATTGTAGATGTATATTTGAAAAATAATTGAATGATCTGTATTTGAATTACTCATTTAAAATTTAAGTGAGTTACCCCCCCCCCCTTTTTAAAAAAAATAAAAAAAAAAATAAATAAAAGATGTCTTGTTTTAGAAAAAAAAAAAAATCACATAATTCTTTAGCCCAACCAGTTAACTGTCTAATATTGAGCTTGATAAGAAAAACTTAGTTTCAACATTGTTATAATAGTATGCTAAGCGCTTGAAATATCATATTCATAATAATATGATATCAAACCAAGATATCAAAAGTGCTTTAGCATAATATAACAAACATTGAAACTTAAGCTTTTTTTTTTTTTTTTTATCTAGATGCTCCTAGCACTTATAATTTTAATCTATGAATACTTAATAATCTGTATGTTTAGAAAAGATCAAAAATAAAATGGCTCATTTATTCTTAAAACTTAATATTTGTAAGCTTATCTTTGTCAATATTGATAGCAATTCTGAGTGAAACTTAATCTGAATTTCTATCAATGTTAGCATTGGTAAATATATAAACACCAAAAGCTTTAGGAATAGATGAATCCATTCTATTCCTGATTCTTGCTAAACATCAGACTTGTTGATTTAGTCTGAGGGAGAGTGGTTTACTTCTTTAATTGAGTATATATATATAAGGTGCACATAGATATGTCATAAACAAATATATACATATATGCTTATATTTACATTAAAATAACTAAGAATATCTTCCTTAAGCCACTTCCCAATATTATAAAATATATAATTAAATGTACACAATCATCAAAACATTAAGTTCTCAGAAATAAATAATATTTTAAATATACAATTAATACTTTGATGATTTTGCAATAATGAAAAGTGATATATGAAAGATAGTTAATGTAAATCAAACCTCCCACAAATGTACATATACATATGTTTAAAAAAATAAATAAAAAGAAGGGGGAGGTGAGAAAGTTGTATAATATTGATAATGAGTGGTGCTAATGTTCTAACAAGCTTTGCTGGTAAATGCCTAAAAAGAAAGCATTTAAAAATCTCTATCTAGAAACCATCCCCAATCCTCAGACCACTGGTTTTATGCTTTGGCACTCCTCAGTGAGGCGCTAGGGTAGTTTCAGACATTAGATCTAAAAATACTAACACAAAGCCAGCATTTATCTAAAAGTTAATTATTGAGTAGAAAATCTGAAATTTTCAGACACCTCTGTGTCTTCAAACCTAGCTATCTAAGTCAAATAGTTATACAGGGGTGAAAGATTTTCAGCCAAACCATATATTAATAACCTTAGCAATATAACATCGCTTAAGACTGAAAGGAAAAACTATAAATAGTCAATAAAAAAAATAAAGCTTGTTAGAACTATTAGCACTGCTCATTATTTTTATTTACAAGCTTAAAAAATTGAGTCATGTGATATAATATGACTTTTTTTATTATTGACTATTTATAGTTTTTGCTTTTAGGTCTTAAGTGATGTTATATATGGTTTGCCTGAAGATCTCTCAGCCTCATATAGCTATTTGAGTTAGATAGGTGTCTGAAAATTTCAGATTTTCTATTGAATAGTTAACTTTTAGAAAAATGCTGACTTTGTGTTGGTATTCTTAGATCTAGTGTTTGAAACTATCCTAGCATCTTAGTTAGGAGTGCCAAGGCATGAAACCAGTGGTCTGAGGATTGGGGATGGTTTCTAGATAGAGATTTTTAAATGTTTTTTTTTTTTTGTGGCATTTATCAATAAAGCTTGTTTTTTTCTTTCTCATGTGTCATAGCATCAGCCGGGAAGCGAACCCGCTAACCCAGGACAACTGCTTGTAAAGCAGCTGTCACTGACCTCTCGACCACCAATGCTTGACAATAAAGCATGTTAGAGCAATTAGCAGAGCTCATTATTTTTGTTTACAAGCTTAAAAAATTGGGTCATGTGATATATTACTTTTTTTTTAATTGACTAATTATTGTATAATACTGATTTCTGTTTATCTCTAAAGTAGGCTTATTTAAATTAAGCTAAATAAAATAAAAATTCTGAGATTGAATAAATTTGAAACAGAAAATACAGATTTAATTAATTAAATAAATAGAACATAAAAAGAACACAGTTCAATTAGTTTTGATTATTATAATATTTTAAAATTTGAGTAATTGTACAAATTTTATATAATAGAATTAATAAATATTTGAAGTGTAATTAATAATGTAATCATATTATTAATAATCAATTCAACATAATTGAAATAACTAATATGAAATAATTATTCTGAGTTCATATTAGTTATTAATTTCTATTGAGTGGAATTGATTATTAATAGTAATTATTAAAACAACATTATGGACAAATTCAGTATAATATATTTGACCATTGTTAAGGATATAATGTAATTAAGGTAAATGAAACTAATCAAATAAAGTACTTTCTAAGCTTCACGTTTCTCATGTCCCACGATAACTGGTCCAATAGTATTTCCTCTATATAATCTTTAAACTTGAATTCTTTCACTAAAGTTCACAATGTTAAATCATATTTACTTATGTTTTCATCCTGTGATTGCATTTTACTATGAAAACAAAGATGCATTGTATATTTCAATATTACTGGTTTAAAATAGGCATTTTCTCAACAATTCCTCATACAGAGTTTCCTCTGATGGCTTCAGATTGTATAGATGGATTGCCAATTGCAGGACATTCTGTCATGATATCTAGAATAGACTGGCAACTTTCAGTTTGTCTTCAGTAATACCACTTATTATCATATATTTTTCCACATGATTGATGTATATCTGCCATTTTAAGTTGGGAAATACCTTTCAAAAAATGGTAATGAAGAAAAGTATAAAAAAGTTTTAAATCAATTGTATAGGGTCTTTTCTATCTCATTTTTAAGTTAGGAATGGAAGTACCAGTGAAGTCTTGAGAAACCAGTATTGCCGATATAAAGTCACAAAGCTGAACTGTGCTGATGCCTTAACTGAGAAATTAGAAAAATATGGTAACTATTGTACCAAATATCCTGCACTCATGATGAATATCATCTGATACAACTATCTTTGTCTTGACTGGCCAAACCCTCCAGTTTATATTCATTCTGATCTTTCCATGGTGTAGCAGTCAAATAATAAGAGACTGCCCTAAATATTGGCGTGTGATGTAATAAAATTTAAAAATACACCCTTCACTTTTGAAAAATATTTGCTGTCATCCATGACATTTGTCTACTAGAGGCTAATCTGTTGAGATATGATGGGAAAAGATATATAGTGTACTGTATTTTATTCTAGTACAACTTGCATTGGCAATTTAGAAGTTAAATTATTAAATTCCTAAAAAGAAAATATTTTTCTTTAAATATTTAATTGATTTAGTTTGGACAACGTGGGTTGTATATATATTTTTTTGTGTGTGGGTTAAAATAAATCAAAAAGAGAGAAAAGATATAAAGAGTATAATAAAAACAAAAGGAGAAACTACTTTGTGTTTTTGTAAAGATAAGAAAACAAATCTTTATTGTGAAGCCAGCACATAAAACAAAATCGCAGCATACCTTTGGTAATTAAAGATGGTGACCCAAGAAAAAAAAGGATAACTTTGTGAACTAAATTGCATTAAATTTGGGCTAAATTAACAGGTGTCAATAAGAGTTGTGCAGGAGACTAAAAAAAATCATGACTATAAAAAAGAAAAACACATCATGCATCAGGGTTCTTCTTAGATATTTGTTCCTGAAATAAAACAGTTCAAAATAAATTTTAAGAATTGAAGAAATTATGAAGTGTGTCAAACTACTGTCACCAGTATGTTAAATCATGCTAAGATGTGTGAATAGAAGTTCATTTGCTGATGTTGTTTTTTGCCTGATATCGTGAACTACCATGAGTGAAGCTATCTATTACTAAATCTGAAATCATGGAGCACTTGTAGACTGCAAGAATATTGAACAGCATTCCCAAGATGTCCATGCATGGTAAATTCTATAATATATGTGAACAGTTAAACTTACCAGTAAGAAACTTTATTAATTCAAATATCAGTGATCACTTTCTCTTGAACTCTTAAGTGCGATAAACTGTCATCTCGAGTTGTATCAATTAAAATAAAATCTTACCAATAGTTTTAATCCCTATTTATTTTCTCTTATATTCTCTCAATAATATTATAAATATTTCATTGTGTATCAATAAATATAAATATAACTTACATTGATATATGTTGATTATTAATTGTCTAAATTCATTTAAAATTAGCCATTATTATAATTTGATTAAATAAATTGCCGATGCTGTACTTGAAAACACAATTCTTTGGATATTCAAAGTAATTTCATCATGAATAAATAAATAGGGGGAGGGTTGGCCAGTGGATTCTTATATAGAATCCTGGCGCCTTTCAAATAAATTAAAAGCTGGTTCACTCTTCTCCATTATTCAACTTTAGTTACGTTAAGCTGGTTGTGTGACCAGGAAAAATAACTGCATTCGATAAAATTACTCGATATGTTCTAATGAGAGAATTATCAAATCGAACGTAGTTTGGTCATCGAATACAAAGAAAACAAAGTGTATAAAATCTTAAGATATATCAGTGGACAGTACAGTAGAGAATAAGAAAAATGAGAGATTAACATTGGAATGACCAGCTGGCATTGAAATTATACAAAGTCAATCCAGCTTTAATCAATCAATCTTTGAAAACATATGAACTGAAAGTGTACCAAGAAGCTGATTGCGGTTTGAAATTTTATGATATCAAGAGCCATTATGGAAACTGGTCAAACTGAATGATTTAATAAGTTTGAAGCTACATGAAAAGCCGGACTCAAAATGCATGAACTTGAAATAAGAATCCTGAAGAATAAAATATTTCCACAAAGTAATTAAAAAATGGGTAAGACTTTGTTACTCAATTTATTATCAGATCTAAAATATAATATATATATAAAATATAAAAAGAAGAATTAAAGAATCTTTATTATTAAAGATTTATGATTCTGAAGCAATTAACTTATTTAAAAGTTCTTTTAATATTAAGGGTGGATGGGGAATAAATAGAATTGTGGGTAATGTTTATTATAAATATGTTGTTGTTTTGTAGTTCTTTACGCTTGAGAAGTCTGCTTGTAGCAGTGAAACCATTGGTTGTGTTGTACATTTTATTTTCTTGGCTAGTTTGGTTGAGTTTTGGATTTGGGGTAATTTTGACTAAAATAGAAAATATTTTATCTAATTTTTTTTTAAATATTATAATTAATTAAAGTTAAATTATATTATATATCTGTAAACATTAATATATTTTTATTTATATTTTACAAGTATGCGTCAAACAATTATCTTATTTTTTAATTTTTATATATACTTTTTTAAATTAAGTTTTATGTAATTTTAATATGTTATAAGATTAGAGATGACCTCTGAATGTTGAGATGATAGTTCAGTGGTTTAAATATAGCCTATACAACATGTGACTGATACATTGATCTTCCATGAGATTAAACTACTATTAAATGTTTTAAATAGATTTCTACTAGATTAGAAATGTTCCTATAGAAGAATAGTTTAACTTTAGAAAAGTAGATGGATAAGAAATACAATTTTCTTAGTATTGAAATATCTGATAAAATAAATTGATTAATTGTTGAACATGTCAATATAAACAGTATAGATTGAAAGGAAAGACATTTATTAAAATGTTTATAAGATTAAATGACATTGGAACAGAATAGAAGTAGAAAGAAACACAAAATAAGGTTATTATTTACTGTCTTAATTAATAATTTTATATTTAAATATATTAATATACAAAATTAACAAAGCGTATGTAAACTAATTATTTTGATAAAAGTGGAGTTAGCTTTGGAGGTAGAAAAGCTTATTGGGTACTTTGGCATTATTCCTGCTATGACATATTACTCTGGTGATGTTTTCGTCTGGTAATAATTCTTCAAAGTTTCCATTTACAATGTCATGCCAACCTAGAATCCTGGCATGACTAATCCATGTCAGTTATGTACATGTTCTCAACTTTTCACATATAAACAGATCACTAAATTGTAAAACATGCTGATCTGTGTGATTTTGTGCTATCAAAATGAAGAGATATATTTATTATGGAAAAAAACACATTGTGATACTAAATAAAAATAATTAGGTGTGAGTTTTTAATATAATACTTTTTGTGAGTTTTTATTTTAGCACTTTGTGCCATCACAAACATGTAATACCAAGTTTCAAATAAAAAGCAAAGTTTTATCTCTCACATTATTTGTAAGTAATACAGTTTTATATTTAAAAATACATTTACAGCTAAAACTTTATATATTTGTGATTTTTTTTTATTTGCTAAAACTTTATATACATTTAAAAAAAAAAAAAATTTAAATGTAACGTTAAACTTATACTTCGCTTTTTTTAGATAATGCTAAAACTTTATCTTACAGTTCCCTGTTTTTTTTTTAGATTAAAAAAAAAACATGTATAGCTAAAACATTATTACAACTCACCATTTAAAAAGGGTCCCCGGTTCTTTTTCATATTTTTTCTTTTTTTATAATGAATATATCTCTATCATTGGAAATAAGATGTTTTTTTTTTTAGATTTGGAGTTTGGTATTATATGGGCTGGGGGTTTATGATAGCACAAAGTGCCGTATTATGCCAGGAGGAGGAAAGATGGCTTTGATGGCACAAAGTTCCATAACAAAAAGTCACAATAATATTAAAACCTCACAATGTGTTTTTTTCCTTTTTCCATAATGAATATATCTCCCCATTTTTTTTTTTTTTTTAGATTTGAAGTTTATTATACACGGTATGACATATTACTCTGGTAAAATATTTTAAGTTTGCAATGTGTTTAAAATAACTTCCATGGGATCTGCGGACAAATTTTATCGATTAAGCTTATCCGCATATCCCTTGGAGGTATTATTTTAAACATATCACAAACTTAGAATAATACATCACTGGAGTAATACATCATAGCAGGAATAATTCCAAAATACTGTTATATTAAATTTATTGATAATCTAAAGTGATTATCTTACAGTTTTGACCACCTAGCAGTCTTCTTTAGAGTTATAAAATATAATTTATTAGTATTTTTATTTAAACACAATTTTATTAATTATATTCTCAGTTATTTTAATTTAGATGAAAGAATAGTTGTTCTATTCTTCTCTTCTTATTTACATTATTCAATTCTAATAAATCTTTTTTGAGAATTCATCTTGTAGTATAAGTAGTATAAATACAAAACTCATAAAGAAATCATTAATGATAAAAGTAGTAACTTAAAACTTATTATAATGATCAGGAAATAAAATTATAATGATAAAAGATAGTTCAACAGATTATCTAAAAATCATAATTAAATTTTTTGATAAACATTATCTCCAAATCATTTATATTCATTGAAGAACTTCCTTCCACTAATCAGATAAAGAAAAAAGTGAAGAAATGCTTAGATTTAATAATTATGGATTTTAAAAAAATTCTACTAGAGAAACGGAATGAATGAATTTACAGAAAATGACTTTTTACAATAGAAAATTGATATTTAGCATTTTAAAAACACTTTAACATTTGTAAATGGAGAAGTAAAATATATAATTTTTAAAAGTAAATATAATTAATTTATGTGTAATAATTAGTTCATTTGGAAAAGATTTGTGATATTTATAGTAATATTCTTCAAATTATATAATAAATATATGAGATGCATACATAATGGGTCCCCATAGAATATACTATTGGTACAACATATAGCATATTTCTTATATCATTAAATTATGGTTCAAACCTGTTTGTAAGTACAAGTTAACAATTTAATTAACATAATTCATTTTATTGGTTTTTCAAAACTCGCCTTTATCAAACAGGCAAAACTCTCCATACAGTAGTGCCACTCGTGTGATGTTTAGTGGCTGTATCAAACATCATATAAATAATCTTATAGGATCTTGTTTTTCAATGATGTATGCTTTAGCAAACTTTGCAAGATATATAATTTTATAAATTATAGTATTAGAATGTATTAAACTTAATGCATTTTCTTTTGTTCACTCTTTATAAACAAATGTATTTAAATAATCAATAAATTTTACTAGCGCAGTGTTATTGTAATTATATTTAGAAGATAATCACCCTTTCTCACTAGTGCCATACTTATAATATTAAATACTGATATTAACAAGGATGTTCTTGCTCCAAGTCACAAGATAAGAATGACTGTCTTATTTTCAAACTCAAACTTATACAGCCAATTTTAAGTGTCTAGATGTGAGAAGATGAATATATAAATCATCCATTTTAAATCCCTTTTTAATAATTTAACACATGAAATATTATAATTTACTTAGTGCCAATCTAACATTACACTAGTAAAATTTATTGATTATTACATAGTTTAATATCTTCTAATATTAGCACTAAGTAAATTATAATATTTCACTAGTGTTAATAAGATTATTAAAAAAAAAAGAACTTAAAGCAAATGATTTATATATTCATGCTCTCACTTCATGACACTTAAAATTGGCTAATTTATAAGTGCATTTGATTTTGAAATTAAGTTAGTCATTTTTATTTTCTGAAAAGTCTTTATCTTGTGATTGGGGTAAGGGTATCCTTATTAACATTGGTATTTAATATTATAAGTATGGCCCTAGTGAGGAGGGGTGATTACTTTCTAAATATAATAGTATGGAACATCATGTGATTTAATAAGCTTGTATTACAAATGTAATATAATGAACATGCTAATAGCTCTAAACAAGCTTTTTCAATAAATGCTGCAAGAAAAAGTATTTAAAATCTCTATCTAGAATTATCCCAATCTCCAAACCGGTTTCAAGCTAATGGCTTTTGTCAGTTTCTGAATGTCTTGATGGCTCACTGATGAGAGCCATTAGCCCAAAAACAGTTTGGAGATAGGGTTAATTCTAGATAGATATTTTAAATGCATTCTGTTGTGACATTTATTGAAAAAGCTTGTTTAAAAAACTATTAGCATGCACATCTCTAAATATAAATGTATTTTAAATGAATGTTAAATACTCAATTTAATTGAGACTTAAACTGTATAATTAATTTTTCTTGCAAGTGATCTTCAGTTTAAATAAAGTTTATGGCAAAGTAAAATTATTTTTAGCTTAACTATTATTAAAAATATCTTTACAAATAGTGAAAATATATTAAAATGAAATTATTTTAAGAAATAATTCACATTTATTAACATAATATAAAAAAATCATTTCTTAATCAATGAATCAAATATTACAATGACTATCACAGGCTGATATGACATATGTGCTCAAGATATTGCATGATTTTTTGTTTGTCTAGCAACTTTCTGATATTTTGTAAAAGTTTTATTATTATTTCAGTTCTCTTACCTGTTTATTTGTATCTTTGGCAGTGAAAATGCTATGTTATTATTATTTTTTTACATTATTCTATATATATTATATAATATTTTTAGGCATGAACTCTTAGTTTTCTTTAGAAAGAAGTCATTTCCAAGCTAGAGAGTAGTAATATCAGAAATGTAATATCTGAATATAGACTGCTTTTAAATATATATATGGATGAAATAAAAAAATATACAGAGCAGTGAAGAGAGTTCCCCAATTAAGCGGAGATGGAAACCCATTAAAAAGGATTACTAAAAAGCAAATAGAATGGTAGATAATAGTGTTATTAGAATATTTTTTATACTTTTAAAAATTCAATTTAGTTATCATTGCAGTGCATAAAAGCTAGATATAGTAAATTAACTTTATATTTTTGACTTTGTATTATATTTTTGCTATTTAAATGATTGTGTTGCATGGTGACTTTGCTTTGAGTTGCGAGTCTAGAACGTATTATCTCTTAATACTTTCACTGTTTGTTAAAATATACTTTTGGAATCAATTATTTTTATTGGCCAGGACTCCACTGTTCATATAAAGATACCACTTATAGAATAGCCTTAATAATAGGTTACATTAAAATTAAATCTAAAAATTTAGTGTTTAAGCACAATTAAAGTGATATAAATAATAAAATTGATATAAAAATTATATTTGAATTAAATAAATGTAATAATTTTTTAAATATAGAATTGATATAAATTGTAAGAAAATATATTGCTTATATATATTACATGTTATGACATTGATATGTATATATTGTATGTTTCCACTTTTGGAAAAGACTTGTATGGTTTAAACTCTCAGTTGGATTGGTAAATTTCATAAAGATATATTGAATGCATAAATGAATGTTTATGTATTATTGTTATTTGTTAGGAGATTGATTGTTTAAATTTCATTTATCTGAACAATCAATTAATTATCCAAAACACTATTAGCCTCACTTTTATAATATTTATTAATGCATTGTTGTTATGCTAATGTATTATTTTCCTGTCAGCTTAATGTATGTATTTTTAATTATTTATTCAAATAAGTGTATAGAAATAAATTTATTTGCTAATAGGGATTTATCATAAGCAAAATGATTATAGTTATTAAGAAAATTCTCTACAAGTATTTTAATAAGTTTGAAAAATGTTTATTTAAAATCGCATGAACTTAAAAAAAATATGAACTTCTCAAAAAACAAAAACAATCATATATTATTATGAAATACTGAAATTATTGATGATAAGAGTCTCTCCCCTCCCCCTATAGATAGCCAACCATCAATTCAAAATTCCTGGTTCCAGGGTTTTAATGGATTTGTGATTTTGTTAGATTTCAACCATAAACATTCTTCCATTCCATATAAAATGAAACTGCAAAAAATTTAAATAAAATTTACTATGTGTGGTTTGCATTGTATTAATAAATAAACATTAAAATACAGAGTATATTTATGTCAGTACAACATTTATAGATAATAGTTATTAAAATTATAAATGAAAGCAGAACTTTATTTAATTAATAGAAGTATTTGAGATTAAAAGTGTTTGGGATTAATACTAATCTATCTATAGTGTGGTAGAATTTAAAAGTTATACTGAATGCCCTAAGATTAATAAAGTTTTAATTAGCAAAAGCTTATTTGCTAAAGAAGTCTAAAAGTTTTTGTAAGTAGGCAATAATTGTAAACACTGCTAAAAAAAAATCAATACTGCCCAATGCTGTACTACTAATGATAAATAAAATACAAAATCATACCAGCTAGAAAACAAAATTTTACTAAAATTCTCTACCATGATTTTGGAAAACGAATTATAGAAAGGCTATTTTGTTTTGTATATATGTTTTTTTATTTCAAATTCAGATTTCATAAATCAAATTTAGGTTTTATAAATCAAAAATAAAATTCGTTTTTTTGTAATTTTTATTAATAAAAACAGTGACACAATTGTCTTGCATTGGTGGTTGAGAGGTCAGCGCAACTGCCTTGCACTTGCAGGCAGTTGCCCGGGTTGCGGGTTCGCGTCCCGGCCAGTGCTATGACACTTAAAAAAAAAACCAGTGACACAATTATGTTTATAATATATATAACAACTTTTAACAAAAATAAAATCGAAACAAGATATATATTTAATGCACTGGTTCTTCTGCAACAGTTAATGGCAAATTCATCGATATATCTAGATAACTGTTGCAAAAGGCAGATGTAATGATTCCAGTAGATGCTTCAGTTACATCTACTAAATTCAGATTATTTGCAGGATCTGCCAACTAATTTCTTGGACTGAACTTTATTTTGGAAAACACTTTTTCGATTGAATTTAACATTGGTGATTATGGAGGAAGAAAAACCAATTTATGGCTTGTCTCATCAATAATATTGCACACTTCTTGCATCTTGTGGATTGCAGCATTATTTAGAATTAAACAAGCATCTATGATGTGATTTTTTTCTAACATAGTAAATAGTTCCCAAAGAAATCCTCAAAAAATATTGCCATGAGCAGAGTAGTTTGCAATGATCTGTGTACATGTTCGTGAATATTCATTACAGCAATTAGAGAAATGTTACATCCTATAACAGTTGGAATGATCATGTGAGCAGGTTTATTAGTCCTTGATCATGTCTTTCCTCATTGAATATCACGATTAAAGTCCGATTCATCAATAAATATTTTCATGTGTGCGAAGGGCTTCTTGAATAGAAAGTGATGCATACAACTTTCATTTCTGAATTGTTTCGGCACAATTTAGATAATTTACTTGAAGTGTTGCATTTTTAAAAGTAATTTGTAGACTTTTCAATGTGTTATTAATTGAAGATATGCTTAAGTTGAAATATTCATATTCCTCAATCTTACTATGAATATTTTTTAATGTTATGCATGAATTTTCTTCAACCAGTTGTTCAATTTTTAGTCAATTTAAAATTTCTTTAGCCCTACTGATTTTTCCCATAACTATTCCACCATCATTGTTGTATTGAGTTGTTATAAAGCAGTTTTTTTTATTGATTCCTACTACTTCAGCCGATTTAGCAATTGATTTATCATCTCTGTAGCATTTTATTAAAATTTTCATTTTTATTTTTATTTATACAGTTGTGTGAAAGTCTACAAAGTGCTCTACAATGATTTGGTTCAATGACTGGAATTGTTGAACTTAATACAGATGTTAATATTTGTGAGAATTAGATCTTATGATTTGTTAACCATTTTGAAATTACTGTCTAGCCAGAGGCAAATCTGATTCACTGAAGTGCCATTCATTTTTGATTAAATTTAAACTATAGAAGTATATGTTAAAACTTTGTTCTGCTTGCTTAAACATGCCCCCTTCTTTTCATTCATTGATTTGGTGGGAGATTTTCCAACTTTTTTTTTTTTTTTTGGAATTTATTTTTATATCAATATGGACTAGATTTTATCAATAAAATTTACGAAAAAACAATTTCATTTATTAAAAAACTGATTTAGATTTGCAAACAGCTGAATTTGAAGCAAAAAACCTGAATTGATTTATGAAAACCTGAATTTGAAGTAAAAACTCTATATATGTTGTTTGATCTAGTTGAATTTCACTTCAGAAGATCTATACGTTAATAACAAAAGCATGGTCATTCTAATAACATTTTGTTTTCTGGCTAGTATTTTAATGTTACACGATTTTTCTTATTGCCAAACAAATACGTTTTTTTTTTATCATCAAGAGTATAATTTATATTTAATATGTATTTGAGAATTAAATAACTTTTTTTGTCCAAAATAATGATTAACTCTTTTCCTTTTTATTTCTGTTTCTTCTTTTTATAATGGACTTTGATGAACTTATCATACTACATTCAATCTTTTTTTATTTCTTCTTTCTTTTAGTTTTATTTGAGTAAAATGACATTAGATGTTTTCACATTTATTACATGAGAATTTCTACTTGCTTTTTTAAGAATTTGTACTGGGAAACTACAAGGTTTGACAGCAAATTTAGCAAATTCAATTTTTTAACTCTTAGCTGTGATTATATTTAGATGAAGTAAAAGTAAGTATAAACACATTGAAATTTAATTTCGTCAACAGAAAATGTTTCTTATTTGAGTACTCTGATAATACAAATTATTTAACATATGAAAGTCAGCTACTAAAGCCTATATAGTTTTGCAGTTAAATAATAAAAAATATTTTTTTAGATTTAAGTTTAGATTAGGTTTACGTAGCGCTGTTTGGGTGATCAATGGCTAGGTGCTGTTTATAGTTATTTCTCTTTTTTTTTTTCTGTCATTATTTCTTCATTTTCTTTTCCTCTATCAGGCCTTTAGGTTAATAAAATGTCCACAGTTGTCTCAATACTCTCAAGCTATTGTCATTCCTCTGTACTGTACTTATATTTGTGCAATCACATGACTATTCATTAATTACAAAGGTAGCCATTCTGACTGAAAACTTTGTTTTTTATAAGTTTTATTTTTTGTTTTTCCATGGGTTTTTTTGTTCTTCTAGAGTTGGAATGGGCAAGTGGCTAACAAATGAATGGAATATTTATTTCTTGTATTTGGTTCTTGTTCATCAATTTTTTTTTTTTTCATTTAGTATGAGTTTTATGTTCTGGGATATCAATATATCTTAGTTTCTTGCTTGAAATTACAGCAGAAGTCTTGCCTTTCTGAAAATTGAGGGGCCTTAGCAAAGATTCCCAAATCAATTGATAATTTAAAGGAGTAATCTTGTCACTTTCATTTTCAACTAAAACATGTTCTCTCAAACAACTTATAGAACTTTTTTCAGTATCATGAAATCAATCAGTCCAGTATGAAATATATTTTTTTGTATTTATCATCATAATAATTTAAGTTTGATATTACTGTTATATGTAATTTTTTGACAATTTTATTATTTCCAGTCTAGGATGCTGCCATAACATTTTAAACGTAAAAGGTGAAGCTAAAAAAAAATAAAGGTAACCATGGACTTAGTATCAAGGCTTAGGAGAATGATGCTCTCCATCAGTGATGATGATTACATTATATTACAATCATGTCTTATTTGGATTATCAGTCCATTTCTACATCTGATTGGATCAATCAATCTAGTTGAGAAGGACTAGATAAGATTTTCCTGAGCTTTGTTGCATTTCTGAATTGGCTCTGGATAGATTACAATGTACACAAGCTGATATTTGGCTGTGGCCCAGGTAAATAGACAAAACTACTTGGATTTTTATTTCATGTAGCCATTCCAATCTCTGATCAACCTAGTAACTATCGGGCAGTGGTCACTAAATTTTTTAATAATAGGATAAACTACGACTACTGTAAAAAAAAAAAAAAAAAGTATTTTAATATAATATGGTTTTAATAATGACAAAGGTGTATGGTCAATATTATTGGTAGTTATTCGATCAGTTTTTTTTTCTAGGTTCCTATTTTTTTTAAATCTATAAGGCCACATCTCATTTCATAAAGTATTTATCGAGTTTTCTTAAAAAAATAAACAAATCATGAATCTTTTTTATCTGTAAGTAATTTCTAAAATGTTACTAGGAGGAAATTGTTATCTTATTTATATAAATATTTTCTAACCTTTGAGACAAAACGTTTTTATTAAGATTTACGTTTAAAATGTGAATAATAAAACTATCATGTGACTTAATGTGGGATAGTTTTCACACGAAAATATTTCGTCTTTAAAGGTATTAAATATTTCTATTCGTCTTTATCATACCATTGTTAAAAGTATTTTTTTACTTTATTTACAAATCATAAATATTTTAAACTATGGAGAAAACCTTTAAGTTATCATATAGACAGTTTTTTTGAAAAAATTATAATGGGTGATTATTGTCTAATAATATCTTAGTGCAAATAATTCTCTTAATACTGGTATTGACTTTTTCTAGGTTTACTTTCTTTTCAAAGATTAAGACGGTTAAATGGCTGCTTCTAATTATTTATTATATATATTTTTGATGGGAAATAATGTCAATTTATTTAGATGTATTTAAATGTTTATCATAAATGCTAAATCCATATGCATATGTGAGTGTATATATTAACCCAGGGGTCCCCAACCTTTTTGCACTTAAGAGCACATTCTATAATACCAGCCAGCTGGCGGGCACCTTTTTTTTTTTTCAACTAGGTTGCGGGCACCATTTATTTTTTCAATGTAAATTTATAGTTTGATATTGTTAATAATACACATAATGTACAAAAAATATTTATTTCAAAAATAAAATTTTAACATATAATTAACGTTTATATTTTTACACTGTAAAAGTATAGTATGCCCTACAATTTGATTACAATATAATACAATAATTTATAAGAAAATTTAAAAATTAAATTTATTTGTATGAGATAAATAATTTTTTATCGTGTTTGGATAGCGGCGGGCACACATAAAATCGTCTGCGGGTGCCATAGTGCCCGCGGGCATAGGGTTGGGGACCCCTGTATTAACCAATTGATTAATTGATAAATATGACAAATGATGGTAGTTTTATTTATGTCTGCATGACTATTTTTATCTTGCTATGAAAAATAAAACTCCAATCTCTATAAATATTTTTTAACAATTTTCCAATTTTTAAATGAACGTTGCAAAATTATTTTAGTAATTTACACTTTGCACCAGTATAAATACAGACGAAAATATATAGGCTTGTCTACTTAAATGTTCGTTATTTATTGTACTATAAAAAAACAACAAGATAATTAATAGTTGCCCCTTGATGCCAAGGTTTCACAATCCATTCTTATATATATATTTATTTAACAAAGAGTACCAAACTCTCCATACAATAGTGTCACCAAGTGCAAGCCTTTGTAATCAAGAGATGCAGGAAGGAGCCTTGTATTTGAATCACTGCATGTAAACTTCAGGATCTAATGCAGTCCTCCAGCAGCCACCTTTTACGTATTTAGTTAACTATAAAGCTATGAACACAAAATGAAATCACCATAATGTTTCCAATCCAAGCACATTGGCTTGTATAGTCATATAGTTCTGATCTCAATTCAGCATATATACATTTTGGAGTCTTTGATTATTTCAAAAACCGCAGTGACCATTATCCTATGGGCAACATAGATATAAAAATGATCAAAACATCACATATTCACCATTTCATATGCTTACACATGCTGTTAATAAGAATACCAAACTCTCCATACAGTAGTGTCTAAGTGCAAGCCTTTGTAATCAATGGATGCAGGAAGGTTTGTGCATAAAATTCCTATCTAGCGCTTACTCATTCAATATCCCCAGTATAGTTTCTAGTTTGCCGCTTTCAGCAGTGAGGAGCCTTGGATTGGGGAAATTGCACCTAGACCTTAGAGTCTAATGCAACTCTCCAACAGCTACCTTTTAACTATTAAAAAAAAATTGGTTAACTGTAAATTAGGAGCCCAAGTTGAGAACACCATAGTCTTTCCAACCAAGATCATTCACTTGTATTAGTCATATAGATCTGAACTCAGTTCAACATCTAGGTATAAAACCATCAAAATATCTCATGATCAACATTTCATATACTTACACATGCTGTTAAGAATACCAAACTCTTATACAGTAGTGCCAATAAGTGCAAACTTTTGTAATCAATGGATGCAGGAAGGTTTGTGCATAAAATTCCTATCTAGTGCCTACTCATCCAACATCCTCAGACTAGTTTCTAGCTTATGGCTTTCATCAATGAGGAGCCTTGGATTTGAGAGTAATGCACTTAGATCTTAGAATCTAATGCAAACCTCCAGCAGCCTCCTTTTACCTATTTGATTTACTTGTATATACATATAGTTCTGAACTCAATTCAGCATTTATACATTTTGATGTCTTGTGTTTTTTAAAAACTAGTCATTATTCTATGGGCAGGATAGGTTTAAAACTATCAAAACATTACGCGATCATTATTTCATATGCTCACACATGCTGTTAGTATGAGTATCAAACTCTCCATACATTAGTGCGACCAAGTGCAAACCTTTGTAATAAATGGATGCAGGGAGGTTTGTGCATAAAATCCTTATCCAGTGCCTACTCATTCATCATCCTAGACTAGTTTCTAGCTTGTGGCTTTCATCAATGAGAAGCCTAGCTGAATGCTGAAGGATTGCATCAGATCCTAAGTTCTATGTCCAGTGCTCTCAAATCCAAGGCTAATGAAAACCACAAGATAGAAACTAGCTTGGGGATGTTGGATGAGTAGGCACTAGATAGGGATTTTATGCATAAACCTTTCTGCATTGACTGATTACAAAGGCTTGCATTTGGTGGCTCTACTGTATGATGAGTTTGGTATTCTTATTAGAAGCATGTGCACGCATATGAAATGGTAATTATGTGGTGTTTCAATGGTTTTATTGTCCTTAATTATGAGGATTTGCAAAGAGAATAATAGATAAGTTGATTAGATTAGTTATGAAAAATGAACAGGAATTAAAAAAAATATTAGAATTATGGAAGAATAAAAAATATATAATATATAAAAGAGTGTATTATGATAGTAAAAAAAAAAAATTTGAAAGACAAAATGGAATATGGATTTGACTGTAGATGAGGTTTATGTCGGATGACAGCAGGAAAATACTGAAGACTGTTTTTGGTGAATAGAATGTTTATAGAAGAGCAGGGTAAATTCTTTGGAAGAATACAAAAAAATTTAAAAGTAAAAAAAAGTGAAAGAGCTTTTGAGATTTTTTGTTATAACAAAATTGGGGAAATTGAAGACAGAATAATAGATCTAATGAAACAGTTTTATTAAAATTGGTTTATATTAAAAAGAAAAGAATCACAGCTGAAAATGTAATTGGATAATGAAGTAAGGAATAGTTGAACATTATAGTTTAGAAGAATTATTAGCAAACAAAATTTCTGGTCATTTAGCCTTTGCACTAAAATGTCAGATTTCAATTAAGGAAAAACCATTTTACATATATTGTCAAAGAAATAATTTGTAGAAATATTTTTACAATAAAAGATAATCATATAGTGTATACTTCTATAGTGTATGATCTATCCATTAGATGGAAATATTTTCTGGGAATTGTTTTAAGTAATCAGAGAAATTGCTTGGATGAATGGGAGAAAAAATTGATAAATGAAGCAATGGAAAGAAAGGGACTGATAAAGAAATTAACAGTGTTTTCTTATAATAAATATGATGTAGCTAGAATTGTATGGAAGGGAGTGGCAGTAGCAGATTTAACATGTGGTAATTATGGGTTATGTGTTAGTAAAGGGATATTAGGTTTCTTAGAAAAAATATAAAGAGAAGTAGGAAGGCATGCATTAGATGCAGATGTGTGGGTGGCAAAGGAAGCAATTCAAGAACAAATGCGATGGTCAAGTTTTTATATGAAAGATGCAAAAAGCAAAATGAAAATGGTCTGTAGATCGCCAGATGATAAGAGAATAGCCAAAATAGTATTTAAGTAGGGTTATGGGTAAAGGGCAGAGAAAAAGATGGGTGGGAAAGGTAGTATCGTATGCAGAAGATTTGGATGAAGAATTTATGTCAGTATACTTATACAAAAGGTGGGATGATTGTGTTAGGAGAATTGTTGAGTGTTATAATGGTAAGGAATGAGATAGAAGAATAGGTGCATTAATAAAAGAATAGGGAGTTGGAGTGATGGAGAATTAGCATGGAGAGTAAAAAGAGTTTAAATATATATATAGAAGTAAACAGAATATTTGGTGTGAGTTAATTTATGACAATAGCAAGGAAAGTAGTTTACTGTTTAAAGCTCAAGCAGGATCTTTAGCAACAAGGGAGTAATATACACATAAATGGAAAAATTTGGGTGACAGTCTGCAGATTGTGTAAGAAAGGCGTAGAAAATATTAGGCATCTATTAATTGAATGTAAATGCCTGAAAGCAGAAAGGGTACAAATAATGAAGTGGTGGAAGAATAAATGTAAACAAACTATTTGTACAGAAAGTGGTTCTTGGTTTTTATGTTGGGTTTGGGAAAAGATAAGGAAAATTTAGATATAAAGACCAGGGAGTTGACAAAGATTATGTTGATGAAATGGGATGGAGTGGGATAGAGAAGAATATGGAATAAACTTAGGACAAAGAATGGAAAGGGAAGGTTAAGTGGCTAACAGGTTTCTCTGAACATAGTGGCTGAGGGATTCTTGACTCCAAAACTCACAGTGTATCACATTGCATGACATCACATAAAGGTTGTTTTTTTGTAAATATATTTTTTTTTTAAGAGTTATTGCAACATTTTATTTAAAACTAGTTTTAGAAATGTCTAATCTCTTTACAGTCTACATACAGTTAGTTAATAATTTGAAGAAGAAAAAAATGTTGACAAGAAAGGCTATAGTAAATATTTATCTCATCATCTCACCTTGTTAAGATATATGATGATCCTTAAATGCATATGTGGAATAGTAAAGATATAAAAAATTACTTAATTTGAAATTTTTAGACAATTATATCTTTTATAAAGAACTTTATATAATTATAACATATAATTATTCAAATTAGTTATTCACCTGTAGAGAGTAACACAAAGATGAAACTTTAAATTCTCATCCATGGCAGTTGATAAGCCTCACTTTTCCTTTCTGGAGGGCTGTTGGAAAAGTATTAACACTACAGCAGGTTATTTGAAGTTTTTATCTTAGCTATGTTCCTGTGTGTAAGATTAAATGTAAAATAGCCAAGCATTTATAAAACATTATTAATAATTACATATAATTATATGAAAAATTAGTTGTTACAACTAGGAAAATTTTTAGGTACCTGTGAGTTTTCAGAAGTACCAAGATGGCAGCCCATATTTCATTAACAATCTTCCAAAGTTAATGTTAAATTTTTTTTAAAAAAAATAAATTCTGGTAAATATAATTGCCAATCTTTATTCAATTTTTTTTTACTTCCTGAAAATTTACAAAAAATGAGTGGAAGGCGTAGATTCTCCCGAAGATGTGTTAATTATGTTTACAAAAAATGAATCAAAATATATATATACAATAATTACAGATTATTCATATCAGTGGTGTGCAATTCTTAATGGCTTCCAAAAATACTACAAATAAATCTTGTTGTTAAACAATTCAAAACAAAGCAAAATTCTTGTTGTTGTTGCAGTCGATGCCACATTAATTATGCTAAATAGGAATTCAGATGTTGCCATGTGGTTCTTCGATCTTTTTTATTTTCATATCATGACTATTAATGCACACTTTTCTGGTGGTTAGGATTCCATCCATTTGGAAATACTCCACTGCATTCTGTTCTATAATAGGTAGATCCCAAATTTGATCATTATCACTATTTATCAAAAAAAACTTATGGCCAAAAAGAAACACACTGAATCAAAAGTTACAACATTAAGAGTGTCTCATGACTTCATATTAAAAAAAACAACATTTAATCAGAATATGATACTGTACACATACAATCTCTGCTCAAAAGCATTCTTGAATAACTAGGCAATAGAGTTCTATAACCAAGTTAGTAATGCTTTTGTTATCAGTTTCATGTTTAACAATTTCTTCCTATATGCTTAACATATTCTAGGGAATTCAGAGATGCATCATACTATTGCAGTGCCTATAATCATTAAACATGTATTTTTCACAATGCACAATAGTACTAAATATGAATATGGAAAAAACCTTGGTCTATTGTTTCTGCATATTTTGTTTTTCTCATATTCTTCTCTTTTTTTAATATTGTAATCATTCTATATAAATGGGTTTTTCCCCCTGGATCTATCATTCCATAAACTGTTTTTATCATATATGATAGCCTTAATACAATATTTCTCCATGTAAAGTTTTAAAAAAAAACCCGGAAATATACACAAGTAACAAATATTCTTTGCTCTCCATCCTTTCACTGAACTAAGTGGAAACTTATAAAAACTGTTGCTGAGAGAAGTACTTATTGAAGAATAATTGTGAATACTCACATTCAAGTTCCAATTTATTGCAAATGCTATGCATATACTCGAGTATGTCATTTTCATCTATTATTTTGCTTTATTATATTTTCTTCATGATAAAGTACAATATTTCATTTAAATGATGATGAAATTGAAGTTATGCTAAATTTTGCAGATTCGTAAACATCAGATATGAATACAACACAATGATAGTGATAATAGAAATATTAATTCTAAAATGAGTGTGCTTTGAATTAAGATGCAAAGTTTTCGTTAAATAAATATTACATGATTACCATTTCTTATGCTTACTTATAACTTATTAAAACAGACAAAAACTCTATATGTATTGCCATTCAGTGCAAACCAGAGTAATCAGAGTAAGAAATGGTGATCATGTGATTTTTATTGGCTTAAAATCAATCCTGCCTAATAGGATAATGATGGCTATAGTTATTAAAGAACCAAAGACACCAAAATATATAGGTACTGAACTGAGTTCAGAGCTATATGACTATATAAGCTAATGAGCTTGGATTGAAAATATCAATAGTGTTTTCAATTTCAGACTCATAGTTTTGTAGTTAAGTAGAAATAAAAGGTGGCTGTTGGAGGGTTGCTTTAGATCCTAAGATCTAGGTGCAGTGCTCTCAGATCCTAGGCTCCTCACTGACAAAGGCTACAAGCCAGAAACTAGTCTGGGGATATTGGGGGATATTGGATGAGTAGGCACTATATGGGAATTTTATGCACAAGCCTTTCTGGCATCCATTGATTACTCTGGCTTGCACTGAGTGGCAATACATATAGAGAGTTTTGCCTGTTTTATATAAATATCAATCAAGCAAAATTGTTAACAATACTAATAAAATTTTATTGTTAATAATAGTGGAAGTAATAATATAACATTACTTTTAATTAATCTAATCCTTTTATACATATTCTAATTAACTATAAATTTATTCATTAGCTTCAAGAAGTTCTGTTAGTGTGTGTGTGTGGGGGGGGGTGTTGTATTAGAATATAAGTTTAGGTTGCCTAAATGATTCTTTAATAAAAAAAAAAAAAATCTTGTTTTATACTAAAGAAATTTTTTGTTTTTAAAAAAATCTTATCAATTATTAATATTTGTTCAAACAAATTGCGAAATATGCTAAATTATTTATCTAAAAAAATGAAAAAGAATATTTCAAAGACATGAAAAGATATGTTTTAAAAAAAAATTGAAAGTTTTAGCTCTGAAAACTATTCTACCACTGCACAAACTACAATAGACTAAAATAATCCAAATGCTTTTTTGCTTAGAAGTTCATAAGAAATTCATGTACTACACACAGCAAACTTTAGCTGCAATTCATGAATCCTCAACTCCAGAATACACTCCTTTACTAGTGCATCAAACCAGGGCAATCAAATTATTTATTAGACATTTTGCTTAATCAAATGTACTATAAATGTGCTTTCATACTGTCGATTCTAAATACAATTATCTTTATGCTGAAAACCTATTATTTACTACCTGTCTTTATTTTTTTAATTTCATCTTCCAAACTGAAATATTGTTGTCACTAGAAACCATAGTAATATATATATACATCGTTTTATCATGGATATTTCCACAGTGTAATTTGGTTCACGCCGTTAACTATATATTGTCATTATTTGTATAATAAAAATGATGGAAGATTAATGAAACATATCATCTAATTTAAATATTTCTTTTTAATGTATTAGTAATTATTAATTTTAAACTAAATTTATAATTACTATTGTTATATGTCTGTCTGCTAGAACGCAGTTAATGGTGAAGCTAAGGTATGACTTGTCTCATATTCAGTAATTAATTGTAATTAATTTTTTGACAAAATCTATCACCATTAAATGTTAAATTTAATTGATATAAGAGAATGTGGAATAATTCAGGATTAAAGTTATAATTTTATTCCCAAGAAATTAATCATGCTAAAAAATAGTGGTTTATTTACTTGTCCTAATTATAAGCATAGATACTTTAAAATGGATAAAAACCCAAAAGCCCTTCTTTCTTTTATGCCATTTATCATCATCCTTTATCCATTTTTACAATGATTACAGCATACTATATATAAGTTATTGGTGACAAATTTTTGAAATTTCTACTAAAGCTTTTTTTTTTTTTTTTGCATATTGGATATGACAGTGGATATTTTTTATTTTTCTCACACATTGCCTACAAGATATGGTTAAATAATATTCGGTACACAATATATACTTAAATAAAGATTATCTTCTTTTTTTGAAAGGTCATTGGAGCATTTTATCACTTATAAAAATTTCATGGAAAATAATTATATGTTATTTATAAAAAAATATTTCCTTACTATGTAAACAATTTTCCTGAATATTTAACTTTTCACAGTACAGGTATTGTATAAATAAAATTATACAAAACTATGAATGTAACCTTTTTTTTAATGTTTGTCCTTATTGAAATATACTTAATTTACTTAAATAATTTATTTCTTCATGATCATCAAATGAAAATAATCATAATTTATGTTGTTTTTTATATATAGTTTCTTCTTTATAATCTAATGCTAAGTAAGCTTTCAGTGAAGTTCACCTCAATCATAACTCTCTTAACCAAAAGTGCACTTAGCATTAGATTATAAAGAAGAAAGAAATCTTTTTGTTACACAAACAAACATTTGCAATTTGAATTACAAATAAAAATGAAGAGAAAAATCAAATTCAAAGAGATTACAAGATAACAAATATTGCCCTGTTTAATATATATATAAAAAACCGCTTTCAGCAACATTTATTACCTTTGTCAGTTCAATATAAATAGTTGTGAATATTTACAGAACATTATATATAGCAATAACAACTTCCTGTTTTCTTTTCATTCTTTTCTACTCATGTCAACTATTTATATATGTTATATAGTAATGACAAAAATAGTATTATAATGAAATTATAATTATACTGATAAGCTAAAAGTAGTGATACGTTTTTCTATTTATAGTTTATATTATTACTTATCATTGACATAGATTTGCAGATATATATTTTTCTTTATAATTATATCTATATTCTCTTTTATTAGTATAAGTACTTGTGTATGTATATGATTATAAGGTATATATATATATTTATATACAAATCTATTAATGATACACAATATTTTAAACTATAAATGTATGAGATTCGAAATACGGACATTCTTTATATAACTGGAGCTTAATTGTAAATATAGGGGATTTGAACACAGACTTTCAAACACCCTTCAACTATCCACACTATCTCATATTACTGATACACATGACCACACACATGTAGAAAAGATAAATAATTACCAATATACATATTTCATTCTGAACCAGCATTCATCAGTTGGTCCAGATTATTATCTCCCACATCAGTGCGCAATTTATTGGCTTGAATCTTAGTAGCTTGTCATTCGTGCATTGTAGCTAATTGGTTGAAATTTTGTTTTCTTTTTTGAATTGTGCAAAAACTATAAGCATGATGTCAACAGAAATCCCAGCATTCGTTGCTCCTTGATTTCACTTTTCGAATGATGTATCTTACATTGATATTGGATAAAATTTGAATTTTTTACAATTATTTTTAAAAGTAGATGAATTTATTTTTTTTATTTTCTGGTCAAATTACTAGTTTACACGAGGCGATAAAGGTAGAAAATCTTTATTGGCCTATGATCCTAATATAATGGATTAAAAATATGCTGATAATTTGGATATGAAGGCCTTCAATGCGATATAAGCGTAATCGCGGAATATCGTAAGTTATTAATTTTAATTTTTAATATTTTAAATTTTTTAAAATTATTTGATAAGTGGTATATTAATTTGTTTGCATTTGTATTGTGTGTGTGTACTATATAAATTATATAATATTAAATCATTTATGCTCTTTATTATATAGTATATAAATTCAAATATAAAATAAATTGTTTTTGTAGTGTAATTTTGGGTCTCAGATCCAAGTTTGAGGCAACCTTATTTTATACACATAATGATTTTCAAAAGTATATGTTTATATTTGCATTAGTGTGTTTGTTCTTGCATCGTGATAACAAGTAATGATTTATATATATAGAGCAGTGCAATGTAAATTGTAAAAACTGATAATCTAATGTACAAAAAGATTGCAGATTGCAGTTGATAAAGCAATCACAAAATTTACTGGGCATAAAAAATATGAAAATATAAACACTTAAAACCAATAAAGAGAGATTTTAAATGGTGTGTGTATAGTGGTAGCCACAATGGTTATACATATATCACATGGAATTGTATGGAGGCAAAGAATCAAATTCTGATTTTTGCCTATGATACTCATGCTGTGGAGTCAGTAGTTTTGCCACTTCTTACATCACATTATTTTTAAGTCTATAGCTAGCAAATGAGCTATATGCAAGTAAATTATATCTCTGTTGGACAATAAATATAAAAAGTAAGCATCATTGGTATGCGTAAAGAATATAAACATCACTGATATACAAAAAAAATATAAAATGAAAAGATGAAAACTCATTTTATCAGTGATACAGACAGTAGCCTACAATTTCTAGTTTTGATAGATAAGAAACCAATTGCTATGATGACAAATGCATATCCATCTTCTGGAAATGATTTTTTGTATCTTTTATTATGATGAATCTTTTTCTTATAGATGCCTTTGAGATTTATCAACTTTTGGAATACGAGATAAAAATGAAGAATTCCTATGCGAATACTTTTGGAGATTCTAAAGCTATGGATTATCTCAGGTAAGAAGTCTTATATATGGTTAGAATAATTTTGTGAGGAATACAAAGAAATTATCAATGGAGATGTAATTTAAACCTAGTTAATGATAAATTATGAACAAACAATAAAGTAATAATTATGTCAGTTGTTGAAATTACTTTTTTCCCTTATTTTTTAAATGATTATCACTATTTGTCTTAGACTTATTGTTTTCTTTAGTTTTTCTAGTTTCTATTAATGTAATTTTTTTGCTCTAACATTATTAAAACTGAAGTTATTGTGAAAATTGTGTCTCAAGTCAGTTTTTAAAAAATTCAGTATGGTACCTCTAGATTCAAGCAGTTATATTAAGATAGCAAATCTTCATACTTTAATGTATATAATAGTTATATGAGAAGTGGAAAGGAAAAAAACTTAAAAAAAAAAAAAATCATCTAGATATGGCTATATATGCATAATGCTGTGTAAATTTTCACAATCGAAGATGACAAAACAATGATAGCTTTTTTGCATTTAAAAACACAATATTAGTTATATAACTTTATTGGTTTTACTTATTTCTTCATTTATAAAACAGATTGTTTATTTATAAAAATTATTTTCATTTGTGTATTTTACCCATGGCAAAATTTTACTATATGAGTCATTCATCAGAAATCACTTTGATTTCATTGCTATGAGATGCAAAATGCTCATACCATTTACAGTATGTTTTCTTTAATCCATCATGTTTGCCAAATAATATTGTTTTTTTTTGTCTGGAAATAAATAAACATTGCTTGATAAGAACAAAAGTTTGAATATATATATTGACTTCATTGACAAATTGCTTTGATTTGTGCAAAAATTAACGAATATTCTTATCATATTATGTCTATTTTTATTATTATCAGACATTAAATGATGAGTAAGTATCTCCTCTCTTTTTTAAGTGACTTTAAACAATAATTGTATAATCTATAGTCTACCTACTAGATGAAGTTACATAGTACTTAACAGTGACCCCCCAAAAAAAAAAATTGATAAAAATTAAAAGATAAAAATTGAAAGATAAGCATTTATTCTTGAATTTACAAAACAAACATCAAGAAGATAATATATTTAGAAATTAAATTAATTTATTTACCAAAAAAATACAATTTATGTAATAAAAATTATATAATTTGTTTAATAAAAAAATATATCAATAAGAGGTAAAATGCGTGCAGAAATGCAACTCTGTAATAAATGAAATTCCAATAATAAAACCATTTATGGCTTCAAGTTTATCTGGAAACAAGCACAAAATAAGCGTAAAGTAAAAAAAGTCAGAAAGTAGCCGATAACAATAGATATTTTAACTTAAGTACAGGTATGAGGCCAAATGTACATCCAGGGATATAAATTTCAAAAATGAAACCACCTCACACCAGCAGTTATAAGAATAAGCACAAAATGTGTATTAAAGATAGAAAACAAATGATAATATAAATCCATTGCTAATAATAACTGAATGAGTTGACTAGCATCCTTTTGATGAATACTTTAAAAAAATAAGTAAATTCTACTTTGGAGAATTGTCTTCTCATGTGTGGAAAAAAGGCCTTGGCTACAAGAATCCGCATTGGCTCAGTCATCAAAGAAATTGCATTGGTGTAAAAATGTCAAGGCTCTCCTTCATTGCATATTATTTGGCAATAAAAATTCCTGGGTCAAAATTTTAGTACCAAATAATGCAAATGAAGAGAACTAACACTGGTTCTATTAAAAAAAATGTTGAAGCTATGTCAGTTTACAAAATGAAAGTGATTAGAAGATTCCTGTCATGATTTATGATGTTTAATGCTATGGCACCATCCATTAGTTTGGGTGGAGCATTAAACTTATAACTGATTGTAATTTAAGAAATTGCATGTTATTGCATTTGTGTATATATTTATGTGATGGATAACTGATTTTTAAATTTTTTAGATATGTTTAACATCTAATATTCATTTCTGATATTATTTATATTGTACTGGTCGAAAAACACACATCGATCCAACAAACCCCTGAATACAGGTAAAGTACCTCGAGTCCGACCACGTACAAGATATATAAATCAGGTACATCGTGAATTCTGCCCTATTTACCTATATCCCCAGGTCAAATATCTAATCAATAGCCTTTCTCGACGATACGATCGAATTCCTTTACTTTCACCGTCCCAGCAGCTGGGTCTTAAAGCATGAGATTCAATTTAATTATATATTTTAGTGAGAACTTGGGTGATTGGTTGATAGGTATATTTAAAAATCAAGATTTATTTAAAATAAAAGTAAATAAAATGATTCGAAGAACACTGGAAGTTTGGTTTTAGTTATATATATATATATTTAAAAATCCTTTAGCATTTTACATTAGTTTAACTCAAGCTCTAAAAACAAAAAATACAATCTTTAAATTAACTTTATAATTATATGAGTTCATGACGACTTTATTTATATTAGCGGTTAACATTGACATTATTGAGTTTGTACAATTTATTTTGTGAAGTTTATACACCTTTACTTTTGTTTACATTTGTTCTCCTTTTAAAATAACAAAAATTATTTCATAATAAAATGATCACGGATTTCAAAATTCCCCGAGTACATTTAGTACAAGCTTGTAATATAGCGGTAGGTTTAAACATCTGCCTAACGCACATATATAAGCACGACTATTTTAATGAATTCTTTATACAAGATTTTAAAAAAACATTTCTATTGAAAAAAAAAACATAAATTAAATAGACGATTATAAGATGACTAATTTGACGTCTTACTCCACTAACAGATAAAAAAAAAATTGATTTTATTTCTCTTTGTAAAAATAATAATTTAGATTTTCAATAACTAATGTTTTATGACATTAGTGGACCTTGCTGGCATAGCTTATAAAGAACTTTAAAACTGTAAGCGGTTATAATAAAAAAATAGATCAGTTAATTATCAAGCAAACAAGTCACTTTAGTTGGACTTACATCTAAAATCATACCTATAATAAAATATGTGAATTAGCCAAAATCAAACAATTTTAACTAATTACGCAAATGAACAAGATAGTTGATTACTCAGATTGAAGATCCTTAAGTAGAATCAATTTCCCTATGGCTTACGTATTAGATAGGCAAAAGAAAAGCAGAACAATGTCGGGTTAATAAATATACGAATGCAAAGGAGAGAAGAAACGTAAGTAAGAAAATATGAGCCGGATTATGGACACTCATATGCCTATTCCAATGACGAATAAAAAGGAAAATCGATACGTCCACATTTTGTGTCCATATACCGATGTGGAGATAGGATTTATGGAGAGTCAACGTGCCTGCCTCTACAGGCTACACAGGCTAACCTACTCTATCTCAGCCATGCTATCCGATTCACAGAGGTATGCAAAAGCGGAAGCTAACTCCGAATCACCAAATCCATTACCGTTTTAGGTCTGTCCATGATACTCCAAGCATTCTTTATTAACCTGAGATATTATAATCATTAAATATGAACAAATTATAATTAAAATAGCCTTAAATGATCTAATGCTGCATAGAGATCAACCTGCGTAAACAACTACATTATGTAAATATTTAACCTACAAAATCATACGTATAGAAATAAGGAAATTTATTTCTCGAATAAATCCCCCCCCCTCTTTCCTAACTAAAAAAAAAGGCAAGATAATTAACTGACGCTATCCAGCGGCGCTGTTACTAGGTCAAAAATCTATAGCATATTTTATTCTGTTTTGGATTACAGAAATATAAAATAATAGAATCCCATTCTGGGAAATCTCTAATAAATTTATTTGAAAATACGGTAGATTTGTTTATTTTGAAATATATATATTCGACATAACCTCACTCGCGAAAATAGATCAACTTACTTTATTTTTAAAATCAAATTGTTCTTTGTTAAAATTCCCTTTCCTTAATAAAACATAATTTGCTCTCTTAGCAAATTATAAGTCCCCGCGAGTGAAGCATATCGAAATACAAAAAAAAATCAAAGCATGAAATAATCTCATGCTAAAAATTAATATAAAACAAATAAATAAATTCATATTCAATTAATTATATATATTAAAAATTGAAAATTATAGTGAGCTTGAGTTAATGAAATATTATAATTAAAAAAAAAGGGTTAAAGAATCAGTTAAAACCTTTACGAAAATACATTTATACTCTTATGATAATAGTTTCAAACATCTTGATAGAAGTATTCAAGCTCTTCGGCATTTTCCTTGGAGTTCCCGGGATGAGTTCTATGGGCGAACGTTGGTGGCTGATGGCTCTTTTGAAGGCAGGTTTGGACAGCAGCATAACGGAAGATTTCAGGTCTCAGGAAGGAAAGGGCAGTGATTTACTCTTTTTGCTACTCGATCATCATGGCGTGATTTCTTCTACTTTCTTTCTGTCTTGTCTCTGTCTGGTTCTGGTCTCTTTCTGTTCTCCAAAAGGGCCACTATTTATAACTTCCTACTCGTATTCAATTTCTGCTGCCTCAGGTGTTTTTCAATGTTAAAACAATAGCAATTATGCTTTGATTCTAATTTTAGAAAGTTTGTACCTCGATAAGGATCAACAGATTTCAATATAATTTTATGTTCGTTTTTATTTTAGATAACGATGTAGAATCTCTACTAATTAATGAATAGAGATTCTACAGTGGATGGATTTTGGTAATTTATCAATGCTTTTAATTTAAACATTTATTTTAAACTTCTTATCGAGGTACAAATCTTTCCAAAAGGCCATTTTAGATTTTTGAACTAAAAATAAAGCATTTTAAACATACATATATAAAATATATAAAAAAATTCAAAATTTATTACTTGAATTTTTTTTTTCTTTTTAATAATAAAAATGGAATAACAGTGTTAGTATAATTATATATATATGAACAGGTTTTAAAAAAACAAAAAAAAAGGCATAGTTCCTCCTCATATGTTTTTTTGTAATAAAAGATGGTGGGGAGAAAAAATTTTTTTATATAAAAATAAAAATATTTAAAATATTTATAAAAAAAAATAAAAAATTTTTTTTTTTAATAAAAATGGTGCTTCTTTGGTTAAATAAATATATTTTTTTAAACCACTTTGGGGGATAAAAATAATATAAAGTTGAATAATAAAAAAAAAAAAAAAAAAATAAAAAAAAAAAAAAACAAACAAAAAAGGAGGGGGGGGAATATGATCCAAAATAAATTTTAGGATTTTCAGGATAGTTAAAAAAATGTTAAAAATATTTTTTTTTAGAATAATAAAAAAAAGCAAACATTAGTAAAATAAATAATTAGGTGGGTCAGACTGTGAAACGGCAAATCTGAATCAGATTTACCATTTCAATATATATATATTCACAATGAGCATTAAATATGTGTTTATGAGGGGTATACATCATGTGGCAATCAATATGTTAAATAAGTTATTAGAATAAATTAAGTTTCCAAATGAAATAAAAATGGCTGTAACAGAGTAGATTTAATTGAGTCAGTTTTGTCAAATCAAAATTTGTTTACTTTAAATACTTTTACATTAACACTGTCTGTGTTTTTATCAGGATATCCACACTTTTGAATTTTAACAATGAAAAAAAAAAGTTCACATTTACAACTCTATTATTAACATCCTTAACTTTTCCAGGATTAATAACGAATTAATGGTGATATTACATTTGTAGAGTATATTGATTTACTTTATTAATTAGAAGTAAATATTTTGTGAAAAAATAATAAATGTGTAAAAAAAGTTAGTAAATTGTTTTTTTTTTTTCATTTACTAAAATCAAAATGAAGACATACAACTGTCAAAATCGTTTATGGCAGGTGTTCTCTCATGAAGAGAACAAGGAACTTAATAAAAAAAGGTGATTAAAAAAGACTGTTGAAGAAAATTATTTTATTTAAATTGAAATTGTATGTTTTATTTATAACTAAAAAGTAAAACAATAAAGTTATATTAAAAAAAGATTTTTTAAAAAAAATAATGCTAATAAGTTAAAAAATAATGTAATCCAATTTATAGGCTACTGAAAGTGTATATTTAAAAAATACGGTTGCGAGGTTTGGTAAATAGGATAACACACAAGAACCAATCTTAGTTAAGTGGATTAAATATATAAATTATTATAGAGTGAATGTATGATATTTAAATCATTGAAGAGTAGTAATTAATTTATTGAGCGCACAGAAAGCATATTTAATAGTTTAAACAGGTTTTAACCTGTATTCAATGTGCTTTAAAATTTCGTAATAATCAAGTATATTTTGCCGATAGAGGGAACCTTCCAAACCATTATCTTGTGTCGTGGTTTGGAAGGTTCCCTCTATCGTCAAAATATGCTTGATTATTATGAATTTTAAAGCACATTGAATACAGGTTAAAACCTGTTTAAAGTATTTAAATATTTAAATCATTACAGTCTGTAAGATTTAAACATACACATAATTATGTTCCAATAAACAAATGATTTTTTAAATTAGTTATCTCAAATCTAAAACTTATAAAGACTTATTGAAGTCATTTAAAAATACTTTGCTATAGATGAGTATAAAATTTAAGAAGTTAGACTAACATTTTTTTTGCCATTGTTATGCTTGTTCATATGCACAATTTTATTCTTCATTAATTTCTTGATTTCCATAATAAATAAATGATCTGCTTTCATATATGCTTTTTAGCGCCTTTTTATTGATAACCTTTTCTCACACATCTTCACAATTTCAATCCCTTTCTTCCTTCTTTAATTACCCAAATTTTTCTTAAGAATAAATTTTTAATGAGACAAAATTTTTTTTATTAAAACCATATTTAACATTCAGTTCTAACCTAATGTGTTAGAGTGATGTTATCATTATTTTTAATCTAAGAAAAGTCTACACCTCCATTTTTCAGTCTATCTATTGGTAGAATAGATATATAGCTAGGCCAATTGATCACTTATTAGTCTTTTTTAAAAAAACAACAAATTAAGTTACTATGGTATTAATATTATAAAGTGAATCTCATATAAAAGTGTCAGTTGATTATTCATTTCAAAGTTAGATCCAACATTCTAATTTGTTAAAGAGATTCGACCAGTATTTCTTCAGTGTAGGAGTGTGAGAATGTAAATAATTAATTTTTTTCTATAATTTAATTTAATGGAAAAAAATGAGTGTTGGAATTAAAATTCATAAGCTAAAAAATATTTTTATATAGAAATTAATTATATTATTTATATATACCAAAATGTTTTGATTGAAAGCCAAATAAAATCCAGAATACCTTATTTTAATTAGTGCTTATTTTTTAGAGCTAGAGAAATAATTACATTTAAAATGTTAATTGTAGCAGGGTTTAATGACAGTTACTAATAAATATTTTAAAGTGGAAACTGATTATTAGTCTCTCATATTGCAGCAAAATGAAAATATTAATGGTTAGCATAATTTAATTCTTTAACAGGCTATCTGTATAATTATTAACTTCTTTAGTTTTAGTATTTTCTTCAAAAATATGAAATGTTAATGAAAACACTGTTAATTACATGTTCATGTCCCAAGAAATAATATATACTCTTGCAGTTTAGTACAATGATACAGAGGTAAACTCTAGAATTCAGATCCATGGATTGCGGATTCAGTTTCTTTAACTACCAGTGCTTGGACTTCTTATGAATTTCCTAGCAATATACCATTTATTTATTTTTGTGTATACAGAGAAAGATATAACTTCTTTTAAAGGGATAATGTTTATAAAGAGAAATAGTATCTTAAGATATAAACAAGTATTGTACAGATGTATACTATATTTATTTATAAAATTTTTAATTAATCAAAAATATATAAAATATATTTAAGGAGGAGGTCATTTGAAACCACTATGATATATTTTATCTCATGATGGGAGAAGAAGGGAGCATAAAAATTAGGTTAATTATCATATAATGATAGAAGGAAAGGGATAATATAAATTAGATTAAGTATGTATAATGATAAGAGAAGACATTAATTACATTATCAGTTTTTTGATGCATGTATGTGCTTCTACTTTTTTTAAATATATGTGAAATAAATCTGATTGTTAGTCGGAATCCATTAGCAATAGATTACTTTAGTTGAAAAATGGAACCTGTTCATGAATAACTTATCTTTTTATTTATTGGTATATTTGTTCTTTTATATTGTTTTCTCTAATTTTAGTTTTAAGGTTATATCTTTTATATATATCATTGCTGATTTAAATAAATGGGATTGAAAATATTTATTAATTATTGGACTTTTGAGATTTTATTAGCTGCTAACTTATATATTATGATTATTGTAAATGTATGCTAAAATTAGTTATAAGATTATATTTATCTGCTTGATTTATTTATGCTGTACATTTATTAATGTAATCTGTCCTTATTATTTAGCAAGTCACATTAAATATACTAATTAATTTAAATAAAGTCTTAATACAGTATTAAAATATTTAACGTATTTAATCACTTAATTAGTTGCTTGTATTATTAAGATGAATAATGCAATGTTCTTCCTGTTTTTTAATTTTGTCAGATAAAAATAGATCCAGGAATCTTTACTATATTATTAATTATACCATTCTTTCAGCCATTTGATCATGGCAGTGAAAATGATTACAAAGGATTATTTAATAAAAGTTCATAAATTAGGATTTGAAATAGAAGGCATTTATATAATGCTGCATCAAATCATTGTCACTCATATTTTATTTTGCCAATTATTTATCTGCTTTGTTCTGTATTTAGTTCCATATGAATAACACTCCCCCCCTCCCCCAGGAACATTGTTCTTCAAGCTGTTATTTTTATTTCAATATCATTATCAATCACAGTTCTGACATGACATTGTGCATGGATATTAAAAAAAAAAATTGATTTGAATAATCTTTGTTCTTCATTCTTTTCTTAGAAACTAAATGAAGATTTGGAAATATTTTTATTAAGAGTAATACTTTGTCAAAAACAGTTATGGTTCCACATGATTTAGTATAGTGGTAAAGGTCAACTCTAGAGTGTTAAATCCTTAGATTAATTCCACTTTTGTCATTTCCTGTTCTTGGACATTCTTAGGAATTCTAAAACAATGTAGCCATTTTATTATTATTATTAAGGACAATTAAGTTCTATTCATTGCACATGCTTTATGTGTATTTTTGGCATTTTATCCATTACCATGGTTTATTATATTTTATCTCTATTATTGTTTTGTTCCTGTTATATTATTTATTTTATTAAATCAAAGGATATGATCAAGCTTGAAATTGCATTAGAATTTGCTAAAACTCTGTTTTTAAGGAGTAGTTACATTTTATTATTTATAATATCTTAAGCAGTATTTATAGATCTTTAATATTTACATTTTGAGATTTTAAATAAATGTTAAGACATTTAAACCAGGAAAGGCATACATTCATCAGTTTAAAAATATCTTTTATTCATGCTGAGCATGCTTTCTATACTTTAAGGATCATAATCGTAGCTTTTTTTATTTTAGTATTGTTGCATTTCGTTATTATATGTACTTGCTTGCTATTTGTAAAATTTATGTAAAGTTAAATTTCTTAGTTTTTTATACAAATTTATGTAAATGTTTTCAGAGAGGCCACTTTTTTGATAGAGGGATGCTGGCTTCTTTTTTATTTATAGCGCGTTTGTCTTTGGTTATTGTCCATGCCTCCTTAATATTTTTTTATCATCTCTTTTCGGTGCACACAATATCTGCTTCGGAGAAATCAGATTCATGAACTGACTGCAGCTCCTGTTCTAAAAATATTGACGATCGTTATTTCTTTTTCCCCTGTTATACAAGTAGTTGTGCTGAGGTCAGTCTTATGGATACGTTTGCTCTTGTTTCCCCATGGACAATAGCCAAGAATAAATGTGCTCTAAAAAAAAAAAAGAAGCCAGAATTCCTCTATCTAAAAAGGGGTCTCTTTGAAAACAATCTATGTAATTTTTACAAATAGCAAGCAAGTACATATAATAACAAAATGCAACAAGACTGAAATATAAAGAAAAGAAGCTATGATTATAATTCTTAAGATATTGAAAGCAAATTATCTTTAAGATATTGAAAGCATGCTCAGATGAATAAAAGATATTTTTAAACTGATGAATGCTTTTACTGCTTCAAATGTTTTAACATTTATTTGAAATTACAATTACACAGAAAAGAGAAAACAATTACAATTGTCGAATTCTGAGATTTTATAATAATCTTTTTGTTTATGGTTTATAATTTGTAAAATTAAAATCAAGATTGTTACAGAATATAAAGCAGCAAATATCTAATTACTATATTTGATGATTTCCTGTTTTTAAACAATGTAAATAATTACTGTGATATCAAAATTCTCTATATACATGTGTAAATAATAAATGTGGACTGTTTTGATTATAAAATCTGAATAATACTTTGTGTGCATTTTATCCATTAGTCACTAAATTGTTTTTATCCGCAATTTTAATAGATACTGTCATTTCCCCCACACAGTATTGTTTATTTTCGGCATTCCTTGGGGTGATTAAATCTGTTACATGAATGACAAAGTTATTGTTTTCAATAAGTGCATTATTCTTTTAGCTTTACTATTTGCAGTGTCATGTTTTCAAATAAGATACCCAAGAATTTTGAAGTTAAATTTTCTAAGATAATCTTGTAATGATTTAGGAAATGTTAAAACATTTAACAACAGAACAGGTTTGAATTTGTAATAAAGAAAATTTATTTAAAGCTGAGCGCTTTCAGTACTGAATAGTGTCATAATCATAGCATTATATTATTAAAGGAAGTCGAGATCTAGATTTAAAGTCACTTTTGAATATTAAAGAATAGATCATAAATTTGAATTTTTAGGAGTAGATTTACATTCTAATGACAAAAATGGTAGCTACAACTCCCATTTTTTTTTTAGAAAGAGGGGTGCTAGAATTCTTTTTATTGATGGTGTGATCATCTTTAGTTATTGACCATGCCTCCTTCATCTTTCTCTTTCTGCCATCAAATTTCATTTACTAAAAAAATAAAAACGATTCCTATAAGTTTTTTCTTTGGGGCCAAACTATAAATAACTAATAAAACATTTATAAATAGCTAATTTGGTTCTGATATATTTATAAATAAGTAAATATTTGTAAAAAATAAATCGCACACACACACGTATATAATCAGATGGTTTTATTACTCAGGATTCTTAAGAAGTTCAAATGCTGGAAATGCTAGAACTGGAATTAATTCAAGGATATTACATTTCAGAATCTGACATTTCCCCACTGTCCTAAGCTAGGCAGGATATATGCATACAACCTAAGGTTCAGGTCAAGGCCAAAGAAGCCTAGGATTTTTGTTTCTATTCGCTGGTTCTTAATCAAGCCAGATAAAAATTCAGCATTGGTTAGAAGATGGACATTTAATTATTCTTAGCTAGAGGATAAAGCAAGGATAGAAGAACTTTCAAATTCTCTCACCAGACAATAGAAAGCTTAATGATTACTATCTTATTCACTATTTCTCTTTGAGGGGCTGTTGGAGAAGTATTTTATCTTTTACCAATATAAGTAAATGAATGAATTATTTTAACACAGACTATTATAAGTCTATTTCTAAATATGCAGTGGTGAACAAAATGATTTGTTTTTCATTTATAAATGAGTTAAAAACAATTTTATTTATAAATAAATAAATGAGATTTTTTGAAGTTAATTATCTAATAAAAAGTCTAATTTTTGCACAACACATGGATTAGCTAATACATTGTTTGGACGGAAAAGTCACTATAAAGGAACTTGAGATATTTTCACTAGACAAAAAAATTCAGTATGAAGGAACTTATCTTGCTCAAAGTGTTCCGTAGTAGACTAAATTATAACCAGGAGTGAAATACAAATATCCTCTTTGCTCTAGCGCTTACACGTGCAGATTGGTGAACAAATTGAAACTAGTATGATAGTTATTTTAAAAACAGCTCTTATTCCAATTGATGTTTATTCTTTAAAAGCATCAACTATTTATGCAAATTTCTGTAGCTATTAAACACTAAAGTTGCCAACTTGAAGTTTCAGAATTATGTATTGTAAAAACAAGCAAGTCTATTGTGTTATTTAAAGAGAAAAATTCTGATTAGTTTTTTTTGGGAATGATCCTATTATTGGTGACTTGATTAAAAGACAATGTAGCATTTTCTGTATGGCATAATAATAAATTGAATACAGAATGTCATAAGAAATATAGAGATTAAGGCAGAATTTCACCAACTGACATCTAGATTTACACTTTATTAGTAGATTAAAATTCTAAAAAAAATAAATTCAAAAATTCACTGATTATGAGCAGCTTATATCTTTGTTTTTTTGATGCATTAAAAATAACATATGGATTTGGAAAATATGATTCTATTAAATCTCTAGATGATCCTCTTTTATCTGATAATATTTTGAAATAAATGGATGGGATTATTTTGATCTTCTTTTGAGATGACAACAGATTTGGCTTTGTATAATCTGATGGAAAATATGATAATAAAGATTAAAAATAACATGGATTTGGAAAATATGATTCTATTCTTCTTTTATCTGATAATATTTTGAAACAAATGGATGGAATTATTTTGATCTTCTTTTGAGATGTATAATCTGATGGAAAATATGATAATAAAGATTTTATATTTCTTATATGTTGTTTCAAAAACTGTGATTTTTTGATTGTGTTGGCATAAAAGTGACAGTAAACAGTCTATTATTTTGTTTATATTGTATGGAATTGCAACATTTTTCTATATATTTTGGGTATAATTGAGAATCAATAATGGATAAAGTGATATTTTTTTTAACAATTCACCTTGTTTTTATAGACGACTCGCAAATTGCAGTCTGTGTCTTTTGTACGGAATGTAAAAGTGACTTATTAAAAAATTATGGGTTTTTTTTTGTCTCTCTTGTTTTTAGGATAAATGTTTAATGTAGATTGGCACACTTTTGCTTTCTATTGGAAGCCTATTGAGAATCAGTTTGTAATTACAGATAGGATAAAAGCACTTTGATCTACTTTCTTTAACAATTCAGTTTTTGTTATAAATAAATGAGTGCCCTAGAGAAATTGTATTTTTATCAATATTTTTTGCCCTGATATCCTAGACTATTCTAAAATGTCGAAATATTAGAAGTTTTCAAATTTGTGGATTTTTGGAATATTCTCCATAAACGGAGCTTCCTTTTTATTTTAATGCTTATGTTAGTATTAAATTATTTTAAATGTTTTTCTTACTGGATTGATAGTTTAAGAAGCTAAGTCCAAAAAATAGAGAATTTATTTTGTTGATCATTGGAACAATTGTGTTTAGGACCATAAAACTTTTTTTTTTTTAAAAAAAAAAATGGATATAAGAACCATTTAAGTAAAGAAAGTTTTAAAATAAATATGCTTTTACATGATATATGGAGGCATATTTAAAATATTGATTTTTTTTTTTTTAATAAGTGTAAAAACAAAAATCATTATATAAAGGGGACTTAAATGTTGTTATAGATTTATTTAAATTCATAAATATAATTTACAAAAATTCACAGGCAAAAAAAGATCTAAACAATATTTAGTTAAAATTAAAATTTTGTTTTAAAAGTTATTGTTTTTTGATCGCTGACAGTCTGCTTCTCTCTGCCGGCGCTTTAATTCCTAATCATCAATTTTGGTTCTGTTTTTCATTAACTAACTAGCAATTTATTCAGAATTTTTTGTTAGATTTGTAATCTCATAAAATTGATAATGCTTTCTGGGCTTTTAATAAACCAAAGCTAATGATAGATATAAAAATTCAGCGAAATAAATATATATTTAGCTAAATTAAATATTTTTTAACTATTATTTATTGATGATCAGAAACATTAATATATTTATACGGGTGCTACTGTGAATTTGAATATATTTCTTAAAGCTCCAATATAAACAGCATAATTGAAAACTTCATTTTTTTATATTGGCTCTGTACTTTTTACCATCTTCATTTTCAATTATTATAATCATATTGCTGGATTAAGACTTCTGGTTTTAGTGAAGTTTTTCCACCACCCCCCCATTATGTAAACAAATTTCTTATGCCATTCATATATCTTTTAAATACAGAAGTGACATAACTCAAGTCTTTATCTGTTTTAAATGGCTCTATACTCTTCACAATCGTCATTGTCCACTATTATAGTTAAATTGCAGATTAAGATTTTGTACTCTTTTTTATAATCTTCACTTGTGCATCTATTGGGTTTATTTTTTCTAACATCATTTCCATTTCAGTTTGATATTTTTAATTTTTTCAGAAGCATATGAAATTTCTGATTTAAAAAGCTAAAAGGTTCCTCTATCGATTATCAGTTGAATAAAGTAAAAGAAAACTGTCAGTTTAATCACTTGATAGAACTGTTTTGCTCAACTGCCACTTTAATGTTGGCATGGAATATGACATCTTCAGCAACTGACATAATTTTTATTATGATTGTTTTAATGATGTCAGTGATACTTGTTTGTTCTCAAAACCATGCATTTTGCTTTCAGTTGCTCCTTGATAATCTCATCAATATATTTATCATATATATTTCATAATTTACTATATGGTTTCAACCAGTAATTATATAACTTGTTTTTATTAAAAGCACTCCATATGTAATTCACTGTTATGATTAAACTCATTACACTTTCGTTTATATTAATAATTTATTAAAAGTTATTGTACCAACTCTTTATTCTGCAATGTCAAGGTTTGTTAGAGGTTCTTGTTTAACAATCTTTTTATTATTATTTGCAGTTAGATAGTAAGCCTCCTTGTGGAAGACTTTGTCATTGAATGTTAAAATATGAAAGTTTGCTGGATCATTAAGGAAAGCGAAGAATAGGGGCAGGTCTTATGGATAAGCACTAGAGGGCTCTTTATCTCAAAAGGTCTACTAATGGGTAATAAATATTTTTAAGGATCACCCGTGAGACTGCTATAGGAAGATTTATTGAGCTTATTTATATTTACCCACACCGAATCATGTTGATCAATAGTGAGAAATAAAGAAAATACTAGAATAATGTATTAACAGTCATAATTTATTCTAGGGCCATTTATATGACTATGAAACTATCATACTCCTCATTTTCTTCCAGAAAGACTTTCTAAAAATTTATTTTTGTGCTTTGTTGTGGATTAGATTGTGTAAAGTTTAATTCAGATGTAAGCTTAACATTTATGATGGGTTTTCCCCTAAACCTCGATGTAATATATTCTTTCTGTTACATTTCCAAAGTAAAGAGAATAAATGTTAGTGACAAATTTGGATAACACCATTAAAATATTAATTTAACTTTAATAATTTCACTTACATGTTTTATATGATTTTTATCAAACTTAAATAATTATTGTAAAATAATTTTTGATTTATGAAATGGTTTTTGTAGTTGTTGTTACTATCTTTAGTTTATGTTAAATAATTATTGACATTTATGAAACACATAATAATGCTTTATATTCATTTTTCTAATATGGCAAAGTAATCAGAAAAATATTGTTCGATTTACCTCCTTTTTTATTGCAATAGACAATTGTTGTTTGTTGAATCTTATTATCATGTGAAGAGTCTGATATGACTTATTATTTTATTCTGAAACTTATTGAGAAATAAATATATCATCTGATTTCTTATTGCTATTTTATTTATTTATGAAAATGCTCTTCAAAATATAGAATAAAACTTCAAGAATAGTATTATCAAGCTATTGTTTATTTATGTTGCAATTTAATTTTTAAATACAGTTGAGCCTCTATGATTCAGGGTTCTGTGAGGATAGCATAAGCTATTAGATTAGATAGTTCACATTGTTTACTATACAGTGTAGTATTCTTTAACACACATAATATCTATATAGGATGTAGATATTTTTTAACATCTTTATATACATACCTACTGTATAACTTGATTTAAAAATTGTAATGAGGTAATAATAAAAAAGGCAGAATAATGCAGAATACTTATACTTCTGTATGTTAGTGTTCATTCAGATCAAACTAAAAAAACAACAACAATTGTACAATGTTTTCTTTATTATATAAAAACTAGATATACTCTGGTCTTTTAATAGGCTGTCATTTTCATATTATGGATTATTAAATGTAATATTAGTAATATTTTTTTAAAACTGATTTCTTTGTCAAATATTTTTTCAAATGTATGCTTTCAGCATAAAAGGCCATCATTTCCTGTTATATTAATAGTTTTATGAACAAACATATATTCTGACAGTGTTGCAGCAATGTTTTTATAATAGTTTTTTTTTTAATTATTGCTTTAACAATTTTTTTTAAAGATTTAATGTAGATTGAACAAAAGATTTTAAATAAATGCGAGAAATTTTCCCATTACCTATTCTATTTGATATGTGAATTTGACAGTGTTGTTACGGTTTATTAATGGCATAATGGCAGAATTATTTCGTTTATACAAACATAATTGTTTTTTGTAATTGGTTGTGAATTTGACACATGATAATTGGTTGTGAATTTGACATGTGATAGTCTTATAGAGAAACATTCATACATTTACCAATCAGACAACAGAGAAAATAGTTTTTAAAATATAGATGGATTTATTATTATTATTATTATTATTATTATTATTTCACAATAACTTCTTAATTTTTTTTGTTTTTGTTTATAATCAAATTAATAATTATCATTTTATTATTTGAAGGCAGCATTTCACATTCTCTTAAGCTCAGCAGAAATATTATGATCACCAGCTTTATGATTTGAAGCTATTTCAAATAAAAAATGTATAGGTTGCTTTCACTTAAATTGCAAAAATGTAATTGAACAAGTTCATATGATTCAGGAGGAGCACAAGATTTAACAGTATGAAATTTGGAAAAGGCAATGCGAGGGAAGAAAATGGCAGCTGCTATACCACTAAATAATATATTCACCAAAAATTTACATTTTTCTAATTGATTTATACATTTTAATGTTTTTATTGTTGCATATTTTCTTTTGGATACTAATATATAAATGAAATAATAGAAGTTGAGATGGATGTTGCAGCTTACTCTGTACATGTGCAAAACTTTAAACATAGATATTATTTCTTTGTGCAAAATTTAATAAATAATCATTTGACACCTGTCAAATTAGTGTACACATCAGGATCTGTACTATAAAATTAATTTCATGGATTTGATCATAAAATATATTACTGCTACTAATATAAAGATAAAATGAGTCTTAAATCCTCACTTAAAATCAATGGCATTTAAGGAATTTCCTTTTATAATAATAGTGAAAGAGAACACAATCTCCATTGAACTGGTATGATGTAAATTGAAAAATAATTGAAAGAATAATTGAAAGAATGGTTAGCTTGTCTGGGGACTAGTTGCAGGAAAGAAAACCTTAAGCTTTCTTAGAACCTGAAAAAATTGTCATGTCTCCAATTTGAACTTAAACCTTCTGAAAAAACAAATAGATACATTAACCACTGTATCAATAAGATCATTAAAATACAGAATTATATTCATTATAACTAGTGTGGAATGAATAAATCATTAAAATATGAAATTTCATAAAGCAAATTTCATGTATTCCCATATATTTCACACATTCCTTAGAATAAATGATTCTGTAAATATTTATGTCATACTTTTTTGTTAAGGTATAAAAGTTTGTAATTTATACTTATTGTTTATTCTACAAATAGTTACTTTTTATGAATAATTATTATTGCCACTGTGTGCTAATTATATATATACAATTCTGTTACAGGTTTTATTAAATATTTAGCAATATGTCCAAATATCCACCAGGATATCCCATGGAACATCCAGGGAATTTTGCAAATCAAGGGCAACCTGGAATGTATCCTCCTCCAGGACAACCTGGAATGTATCCTCCTCCAGGACAACCTGGAATGTATCCACCTACAGATGGACCTGGAATGTACCCACCACCAGGGCAACCAGGGATGTACCCACCACCAGGGCAGCCAGGGATGTACCCACCACCAGGGCAGCCAGGGATGTACCCTCCACCAGGGCAACCAGGGATGTATCCTCCACCAGGTCCTGTGGTTACTCAACCTGGTAAGACATGCTTTTTTTATTATGAAAATATATTTTAATTAATATTCATAAACACATATTGAAATATATATGCTTATTAAATAGTTAAATAGTGTATAACTATAAGCCTTTATGAAATGATCATTATTATTATTAAGAGTGCTTTCATCTATATTTATATATAATTTTATTTTAATCGCTTTGTTTCCGTATACTTCCAGAATTGATAAGAAGTTTTACATGTTTTAGTTTAAATTTATTTTTTATTTTAAGTATTATTTATAATTTAAATGTACAACTTGAAAAATGGTTAGTGTTGCTCTGGAGGTCATGTGATATTTGATTACCATAAATGATAGATTGTGCTTTCACCCAAAAACCTTTTACTGTTGAATCTATTACTATTACTGTGCTAAATGGCAATAAACATTGCAGTACCTTTAAATCTCAATGAAGTGATTTTTTGTCAGGTAATCTTGTCTTTCAGTTATGTTAACTAGGTCTTATTTGAGATAAAATAGCATTTTCAAGTTTCCAGATACAGAAATACAAAGTGCTTATGTTGGTGAAATAGGCATTGATGATTCCAGTGGTAAGAGTATGGCTTATCATCTTAATGTTGAACTTATTGTTGCTACTCATCATAAATGTTTTTTTTTAAATTTTAGTTTCATCATAAGTAATATTACATAAGCCATAGTTAATATATTGATTTATTAATAGAATCTTCTTTGATATCCAGATGTAATGAGCATTAGGTGCAGTAATTAAAGTGATAATTAAAATCTATCTTTATTTGTTTCACTCTTCATATATTTTTCTACTAATAGCAAAAAGAGGTAATTGAGTTGTCAGATTGTTCTATGTAAAAGTGGAGATTAAGGTGTTTGAGCCCACCAGGACTATCTTCAGTGCAGATTATAATACAACTGTAGTAAGAAAAAGATAAATACAGTTGTTAGATATAGAGTCAATTATGACTATTTGTGATGGATAGACATTACTCATGTTTGAAATTAAATGTATATTAGTTTTCTAATATAATATATATATATATACAATGCAAAACTTCAGTATTAACTTTATTTCTCTACATATTTGTCTGCTCTTATGGGATACAGCATTAATTCCATGTAAATATTTTTTTGTCAGCTCCTCCATTCCTTGAACCATTATTTTATTACATCAATCAATGACAGATCAGTCCTGATGCAACAATTTTTCATATGACTATTTTTTTTTAAATTGATACATTATAGAGTAATTTTATTCTCCATTCTTTTCTTTGAATTCAGTGAAGATTTGGAGATATTGTTAAAAGGTGTAATATTTCATCGCAGACAATTACAAAGCATTTGTTTTTGAGTTTCACTTAATTGCAAATGCTCCCACATGCATTCATTTGCAATAGTCTCTCATCTTTCACTCCAGTTTAAATAGTTATATAGTAAAAGGAGGGATTGAAGTTCTGCTCAATGTTGCTGAAATGTTTGCAATGCTGATGAAAGTAAAAGTTAGAAGGAATGGTGACATTACATCATATCATATCGTGTATGAAAAAAAAAAAAAAAATGCCCAGAATTCAATAATAATATTTGTGGAAATGTTGTAGGATTTGAAAAAATTGTACTTTAAATTAAGATTGTAATTATAAATTTATTAAACGCACATTGATTACATAAGTAATATTTACCGAGGCTGTAACCTCGAGAATATGCGGGTAAAATGCGATAGTAGGGACCTCTACAGGTGTTTAACCGCACAAAAACTTCATCTTGAATCATTATTTTAAAGATCTCTTCGCTTATTTTTTGTTCAATAGCATAACTATTATGAAGCAAACCAAGGTAATGCATATAAGCCTCTGGGTAAATTTAAAAGGATCTTTTTGAAATTTTGTATAGAGGTCTAAAAATTCTAGCTACATTGCTGGTTTTGTTATTTAATAAAGTCCAAGATCATTCATTATCATCATCGTCAACCATTATCAACCCATTGCAGGATGAAGATCTCTCCAAGTTCAATCCATCTTCTCCAAGATCATTACATGACATAAATATAAAATGTCTGTAAATATTAAATTACTGTACTTCATATTAATCTTATGGGCAGTCCTTGTGAGTTAAAATTATATGTATACATACATAACAGTGGATGTTTTTAACTATAAAATATGATCTGCTCTTTACATATATTTTAATATATAACAATTTTTAAATTGCGTTTGTTTATAAATTTTGGTGCTTGTCTTATAGATAAAGACGCCATTCGATAGCGCCGTTTTCACACTAAAACTATAAAATATGAACATTCACAGGCTGTCGATTTTAATCATTTTGATGTGTTTTTTTGTAATGCGAAAATAAAAACAAAACAAAATCGTCTTTTTTAAATATTATTTTTTATTAACATATACAAATTAAATGATAATAAATGTAAAATAAAATAAACAAATTACAATTTGATTCGTCTTTTTTATTTTGCTTTATTAGAAAAATCAATTTTCTATCGTATATTTTTTTACTGGGGTTACGGCTTTACCGCTATTTTTATTTCATATAGAATGACAACAAAAAGTAAAAGTTGTTACGGTTAGGTTTAGGGCTAGTTTTATGTTTAGTGTTCTGTTATTTGTAATGCTAAAATAAAAAATATCAAAATCGTATTTTTGTAAATATTTTTTTTTAGTAACATCTATAAAATAAATGATAACAATAAACGTAAACTATATTCAACAAAGTATAACCGTAGTCGGAGTAAAGAAAGAAAGTAAAACTTTTTTAAACAACAACAAAAATGTCTTCTTTACTTATTAATCATGTTTATAATATATGCTTTTTATGAAATTTACAAAAAAACCATGCATAATTGTACTTTTCTTACTGGATATTTTTGTGTTACCGCTCTTTTTTACTTCAAAAATATACACACAGTAGAATCTTGTTTGTCTCGTGGAATGTTACGAACAGTACGTTACTTGACGCGTTACTTAATTCCAACTCACTTTATACATATATCTTGTCAACATTTTCCCAATTAAAACTTCAATACAGTACGGTATAAAAAGTCTGATAATTATTACTTTACAAAATCTGAACATTTCAATACTTTAAAATAAAAAAAAATCTAATGAAAACAACATTTCCATCCAATTCAAAAAAACACACCCTCTCACCAAGCCGTAACCATTTTATAAACTGTGCGAATTCGGAAAATGTATTTGCTGCGATGCGACATACATGCTGTACTGCGACGCGACATACCAGCCTGCAATCTGTAGCACAACAAAAAAGTTGTATTATAGAAAACGCGGGTTCGAACATGTCGGCCGCGGGAACGGCATTTTTATGTGTTTTAGCCTAAAAACGGCGCCATAGAGCGGCGTCTTTAGCTATAAGACTAGTAATTAAATTTTAATGGTTTCCAGCTATTATCATTTTTGGCCTCCATCCTCTAAAAACATTCAATCAAAATTTTACTATATATGTGAATAATTTCAGAAAGTGCATTGATTAGTTCATCTACGTGTTATACCCACGACCAGAGTTCAAATCTATGTATGTTAAAATTTGAAATTTTGATATTTTTCTTTCACTTAGCTAGTCTATAATCTTGATTGGTAAATGCCCTTGTACTTATTATTTTTATTTAGCAGATAAAACAGGATGGAAAATCCATACAAATTCCCACCATTTGGCAATTGGAGAGTCTATTCCCTTTTTGGATGTTTTTGCCTACAATGAACTGTGATAATTTATTGTTTTGTTAATATGAATGGATAAATGGCAGCATTTCAAACTGGCCTATTCTGCAAGTAGCATGTATTATGTGAAATTAACATGTCTGTGTAGAAATAGACTTTATCTTGATGAATTCCTGATAAATTCATGTTATGAAAACATACAGCATAGCTATTAACATAACTGGTGAACAAATCATAGAAAACTTCAAGTGCCTAGCATACCCTATACAGAATGATCTGTCTTCAATTAGGAAACAATAAAATTAGTTCAATCTAACACTGAAGGTATATCAAAATCTTAAATGGAGATCATACTCAAATTATTACATTAATCTAATTACACTTTAAGAAGAGCATATTATTATATGTTTATAATAGCTAGCTGCCTTCACATTGATTCTTAACCAAATGTATACTAAATGTGATGTGAATATTTTTTTTAAAGCCATCTTACAAAGCAATAACTTAAATTAAGACTATTTCAAATGATATAGCAATCACCATTTGTATAAGTACTTTTTATGCATGCTAGAATTTAATTTTTTTAAAATTTCGATTGATCTTTTTTTTATTTTATGTAGCATTTAATTTCTGTAACAATTTTAATTAGCAGTATAAATTCACTTTAGAAAGAAACCAGACCTCACATCCCATTGTAACTTATACAACATCTAGAACTTTTTTTGTCATATATATATGTATTTACAAACATTTTAGGATTATAAACTAATACATGCACATTGATCCAACTAGCATACTATATTTGTAGAATAGGATTGTTCAATTTTTGTTTCAATAATTTTTTGCTTTAAATTAAAGCATAACTTTATTATAAATGAAAAATGAGATTTACAAAAGAAAACAACTTATTTTCATTATATATATATTACTCTTCATTAATAGTAGACCTAAAATACAAACTTCAATAATATGCCATCCAAAGAAAAAGTTTAACCATCAAACAAAAATGTAAATATATATAATAAAAAAAAAACTACCATTAAAATTTGAAAATTTTATATTCAAGCAGCCATTGCACAAGATTAGATATATTAATAATTTTTTTTCTGTTTATGTTCGAAAGCACATTTTATTCTTTCTTTCCATATGTCATAGCATCGGCTGGGAGGTGAACCTGCAACAACGTCTGCAACCAACTGCATGCTTGCAAGGCGACTGCACTGACCTCTCGGCTAACAACGCTTGACCACATTTTATTCTTTCTTTGTTATTCTTCCCGAATTTGATGTATAGTATTTCACATAATAAATTATTTTCTAAGAGTAATGTTAGAAGACTTACAAAATTTTAAAACACACTTAAAGGGAATACTGATTTAAAAGAAATTGTAATTTCTTGTTAGATTAGTCTATTATGTTTCTGTTAAGAGAAATTTTCACTACACCACGCACATGCAAGGTAGGGGGATTGTTTTGTATCCACTTTTAACACTTTGTGGAGGGATGAAATCATAAACATATGACTAAAGACATATAATAAAGAAGTATGATCCCCAAGATGCACATTTCGTGCTGAACCAACATTCATCAGTTGGCCCAAAGGACAATCTCTTACCCATATCTTTATCATTGTTCAGAAATGTTATCCATCATTGGATAATCTCTAGTCTAACGAATGATTACTAAAAATTATTAATATATGTAAATTGCCTCCCTTAATTTTTTATGAGTAATTGTATTATTTTTTAAAGTTCTGTTTACTGTGCACTTACAATTTAATAAACCAGACATTATTTTCTAATCAATATTTATATATAATGCTATATACATTGAATGCTAGGGGCTTGAAAGAAAATGTAATGTACTTCGCGATTCCACTATAGTCTGTTTTAAATAGTAAATAATTGATTACAATTTAATTGTAGAAAATCTTGAAAAGATATCATTAACAGGAGATTACTGTATAAAATTATGAATTTACAAATCAAACTGATCTAGATTCTTTCTCTTTCAAGGTAAATAATTCAAATCTCTTTCAATTCCTTCATAGATCTCTAAACAGATAGTTCTAAAAGTTAATCTTTGAGTTCACTGAATAAAGAAGGGCAAGGAGCTTTAAAAGTTAATCTTTGTCTGTGTTCACTGGATAAAGAAGGGGAAAGGGATTATTTATTTATTTAATGTATGAATTTTTTTGCTAGCTTAATTATTAACATAACATCATAAAGAATCCTAGAATTATTTCATCAAAAAAAAACCACCAGTGATTTTATTAAGTCCTTCAATTCCACCACTGTACCCATAGATTTGACAGTCATTCAACCAGACCACATTTATATAGATCAGTAGGTGATAAATTCCATTTATGAAGCAGCCAAGTGTAGTGGCTATAAGTTGTGCTGAATTTCTTGATGAGACTCCAAATGTATGTAAAAGATGAACTCCATCTATCTTTATTGTTAAATCTGGTAAAAAAAAAAAACTGTTTGGAACATCACAAGAATTTCATTTTTTATACCATAATTTTTTGTGAATTACTTGGTTTAACATACAAAAGAAGAATCTTGATTTGAGACAAGTCTTAGGTGGTGAAACTATATCTTGAATTATTGGTACATCCAGTATGTTTAACAGTTATTTTGTGCAGTTTCTGTGAACTTTTCTTCTGACATCTATTGAGAAATATTTGAAAGAATTGGAAGCTACTGTAAAAGAATAGACTTGTTGTGTTTCAGTAATATTTCTCATGGTAAGATTTAATCGAGCATCTTGAAGTTTAGTGTGAGAACTTTTTTTCCAAGAAAGAAACAAACATTCTCTAACAGAATATGCTAGTACTAAAAAAGGTGTCCTTAAAGTATTTCCACCATAACTCCTTTTTATACCAGCTAGCTTTCCAAAGAGTATTTCTAGTAATTAATTCAAGGCTACTCCTAAATACCATAGGATAGGATTGTGTTTCAGTCTATTATTACAAAATATTATATTTAGATTATGAGTTGAATTACTGTTGTTTAAATGAAAAATTGAACACACTGCTTTTTTCAACTTTTTCATATCCTTCATCGTCATACTTTTCTATTTCAGAAAAGGATCTCTTTTGGGAAAGCAAAGCCATAGCATCAACATAGATGAATCTTCTGCTTTCTGTTTTAGGAAGATCACTAAGATTATTCTGTAAAATTTTGCTTTACTTTGATTATCATTTAGTATAACATACATTTTTTTATTAGAGAGGAATTTTATAATTTAATGGTTTTTTGTGTTATAAGAATTTTAGAAATTTTTAGACCCTTTTTTCAATAGAATCATACATTGATATTAGATCAACAAAGACCATACCAGTTGTTGCAAGTCTTTTTCAATATGCTTTTTATTATGATTCTTTAAAAAACCTGTAGGGAACACATAATAATGATGTTGGATGATAATTTTTTGGTTTTCAAACTGCTATAGTTTTGCCTTTATGCTAAATTTTTGGAAGTTTTTGTATGAAAGATGTCTGTGGATGGTGGTTGTAGGGGAGCAATTCATTTTATCCTGAAGTTTCACCTACAGCTTTTTTTTTGGGGGGGGGGGGAGTCTTGCCGATTTACAGCATTAGCCCAGTATCAGGCTGGATCCATCAGAGTTTAGAACTACCATCTATATATTTACCCACTATATACATATATCCTATGTCAAAGTTATTGCTTCTCTCAACACTTTATCCTTTACTTTAGCTATAAAGAGCATACTTTGTTTGAGATAATAGTAAACAGAATCAGCTTCTTGACTAATAAACTAATTTATTCTAGACTTTTTTTTTCCACTTTCCCCAATTTAATTCCAAGAATAAGTCTATCAAAGAACCAAATAATCAAAATAATATAACATTTACCATGCGAAGGATTGTGATTTTCATTCATGGAGTCTTTATATAATAGCTATTAACCAGAATGGGTTATAACTCTAATGATCATGTGCTGATGTCATTTCATCTTTGTGACAGAGTAAAAAGCATGCTGGTATGGGAAGAAAAGGCTTTTAGCACAATTCCCTTACTCATTTAAAATCCAAAAGAATGTATTTTCATGTTCTATTATAAAGCAATCCGTTTAACTTCCAAGTGGGCAATATTCTTCTAAAAGACAAAAGGATAGACACTAAGTGGTCATTAAATCCATGAATGAATGACATTAAGACAAAAAAATACTACTGGCAACAAAGTAAAATAATTTATCTATTAATGTCAATATAATAATATGACATTAAAGTGCATCTAAATGCTTTTAAGTATAATCTGGCAAAGAAATATTTAACACTCTATCCATACAAAAGAAAACTTTTAATACTTTTTTTTTAAAGAAGGCATTTACTAATCAGTCTGCTTAACACACGCACACACACCATAGATATATTTATACATACACAATGGTTTTCCTAGATGCAACTACAATGATAGATAATAATAAAAAACAGGAAGAGGAAGACAAAAATAATAATAAAATAAATTATTTAGAACACAAAATCCATCGATATTGTTTAGTATATGATATATCCAATTCTCTGGAATGTTTTCATTTACATTATATAAGAAAATCAATTCATTCACAAAATGATCCAATGCTAAATATATATATTATTAGTACATTGGATCCATTTTGCTGCCATAATTACTCCTAAGGACAGTTATAATTTCAGACAGCATTAACTTAATTTTTTCTACTTGTGATTATAATTATTCATTTTTCACTTCTGGGAAAAAAATTTGGGGATATCACCTGGACTACTCTCTCCTTTTCTTTGCCCTGCAACTGGATTTTCATAGCTTAAGGCTTTGAAGATTTAAAAAGAACTTTAGCACCTATCTTTTTCTTTTTTTTCAAAATTCCATTTGGATCATAAGAGTACTCTGAATTGTCAACTTACATGGATAACCAGAGAGTGTTTAGTACATTCCACATTTTGCCTATATTATGCAGACCTACCTTTGAGACATTTTATAAACCTTTACAATTATTGATTTTCATTTTTAACATAGAATGAAACTTCGCTTTTTAACCTAATCACATCTAATTCACCCATTGAATTGGTACATCTTTCTGGTAATTTATTAAACAAAGGCACTTTAATTCCATCACATACATGATTATTGGGCTCTTATCCATATGCCATGTTGAGCTCTTAGTACAAAATTGTGATCCCAAAATGCAACAGTGATTGTGTCTTGAAATCAAATACATGAAGTACAGATAATACTCAATTTCTGTAATAGCACAGTATTAAGTATAATTCTAATTTGGATCCCTAACAATAGATCATTAATCCAAATCATTATTATTGTAATGTTCTTTCAGCTAAAATAATTATGCAATTTTTTTAACAATGAGTTTTGTATTCCATGAGAATGTTATATTCTATCACAATGCGGAATTATGAACAATTGGTCTTTCCCAGCTATCAGTCCACTAACTTTTCAAGTGGAGCTTTATCTCCCCAGGGATGAGCACTATTCTATCTGCGTTCTCAGTGATCACTACTAATTTTGTAAACCATTGTCTATCTTATCTTCTGTATATGTTGTACCGGTCAAAATAGTATGCTCACTTAACAAGATTCAAATCCTAAGCAAAAGTACCTTGAATCCGATCATGCTCGAGATACACAGGTCAGGAGCAATCCTGAATTCTAACCTATTTGCCTATTCTTAGAGTCTCTGACCCAATGAACAACAATCCTGATGATACAGCACCATTATTTTAATTCCAGGCCCAGAAGCAAAGTAGTGGAGCATAAGATTAGACTGATGATGATGATCGAGATAAGAGTAGCCCAGGAATTACATATATGAAAGTTATATTTATTAATGCTAAGTTATTAGCTAAAGAAAATAGTTTTAAATACTAATTAGAAAATAATAATTCAAAACAAACCAGGATTTACATGAAATATATATTTAATAAAATATTAAACAAACTTGTATATATATATATATTGCAAAAATGGTTTCACGCTTGGGGTGACATTATACATTTACAAACTTGGGATTTGTTTTTATAAAATCCGCTTTATTAATTATTTCATGAATATAATTTTATAAAATCTATTCTAACTTGTGCGGAGTCAATATGCCAATGTACAAATGTTTACAAGTAAATGTTTACAAGTAAAATGCTGTGGATGTATAACACAAGTATAAAAGATCGTGATAGGTTAGATGATTAATGATATAAAGGATAGTTTGCGATTTAGTAGTAAATGATTTTATAAACAGGCAACAATATACAATATTAATCATTTATTTTAATCATTTTGATGTGTTTTTTTGTAAAGCGAAAATAAAAACAAAACAAAATCGTCTTTTTTAAATATTGTTTTTTATTAACGTATACAAATTAAATGATAATAATAAATGTAAAATAAAATAAATAAATTACAATTTGATTCCTGTTTTTTATTTTGCTTTATTAGAAAAATCAATTTTCTATCGTATATTTTTTTACTGGGGTTACGGCTTTACCGCTATTTTTACTTCATATAGAATGACAACAAAAAGTAAAAGTTGTTACGGTTAGATTTAGGGTTAGTTTTCTGTTGTTTGTAATGTTAAAATAAAAAATATCAATCGTATTTTTGTAAATAATTTTTTTAGTAACATCTATAAAATAAATGATAACAATAAACATAAACTATATTCAACAAAGTATAACCGTAATCAGAGAAAAGAAAGTAAAACTTTTTTAAACAACAACAAAAATGTCTTCTTTACTTATTAATCATGTTTATAATATATGCTTTTTATGAAATTTACAAAAAAAAACCGTGCAGAATTGTACTTTTCTTACTGGATATTTTTGTGTCACCGCTCTTTTTTACTTCAAAAATATACACACGGTAGAATCTTGTTTGTCTCGTGGAATGTTCCGAACAGTACGTTACTTGACGCGTTACCTAATTCCAACTCACTTTACACATATATCTTGTCAACATTTTCCCAATTAAAACTTCAATATAGCACAGTGTAAAAAGTCTGATAATTATTACTTTACAAAATAAGAAACAAACAATGTGCTATATTTACGAGAATAAATTATACAATCATTAATACAAATTAGATTTACGTCTATGGGAATCGATAATGTTTTAAACGAAAGCAGTTTAACTCAATGAATATGAATGTATTTTTACGAAATGAATCATTATCTTTAACACATCATTGCGACTTACTAAGGTTAGGCAGGCAGTGATCAACGTAAAGAGCAGAGTAACGGTACTAGCATATCAAACTCATAAGCCTCACGATCCACAGGGAGCAGTGCCCTGATTACGAACGATTTAGAAAAGTAGGAAAAGATATGCCAGCAACGTTTATATAATATTATTTTAAAGTTTGGAAATGGTCTAACCTCTTGCGCAATAACCTATTTTCAATCCTGAGTCATTTAACAAATTGTAATGAATAATAATTCTTTTCTATAGCCTTTAGGCAGCAGCAGGAAAGGATGGACTAATTATATTAATCAAGGTTCACGATCTTTTAAAATGAAATTTTAAAGACAAATTCAAAGCAGTAAATTTAGCAGAATTCATTCACAGTAAAAGTTTTTAATTGACTTTAAGAATAACGAATTTAAAATGAAACCAAACTCGCGAGCAATTTCTATTTAATATAAACTCACGAGTTTGCGGATTTTTGGCATATTAAAGAACATAAATTATATCTATACATTAAACAAAATACATAAAATCTAAATGAAGCCGCACAAAGTTATACGTAAGAGTTCATGTGTTAAATGTAAGTTAAAAATACATTATATTAGTAAGGGAATACAGAGAGAGAATTTAAGAGCAAAATTAGCAGAAACATAAATTAATATGCGAATTAACTTAATTACATCTTATTAGAAATTACAACATGAATTTACGGTACTTGGGTATTATTCCTGCAACCTAGGATAGATAGGACGACTATTCACATACGCGATAAAACGTGTAATCTTGCGAACGTGAAATAAACACGCGCTTTTTTCATCTCGAAAAACGTGTTTTTGAACGTGCACAAAATGTGTCAACAAAACACAATTTCTTGCGTCTCAAAACTTAGTGTCGTTTTTTTTTTTTTTGGAAATTATTGCATTTGCTGATTGAAAATTTTGTTTTTTACATTTTAAAGTTGCTCCTTGTTGTTATTGTAATTTTGTTTGATCATTTTTAATTTCATCTTCTGAGTTTTTATTCAATCTGATAAAAGTATCGAAAATAACACTTATTTTTTGATTTAGTAACAGAATTAAAATGTTGATTTTGTTAATACTCCGTTGTTTTCTTTTATCTGCTAAAAGTGCTACACTTTAAAGTAATTTTTGGATGTACTAATTGAAATAATTCGTTAACAGATATTTCTTTATTTAAGAATTAAATTAATACGTTAACTTTGTTAATATTGTTGTTGCTTCCTTTTATCTGTTCAAAATGTTGCAACTTATAATTATTTCTCAAGTCTGAAAACCATCTGATCATATTAATGCAATCTCCCTGATTGTTTTTTTTAAAATTACAAGTAAAGCGTTGAGTTTGTTATTTATATTTTTTTCCCTTTTATTTGCTTTCATATAAAAAACATTTTTGCTCCTGCTTACACAGACATGATGACACCTTTTCCATGTTGAATGACATAAGGAACGTTTTTCCTCCTGTCTAAAAACCATCTGATCCAAATGCTGAAATTAATACTTATTTTTTTATTTAGTAACTGAATTAGAACGTTGACTTTATTAATACTGTTGTTCCTTTGATCGGCTCAAAGTGCTTTAATTTATAGTTATTTCGCCAGTCTAACAACTATCTGATCAGAGTGTTACAATTTACAGTTATTTCTCGTATTACTAATGGAATTAATAAGTTCACTTTATATTTACTGCTGTGACTAGATTATTATTACGATGTTTCTTTTTGATTTGCTCAAAGTGCTGCTGTTTTTACAATTTCCAGTTACTTTTCCAGTCTAAAAAGCATATACTCAAAGTGTTGCAATTTACAATTACCCATTTTTCTAATTACTAATTGAATTAATATGTAGACTTTGGTATTACTGTGGTTTTCTTTTACTTGCTTTGAGATCAAAAACATTTTAAATTCTGTTTATAAAACCACCAACTGCTGCAATTTCCAGTTATTTATCCAGTCGAAAAACTAACAATTGTAGTGTTGCAATTTAGAGTTCTTATTCCATTTTTCGTATTCAATTAATAGGAATTTACTGTTTTTTTTTTTTTCATTTACTATTTGAATAAATACGTTGACTTTGTTATTATTTTTTGGACAACATTCGTTTCAAAAAATAAATTGCAGTTGGTTTACATAGCTTGGTAAGATTCCATTTTTTAGCATGTACTGCGCAATCACGTGCTCTATAAACATTTCAGGGTAAGAAGTAGGAATGGCGGGGAGGGGGATGAAAATCGCATTTTGTATGTAAGAATTCCTGGAAACTACAATACTGTACTCTATTTCAGACAGTAAGTAGCCTCTTGTTGAATGTTTTGTAATGTGATGTTAAAAACTATTTGTACAAATTTCGGTATTTTTTTTGGTTTAAAATCATTCGATTAAATTTAGCGTTTAAGCATCGTCTGCTTATGTTTCTTTCATAGATTTTTTTTTTTTTACTTTTAAAAAGATATATTTATGTTGTATTAATTTCGTACAGAAAAATGGATCCGGTATGCCTTCATTACTACAATTTTTTTTTAAACTGATGGAAGAAAATTACAAAATTTAGTTCTTTGCGTCCATCAAATTTGATTGTTTGCATCCATCTACATTGCATAGAAGTACATGTATATTTCCTATAAAATTAATTTTTGTATATTTTTCTAAAACTATTGGGTATTATTCCTGCAACCAAGGAAAGAAAGGAGGACTTTTCACATTCCTATCAAAGCATTGCTAACTTTGTAATGTTTGATGTTGCCAAAATCATAACATTAAAAAGTTAGCAGTGTACTGATACAAATGTGAAAAGTCCTCCTATCTTTCCTTGGTTGCAGGAATAATACCCAAGCACCGAATTTACATATTAAGGCAGCTTTACATTACACGGGGTTACCTCAGGATAGCAGCATAGTGGCAGGCAGTCAGGGTCATCTTGTACAGCCGGTCAAATGGATGGAACTTGACAGCATCAGATAGACAGTTCTCCCAGAGAAAAAGAGAAAGGTGAAAGATCCCTCTACTCATGCTTCATCGCCTGAACTTATGTTGACTTCTTAAAGTTTGAAGATCTGGAAGCACTCTGAAAATTTGTTTTACTGAAAGACGTTCTCAAAGAATTTTGTAATTCCAAGTCACTAAGTTTAATTACTAACTCAAAGTTAACTGAAAAGTGATTAAGTTGAATGACCAACTCAAAGTAACTAAACTAAACTCAACTCAACTAAACTAAAAACTCACTTCTTTTACTGTGGATGAATTCTGCTAAATTTACTGCTTTGAATTTGTCTTTAAAATTTCATTTTAACTTAACTAAACTAAAAACTCACTTCTTTTGTTCTATGGCCCTTTTTATGCACCCTTTAATCCTGCCCAGAATGCAATCTCAGTTGTCCACAGCTATCTCTGTAATCTCTTGATTAAATAAAAAACATTTAATTAGTAAAATATTTTTAAAACATAAGGCTCGAAATACCATTTGATATATTTTTAAAGATTTGAAAACAACTAACAAATTAATTGCTTATGATTTTAATTAAGATTTATAATTTTAATTAATGAAAACAATCTGATTCAGTATTTCGAGGTTTCCCCATTTTTCTTTGTTTTTACATTCCAATACTTTAAAATATATATATAAAGATATTTACAATTATATAAGATCTAATTTTCAGCAATAAATATTAATAAAATTATTGCTTCATTCATATATATATATGCATCACGCAAACAATTGTTTCACTTTACTAAATATAATTAATTTTATTAATTTCTCTAATCATTATGCATACAGTGTGTGGGTGAATGGCATATATTTACGGTGAGATCTGAATTGCAGGTCCCACAGGAGGTTAGTGTAGATGGTAAAGCATGAGGCTCGATGATGATTAGACATCTACTGCTTCAATGTTCGGTGCTTGCCTTATAGATAAAGATGCCGTTGGATGACGTCGTTTTCACGCTAAAACTATAAAATATGACCATTACCGGGCCGTTGATTATAATAATTTTGCTGTGCTTTTTTGTAATGCGAAAATAAAAACAAAACAAAATCGTCTTTTATAAATATTATTTTTTTATTAATGTATACAATTTAAATGATAATAATAAATGTAAAATAAAATCAACAAATTACAATTTGATTCGTGTTTTTTCTATCATATATTTTTTTAATTATGTTACGGCTTTTTTTTTATCAATTTTCTATCGGATATTTTTTTACTTCTGTTACGACTTTTTTATATCAATTTTCTATCGGATATTTTTTTACTTGTGTTACAACTTTTTTTTTTTGGTTGTTGTTTAAGGTAAAAAATAATAATCATAATAAAAAGTAAAATTTCTTAGTCTATTTTTTATTTTTTTAGTTTTCGTTTTACTTTTTTTTTTTTTTTTACAGACAAAGAGATATTACGGTTATTTTTTACTTCAAATAGAATGACAATAAAAAGTAAAAGTTTTTTACAGTTAGGTTTAGGGTTAGTGTTAGTTTTAGGGTTAGTGTTCTGTTGTTTCTAATGCTAAAATAAAATAATTCAAAATCGTAACCCTACTCGGACAAAAGAAAGAATCTCAAACTTTTTTAAACAACAACAAACACATATAAATGTCTTCTTTACTTATTAAACATATTTAGAATATTTGCTTTTTATGAAATTTACAAAACAGCGTGTATATTTGTACTTTTCTTACTGGATACTTTTTTGGTACCGCTCTTTTTTAATTAAAAAATATACACATGGTAGAATCTTCTTTGTCTCGTGGAATATTACGAACAGTACGTTACTTGACGCGTTACCTAATTGCAACTCACTAAAAGCATAGATATTTAACATTTTCCCAATTAAAACTTCAACAGAGTACGTTGTAAAAAGTCTTAGAATTATTACTTTAAAAATTCTGAACATTTCAATACTTTAAAATAAAAAAAAATCCAATGAAAACAACATTTCCATCCAATTCAAATACAAACTTTCTCATCAAGCCGTAACTATTTTATAAACTGTGTGAATTCGGAAAATGTATTTGCTATGATGCGACATATATGCTGTACTGAAACGTGACACAGCGGCCTGGATTCTGTAGCACAACAAAAAAGTTGTATTATAGAAAACACGGGTTCGAACGTGTCAGCCGCGGAAACAGCATTTTTATGTGTTTTAGTGTGAAAACTGCACCATAGAGTGGCGTCTTTAGCTATAAGATGAGTACCCAATGTTCAACTTACAGAATTCCACATTTAAAAAAAAAAAAAATTTCCAAGTATTGATGGAATTTGATGTTTTCATAATTTTTCAATAATTGAAATACACTATTCTCTTTTACATTTTTTAAGGTCTTGTGATCTGACATATCATATAGTTATCATAGGACCATAGTTTTTTATATATTGATCTCTTAACTCTGATCCCAATTTACTATCAACTCTTGAAACTGCCTATATAATTTTTTCATTTTTTTTCCTATCATATTTATATTTCTGGTTTTAAGGCTATCACCTTAAGACTATGTGCCCGAATGCTGCTCTTATCTTTTAAAGTCATTAATCTTGTGTTAAAGATTTGTAGAGGTCCCTACTATTGAAGTTCAGGTGCATAGTCTTAAGGTGATAGCCTTAATATAAATATTAATTTGCGCTTAATAAATTAATAATAATCTCTGTTTTTCTTTTTGTCTCAGCCACTGGTTCTTTTTTCATTCTCATTAAAAATTATTTCTATAAGTCTCTTAATAAATCTGAATAATAAAGTTTATTAAATTTATTTCTGCCACTTGAATGTATAGATATTAAGTAGTAATTTTTTAATAAATTAAAACTTTTTTGTTGTTAGTATTTGTTGTTGAATATTTTTTCAATAATAGAGTTAATAAATAAAATTGAATTTTTGATAATTCATTCATAGAGGGCAGTTTTTAATTCTTGATTGGTTCACCAAGATAATTTGATTAAACTTTTTTTTTTTGACCATTTTTATTCTAATTTTTTTCTAATATTTACCATATTTATTTCTCCCAAGTGTTTGCTCATATATTTTCTCTCTGTATCTCTTTAGTTAAGTGTTTACTATGATTAATATGGCGTAGTTACTCAACAGTATGCACTTCACTAGACTTCATTTCTCTCTCTTTCACCCATCTATCTTTGCTTTTGCCTATTTCAATTTTATTACTTCTTACATTGTTTAGAGTTTTATCTGTGTGCATGGCATATTTCTATTGGTATCAGGTTTCATATACATACTAGATATTCTACTCAATAGGGAGAGTTTATATATATATTTATAATCTGCCAATAGTGGTACTTCACCCTCTTGATATGACTTTTATATATATTGTCTAGTAATTAATATTTATTTATATTTGTGCAACATTTATAGAATTATTTTTTTATAAACTCTCTTAAGATAGACAAGGAACCAGACCTTACTATTATTTTAATCATTATGATATCTCTGAAAAATTATCCTTTCATATGTTCATACAATTAAAATTTTAAGATTTTTAATTAATGGTTTCATTTATAGATTCAATTAATTTAATCTTTATTCAAAGAGAATATTCACCACCACCCTCCTTATTAGATCTTTTTCTTTGGCCATTCATTAAGAATAGACTTGAAATTGCTTTTTACAATTAATTAATAATTATTATTTTATTCTAAAATTCTGGTAAGTGATAATTAACAGAATCTTAATATTTATGAATTTAAAAGGTTATTTTCATTTATTCTAGAACCATCTACTACTACAAATTCAAGAACTCATTGGATTTCAGATAATATAGTGCCATAAAATCATTATCAGCAGACCATTTGGGTTCTGGCTTTTGTTATCATTAGTCAGAAACTTCTCAGTTTAAAGATGGGAGTTTCATAGTGTTAATATAATCTGATGTACCTTGATTACTCAAGCTTTTAGTAGACAATTCTAAAATAGAGTGATAATAATTGGTACTGGTAACCTATGAGTGTATGGTCGTGTATTGTAGTTATTGGAAATTATGAATTTATAAATCAAAGCTAAAAGAATTCATCTCTCATCAAGTCAAGTATTTAAATCAACAAAAATAACTATTTTAATAATTTTCCATTACAAAGAAATGGTACTACAACTTCGGACAATCCACACCGCTTGATGGCACTGTTTCTAGTCAAAACAAATAGATATAACATTACCGGGCTGATTAAGATTTTAAAATTTTTTTTATTATTTATTCAAAAAGAAATATATATAACTTTGTTCTTTTATTTTTGTAAAACATTTCCTTTTTTTTTATATTCATAAACAAATAGATATGACTTTTTTTTTTTTGAAAACATTTTTTTTTTTTTGGATTTACATTCTTTTTTATTTGTTAAAACATTTGTTTTTTTTTTGGTTAAATAATGCTTTCACCAGATAATTTTTTGTTATTTTGGATTTACATTTTTTATTTTGAGAAAAATAAATTTTGCTTTGATTTCCTATAATACACAAACAAGAACATTTCGATCAAAACAGGTCCCATTACGTAGATCAGACCTTCGACGGCATTGATGCGATTCGCATTCCATTTTATATCTTTTACACCACCTTAATGTCATTATCCCACCACAAACACAGTTCTTCTCTGTGGGTAAAATACTTTTTTTTGGATGAAGGAAGGCGAATCTCCTGCCATTTTACTTTTTTTATCTCGCAAAGTTCGACTTTCGTGTGAAGTTTGCCGAAACATGATTTATACTACTCATTAATTAAATTGAGTCAGATAACAAGGAGAGTAGCAACGTTTGCAAAATAGTTACAATTTGCAGTACCTCATCCAAATTACACTATGTTTACCACTAACAAGTTGGGATTGCGTATTGCTACACTTTTCGTCATTACAACTACAGAAACTCTCATATGATATGCTGTTGATTATTCAATACTGTCTATACAGACTTTCATAACACATTGATGGTAATGTTCACACGCTAGCGATGTTGGGGAAGTGTTGACTTAATCAACATCAAGTGTTTGAACAGTTTATAGGCCGTAAGATGTATGAGCGGACTTGTAAATGGCATATTTGTGTTCTTTTGCATGGAAACAGCACCATCAGGCAGTGTGGATCATCCAAAGTTGTAAGAAGCAAACAAAAAAATTTACAAATTTTATACCTGAATAAACAGTTTTGGAAAAAAAATAACTTTCTTCTGTTTAAATTTACTGTAGTTAAAGAAAAGAGGGGTTAAATCATTTACCTATAAGATTTAATGGTAATAGTATGAATACTGAATCCTACCATTTGATGGCATTGTTTTTCACCAAATGCACATCAATATACTGTTTTAGTGGCCTTAACTTATGGCTGACACTACTATAGGTGTTTTTTTGAGCTGTAACAGGCCGCCTGAGGGCAATGTATTCTACGATTACATAAAGAAATACTATGCCCATTGCATTGTGACAGTATTTGTCAAGTGAATGTTCTTGAACTCTCGTTGCGGTCTGATTTGATGGTGGCCATATATTTGAAAGAGACGAAACTGCAATAATTCATTGTCAGAAATTGTTTAGAAAGCATAGTGGAATTAGTATTCCATATTAAGAATTGTCATGTTGTCACACATGCTTTCCTATGCTTTTGAACTGCACACAACTTGAAAAGGTTATTTTCAGCAGAGGTTTTTCCGATTTCGCATTAATCCCCATGAAAACTGTAAGGGAAGTTGGTTCAAGGGCTCCAAAATACCATTACTTATAGCTTTGAAGCTTTCCTGTTATTTTATTTGCGTGTTTTTTTTTTTAATGCCCCCGAAAATGGTGTTTTTTTGTTACTTGTTTTGGTTCACAACTTGTCCAAAGTTTCATTTATTTTTGATTCAGTAAATTATTTTGTGGGAAACTGTTGTTGTTCACATGATTAGAAAGTAGGTAGGTAATATTTGATAAGTTTCATTAACAGTTAATTAAAGTAGGTAATATTTTATTATACCAAAAAAAAAAAGTGTTTAAGAGTTTATTCAAAATGCCCCTACCAAAAAAAAATAAAATAAAAATAATAATAATAATAAAGAACTGTGCAGTAACATAATAAAATATTCAAAAAGAAAATCCAAAAAGAAGTTCATAATTAAAAATCAAAACAAATCTTTCCTGCCACCCCACACCTCCCCCGGCTTAAAAAAAAAGTGTTCTTTAAAAATGAACTGTTTATGTCTTTTAAAATTAAAGGCTCAAAAATTAAGAACTTTTCGCTATCATATAATATAGCTTTCTGTAGTGTAAAGATTTGAAAAAAAAAAAGCCTCGTAATAAATTAACCAAAAAAAAAAAGACAAAAATTCAAAATCAAAACAAACCCTCTCCCCTCCACCCTCTAAAAAACCAAGTGTTGGTTTATTCAAAAGTACCGAATTGTTGAAGTCTTTCAGCAAATCAAAACATTAACAAAAAAAAAAGACAATAAGTTAAAAGCAAACAACCAACCCCCCTCCACCATATAAAAACAACAGTTTGTTACCGTATTTTTGTGTAAACAAACCGACGGAGCATTAATCAATAATTTAAAAGCAACCCAACACCCCTAACACCATCTAAAAACAAAGGGTTTGTTTCTTAAAAAAACAAAGCACAAAAAAAAAAACCAGGTGAAAAAATAAACTTTGGTTTACTATAAGTAATATTATGTAAAGAAATCGATCGACAGTTAGTCCATAATTTAAAAACAAACCAACACTTCTAGACCATCTAGAAACAAAGTATTTGTTTATTAAAAAATGAAAAAAAAAACCTGGGTGGAATAAAAAAAAAAAATCTTTGGTGGTTTACCGTAATATTATGTAAACCAAACAGACGGGCCAACGCCGGGAAAAAAATTAAAAAGCCGTTGGAAAAAAAAAATCTTTTACCGTAAAATTATGTAAGCAGACGGCCCGTGAATCGGTATAATGATGTTCATTGGGAAAAAAAGAGTGCCATCAAATGGTAAGGTTCAGTATTCATACTATTATCGATTTAACCATAGCTTCTTCCTTAAAATGAATCTCTTATGTCAGTCACAGCATTAACTCACTGTTATAAAATCTATATTTTGAAAGAATAAGAGTCTAGAGTAAGCCTGGATCTCTGAGAATTTACAACAATCATAGGCAACTGTGAGCCATATATAGACCATTATTATTTTCAGTATGGCATGTGTAATTTATGATTATGCCAGAGTATTATCTTTTATTAAAAATATATCTGTTTCTATTAATTATAAATGCCTCGATGTAAATATATTAAGATATCAGCAAAGTTTTTCTTTAAGTATAATTTTATTTTGGTGTATTTTGTACTGAATTTTTTCGTCTAGTGGTGTGACTCACCATTTGAAATGGTTGCCCATGTCTGGTTTAAAACTATTTCTTCAATGTATCAGCATGCTATGTTATGTGCATAGCACATAACCTATTGAATTGTATACTTATTTGAGATTAAAGATACAGACTAAGCTTCGTTTATGATCAGTAAATAGATTCTCCTATATATTTTTCCTTAATCTTTTTTGCAATATTGTATACAGTGTTCTCTCTCTCTCTCTCTCTCTCTTTTTTGTCTTTTTTTATAATGTTTACATTTCATACTTGGTTTGATTTTTTTTTTTTACTATTTACTATGCATCTCCCGTAATTATTTGGAATTAGATTACTGTATTCTATTAATCTTGGTTCGAACTCTATCAAAGATTTAATAACTTTGAATCCTTGAGATTAATCACGTGATTCTCTATAATAGGTCATTATTATATCTATGAAAAGACTACTATTGACAGACATCTGGAAAAAGCTTTTGGCATAATTACTCAATGTATTAATGTTTTAGCAGAATGCAAGATTAATTCTTACTTGAGACTACAAAGCAAATTCATATAGTATTTACCTGAAGGTTTGTGATGATGCTATATAAATTGTGATAATATGTTGGACTATCTTCATCATCTGTCATTGAATGTTGAGTCTAGAAAATTTTAATGATAGATAATGGAAATAGTTCAACACTTTATCACAATTTATATAGCTCACCTCTAGCGAATAATGTTCAGCCAAAATTTGTATAAAAGAGTAGATAGTTATTATATGATGAGTCCGATCTATAAATGATTTACATGTTTTTTTTCTCATAATTTTTTCTACTTTACTATAACAATAACTTCTATTTCATGCTTGAATCATACAATTTATTATTCATCTTCCAAATGTTAGGGTGCACAACAAATTTGAAATTAGACTATTCTATTTTGGTTTGATGGCAAAGCCTAATTCATTTTGAATCTTTGAGATTAATCGCGTGACTCTTGATCATAGATCACATGTACAATCGTTAATGACCACCATGACTGTTACACTATGATAAACTATACTATACATCTACACTTTACAGCAATGCTGATTCCTTTATGACAAGATAAAATAACACCAAAAGACAGATAATAACATTTAGAAAAATATTTTTTAAAATTCCAGTAGAATACTAAACTAATCTTCACATCTGTGGTATAATTTTCAGTACACCACTATCTAGTCATGTAAATTGATTTCTATCTGCTTTTATCATCTTGTAGAGGGGTGCAATCATAAACATATGGCCAAAGATACATGAAAAAGACATGTCTTTGGTCATAAGTTCGGATTACCTATCTCCATAAAATAATAAAGGTGGATAGAAAACAGCCCCTACCTTGCATGAAAATGGTGTAGTGAAAATTACACTACAGAAAATTACAGACTAATGAATGACTAATAAAAATTATTATTATTCACATTCTATTACAAAGCAATTCATATGATTTACTAGTAGTTTTATAATAGCGTGTTGAAACCATCTGAGGGCTTGGTTTGTTTGTAAACAAAGATAAATATAATGTTGCCGGGGCCAAGTTTTTTTGTTTTTGTTTGTTTATCACATTAAAAATAAAAATCAAGTAAATCTTTAAAAAAAAATACATCAATCAAAATGAATTTAAAAAGTACTTACTTTTTTTTCTTTTCATTATTTATTTTCGGTTTGGTATTCCATGAAATCAAGGTTTTTTTTTAAAATTACAAATAAATATTTTCATTTAATGGTTATTCGATGAAATCAATACATTTATAACAAAAAAAAGTCAACTTTTTGGGGGGTTTTGAATTCTTAACAAGTGAATTAATGAAGGTTGAATAATTTTTACATTACAAAAACAAATATTTATTTACATTAAATGGTTAAATATATACAATTAAAACCAATTTATTTGGCTATTCAGGAACAGCATGCAACTCAAAGCTCTAATAATAGGGCCTGGAAGATGTCTTCCCCCTTGTGCACATGCCGCCACATAAACTCAGCTAGGTAGGTATCCAGCGAGTGTCTGGCTGTGCCATGCTGTTTCTTGTTGTGCCATTTCAACAGTCCCCACAGGCGCTCGATGTTCTGTGTGCGCGCACCTGTGTTGGGGTCCACGAAGTTGTACCTGTGGTTTACTGTCAGTTTGAAACCTGTATCTTCAAGCTCTTTGGTTGGATAACTTCCAGCCAGAGAAAATAGTTGTTCCAGGTTTGATGTTTTCCCGAATGGACTGAAAAAGGGTGGCTGCAGATCGACAGGGAACAGCCACAATGAAGCAATCGCTGGTTTCACGGCACACTCCGCCGATGATCCACTGCTGTGGAAGAACCCTGCCCTGGTGGTTCTTTCGGCAGCTAAACAAGGTTTTGTCAACCTCAACAATTGAGCCTGGACCGCCAATTTGACAGTATGGCCGAGACCTTAAGCTCTCGCTGTAGAGCTTGCGGAGTCCGTTGGTCCAGTTCACAAGGGAGCCTGGAGAGGGCCCTCGACCCTGTCAGCTCCTGACAGCTTCAATAGTACAGAAGACGTACTATCTTCACAAAATCAAGCCATGATCCCTCCAGCCACGTCCCTTGGCGAATCGAACACCAACGCCCGCAAGTGATGGTGTCAGTTTTGGAACAAGGCAAATCCCAAACTTTGACATTCAGAAACTTTATTTCAGACATTTTATTAAGCTTGCAGTTGTTCTCACAAAAACGTGACTTGGTCCGTGATCTAATAAAAATCACGCTCGCACCTACACTTGTCGAATTTTTTGAGCAGGAAATCTGGGCTACGGAAGCATGAGACAGTGCTCATAATTGTTAGTAGACATTCATAAAACATGGGAGATAGAGGGGGAGAACGTCTTAATGAATATTAAAATAGTTTTGACATTCGGAATTTCAGCCACCATCACACAATACTGTACCCGAAAGTAAAATTTGATCGCACATCAAAAATGCATTTCACAAATCTGAGTGTAAGCTGACACGATAGCTTCCGTGCCAGATTAAACGTCATGTTTCTGTGCATTAATATAGAAATAGACATTGCCACCACATACAACGGACTATTTCTATGCTTACGCATTAGAAATAGAACGTTCAATAGTGGAGGCCACCTAAACGGCATATTTCTGTGTGCTAGCATAGAAATAACACCCTCAGGCGGTTTCAACACACTATTATAAAACTACCGATTTACCTCAAGGGAACAACATTCATTCAAAATCTAAATATAAGAGTGGTAACTAAATGGCAAGCCTAACCTATAAAATGGTTTACATTAGAACAAAAAGAAAGAGAAGGAAAATAATTTTTTTATTAATTTGTCATTGAAACACTTCTAATTTCTTTAACCCTAACTTAGGGATGCAAAGAAATATTTAAGACAACAACATTTTGTCATTAAATTATTTAAATTGGAAGGAGGGGGAGTGACATTAGTTTGCTTAACATACAAATTTAAAATATATAAGATCTTACTATTGCAACATTTTAATTTTAAAAAGAGGAAAAAATAAAAACAAAAAAACAATGATAATATTTATATAAAAAACCAGTGCTAACACACTCTTTGCATTTTCACTATGCAAATATTTTTTATACTAAGCTTCCAAAAATAACTGATATCCTAATAAATTAACATAACAGTTCAGTAAAACTAAGCTAGTTTTTTTTTCTTCATATGTCAAATGTGTTGACCGGGAAGCGAACCCAAGCCAGCTGCTTAGAAGGCAGCTATGCTAACCGCTAGGCCACCAGCGCTTTACAAAACTAAGCTAGTTTTACCTAAATTTGACAAAATCAGCAAAAATGTTTATTGGGAATAATGTATGGTGCACTAGATTTCTTAAAATGACCCCAATAGCTTCAAAATGAAACAAGGCAAAAAAAATTTCTAAATTGATGAATTCTAATAAATTAACACTACAGTTCAGTAAAACTAAGCCAGTTTTACCTAAATTTGAACTGGAAATAATGTATGGTGCACTAGATTTCTTAAAATGACCCCATTAGCTTCAAAATGAAACAAGGCAAAAAATTTCTCTAAATTGATAATCCTAATAAATTAACATTACAGTTCAGTAAAGACTTTCCAACAATCTTTTTCAGATCTGTAACATACATGACAGTACCTATTATAATAAATTGAATTTGCAAAACAAATTTTTTATACATATTAAAAACTGTTAAAAAAATCATTGAAATCTGATTTCTATATTAATTTTTATTTATGTATTATTATGTGTGTCTAAGTATTCAATTCAATTTTAATTTTAAAATTAAACAAATTTAAATATTTCAAACTGTAATCTGTATCCTTATAAATTTTATATTTATATGTTAATTGTGAAAAATATTAGTAATAGTGAAACAAATTATTACAGAATCCAAATCCATTGACAATATTTTCATTTCTTGGGAATGTGCAAGATCACACCAACACACGCACATATCAATTCATTCACACACAAAAAAAGATTGAATGCTAAATATATTTATATATTATTTGTGCATTGCATCACTTCTGTTATCATGAAATTATAAATATGTATTAAAAATAAAAAATGAAAAGCCTCTTTTTTTAATATAAAAATAAAACAATTAACACCATCTACATCAGGGGTCCCCAATTCTATGCCCGCAGGCACCACGGCGCCTGCAGACCATTTTATGTGTGCCCGCCGCTATCCCGATACGATAAAAAATTATTTATCTGATACAAATAAATTTAATTTTTAAAATTTCTTATAAATTATTGTATTATATTGTAATCAAATTGTAGGGCATACTATACTTTTACAGCGTAAAAATATAAAAGTTAATTATATGTTAAAATTTTATTTTTGAAATAAATATTTTTTTTGTACATTATGTGTATTATTAACAATATCCAATTATAAATTTACATTGAAAAAATAAATGGTGCCCACCACCTGGCCGGTATTATAGAATGTGCTCTTAAGTGCAAAAAGATTGGGGACCCCTGATCTACATTATATTTTAATATGTTAACTATGATAATAATAGAGCATGATAATAATAGTAGTAATAAATGAATGTTCTCACCCAAAGTTCTCAAGATTTTAGGTAACACTTTAATCTTGATAGATCAGAATTTATTTTTTCAAATCTAGTCAGTAGCTACCATTATTCACTTTTCTTACTTAACTTTTTTTTAAAATTAGCAATAAAAATAAATAAATTTGAGTATTGTTTATAAAAATTGTTATCATTATTTACATTACAATTGGGAAAAAAAGTAATTGAAATCATTCATTTTTAAGCCACTGGTTAATTTAAAAGAAGCTAACAAATGTTTCTTTGAAAGTGATTTAAAAATTACCTTTGTATCCTCACTATATTTTGTTCCAAACTCTTGGAAACATTATAAATTAGTGGATAATAATTTATGCTTTGTTTACAATTGCTGCATTGTTCTGTAGGGTGTTCAAGCAATTTAGTGCAAGAATATGTACAATGAAACCACAATATATGTTATATTTTAATTCTTATTCCTTTTGTACACTTCATATATCATGCATAATAGCTTGCATATTGTTTGCTGAATTGCACGTGTACAGTACTTTTCAATGCACACACATATAATATAACATAAACACATTTTTATATATATAGTATGTATATATAAAAAATTGTAATGATAAAAAAATAATGTAATTATTAATAATAAATTGAGGGGACACATTTTCATATATATTACTGTGTGTGTGTGTATTCACTACTTATAGAATAAAAGTAATAATAATACTGTATATTTTTTAAAATAAAATGAATAGCAAAATATCAGACTTTTGTTGCAATTAAATACAATCGGATATTCTTTTTCTTCCAATAACTTTTTAATAGTCTAGTTACCAGAAGAATTTGGCTTAATTGTTTCGTGTTTTAAAGTCCATATTGACTAGGAATTTATACAATCACATTTACTTGCTATTACTCATTTCAGATTATCATTTAAACTCTTCAAACTTTAATTTTTTTGCTGCAATATAAGAGCGATGTACAGGTCATTTTTAATCACATTAAGAAATATATAAATTAATTTCGTAAAACTTTTAGCTTCGCATTTAGAAAATATTTTTTATACATCAAAGGAAAGAATAAAATGTATGTGCTCTCTTTGTAAGTTGAAGAAATATTATTAATAAAAATGATCACATGTGATGATCCAAAATGAAAAAAATGATTGCTATTGTATCATAAAACTTGTCAAATTTGTGAATTTTAATGTTTTTACTTTTTGTAGTGCACAATTGAAGTAGTGTGTATTGATAAGGTGTAAATATCATGGCTTCACTGTATAGTCTAGACACTTTTTAATGTGTATATACAAATATCTGTTACTAGCATTTAATTTAAGGATTTACCTCCAACAACAACAAAAAGAATAACGTAGTTTTAAAAAAAATAATGAAATAATAAATTAAGAGTACATAATGTATTTTCTGGTGTATGTGTTCATAGTTCTTAAAAATATATATATTCTTCTTAAATAAGTTTTTTAATTGTGTCAGATTTATTTATTTTTCTTTTCATTATTTCATGATTCTTTCATTTTATTAAAATAACATATTTCAGAATGTGTTTTTTTTTTTTTGTATTTTTTTCTTCTTTCACATTTAAATTAATAATTTTCATTTCTATATTAATAAAAGAATTTCATAAATTTACCAGATTTATGCCTTTAAAGCCATTTTAAATAAAATTTTAAATTTTTGAATTAAAAAATGAAGTCTATCTTAGATTGCTTTGACAGAATGAATTCTCATGAGATTTGAGATATAGTTACTACAACACAAAATGGCTGCTGCCTGTAAGATAATAATATATGTAAGCATAAAATTGATATTTTTCTAATTAATTTAAAGATTTTAATGTTTTGTTTGTTTGTTTATTTATTTATTTTTTGAATAGTATATAAATGACCAGTATTAGTTAGTAATACAGCATTTCTATGATCAGTGTATTTTTGTATTAAGGTTGTCTTCACATAATTCATTAATTTTTTTCATATAACTTGAAAAATCTTTTTTTTTTTTAAATTAAAAATTGATTAAAATAATTCATAATTTTGGAATCTATGGTTCAGAATCTAGTCATAAATATAATAAATTTAAGATAACAGGAAAATGAAACTTGTTAATTGTTGGTATCTTTTCCATGAGGTTTAAAGTGTACCAAATTATATCAAAAGTTTACCTAAAAATTTTAAGATTTTATATGAAAAGTATTCTCAATCAGTAAGGTAACAACATAACGCAATGCCATTTGTAATAAGAAAAAATAAACTTTCTTAATTTTTACATGCATCCTAATCAGTATAATATTTATAACAAAGAAATATTTTAAAAAGTTTAATTCACAGTGATTTATCTAGACTGCACTTCATTGCTCTAATTCGTAGATAACAAAGAAAATAGTATGGTATCAAATGAAAAATTAATGTAAAATTAGTTTATCTTTCTTATTAAATAACTTCATTTTTATAAACAAAGCAAAACTCTCCATACAGTAGTGCCACCCTGTGCCAACCAGAGTAATCAATGAATGCCAGAAGGTGATCATGTGATGCTCAATGGTTTAACTTCATTTTTACTTATGTTTTTGCAATGTTTCAAATATTGTACTGGAAACATTTACTACATCAAAGAAAAAAAAAGTTCCTTTTTTTTTCCATACTTTAAATTGTATCATTATTATTTATTCCTAATTATTTAATTTTTTCTATATACATATCTGATTAACATTAATATTTTGTCTTGTAATCATAGAGTAATAATTGCACTTGAGAGCTAAAGATTCTTGGATCAAATCTTAGCCAATCAATTTGCTGTTTATTACTTCCGAGTAGATACTTGGCTTGATAATTTTTTTAAATGAATATTTTATTTTCGCCTTTAGATTAATTTATATTTTCATTCATTTTAAAATTATAATGACCATTAAATAATCATTAATATCATCATCCATAAAAAACCTTAGTCGTTATTTGAAGGATTATTTATCAATGTTATCTTAAAAGGAAATTTTTTGAATTTTGCTTTTTTTTTCAAATATAATATGTAATGCGTAGACTTGGTCTCTTTTAAAAGAAGAGAATGCATGCTTGTGAAGGCAAAGTACTATTGATAGAAGCATGTTGAATATAAGCAAGAGAGATATTAATAATAAAGACCTTAGAAGGTGAACAGAATAGAAGATGTCATGTTAGAGGTGAGGAAACAAGTGGAAATGGTGAGATATGTAATGGAAGCATAGAATGAAAGATGGTCTATACTTATCAATATGCATCACACAATGTTGACTGGTGAGCTTTTTTGCATTGCTGACAAATAAAAAAATCTAGTTTTTGCACCAGAGCTGCAATCCATAGACCGTGAGATTTACAGTCCGTGATTCTATGACTGAACCAAACTGTGCAAGATTTGCTATCAAATCAAATTTAAAAACAGGCAACCTATTTTTGAAGTCCCATTCTTTGCAGGCTTGTGATGAGATTTGAATAGGATTTCTCATGTTTTTTCGTGATATATTACAAATAATCCAAAGTACTATTCTTGGAAGCTCTGATAAAATGACATCATGCTTTAATAGCATAATCCATGAAGCACCTAAATATGTAAATGAATTGCATTTTTCTTTCAATAATACAATGGTCATTGTTTATATTTTGTCAAAATATCTTGAGATTGCAAATCAATGTTGAATCATAGTTTTTTAAGTTCACATTAGATGCTCTCTATAAATTACTTTTTAATTATATAATTACAGAAATATCATCATTCATCTAAATCAAGAGTTCCCAAACTTTTTTGGCTGCAGACCCCTTTACCAAAAACATTTAAAACCATCAACCCCCTAGTCATTTACTTTACTTACTCAAATTAATAAATTTGTACAGTACTTGATATTAAATATTCCACTAGATACCAAACTTTTCATTTTAATCATTTGTAATTAATGATTGAGAAAGGTAAAAGAACTATCAAATATGAAATTATCTTCTGCAATATTTAATATAGAAACTTGCACTAATGAAAATTAAAGCAAAAAAATATGAGCAGTTTTTTTTTAATTTTTGACATTTATAAAATAAATATGTAAATTCAAAATAAGTACAAATATTGAAATCATTTTATTAAATATAAAAATGAAGTGGAAAAATCAACATATTCAGACAGAATTAAACTTCAACAAAATTACAATAATGAAAGATTTTAATCAGAATTATAAAAATAAGAATACCAAATAAATTAGTTTGGAAAACGGAATTTAATGAAATGGGTACATCTAGTGATCTCTCAACAATCTATCTCTGTCCAGTTTTAAATTAGTGAGTTGCATTCTCAAATCTCCACACAATCAATGTCTGTTCTGAAGCAGGTTTAAAACTACACTGAAGCCTTTCTCTAGGTACGATGATGGAAATGCCAGAAAATACTTTTATAAATAGTCCATAGAGCTGAATACAGAAGTGGAATATCTTATTGCAGTCAAAACTTTTGATAACCTTGTTTGAATTGTACCTTGAGATCCTCATTCATGCTGATGTTTATCAACTCATCTTGCAAAATTATATTTGGTTCTGCACTAATATTGTATGGGTTTATTATCCAGTCTGGTATTTCCAATGTTAGAATGTCTTCGAACCTAGTCTGGAAATCTTAAGCGAAGAGCCTCCAAATATTTGACATGCAGCAAATTTTGGCCTCTTCTTGAATTGTGCCTATCTTAAATAAGTTAAGAAACTGGGAAAGCTCAGATCTTGCAATATTTTGCTTAAAAAACATTAATCTATTGATAAAAGCTGATATGACCAATTTTGCATTGATGAGATTCAAATTGTCTCCTTGCAGCTGTAAATTAACATCATTAAATTTGGATAAGTCAGTTAAATAAACAATATCTGTTTTACTCTTAAGTAATTTTTCTTTCAAACTGGAATCCTTTTCTTCCAAAAATTTTAAAACAGATTGAAAAAGTGCAAAAAATCCCATCAAACATAAACCTTTTGAAAGCTAGCTGATTTTGGTATGGAAAACCAATCAATAGAAATCTTTGTTACTTTCCTTGCATAATCAAGCAAACAGTCTAGTATTCAAAGTGTTACTTCAAATTTTGTTCACAGCTGTTATAACAAACTGAAGCAGTTGATGCAATTTGTCACAAATGTTCTTGGCTACTAAATGTTGTCTATGGATTACCCAGTGAACTGCAAGCACTTCAGGTACATGTTGTTTCAGGTAACTTATGAAATGGTAATAATGACAAACTACACCTGGTGTTCCATTTGTTGCAACAGATATTATATTAGTCAATAGAATTGCATTTCCCCTGAAAAATAATTCCATTAAATTAAAAATTGATTTGCCTCTGGTATCAGTTAAAAAGCAGCTCTTCATGCACTTTCTGATCTTGGAATAAAGTGAACGTATGCCAGCAACAAAGCTTCATTACTAGGTAATGTTGATTCGTTCAATAGGAGAGAAAAAACATTTTTTTGCAAATTACATAGTTTTCCACGTCAGGACTCATTTCATTGATACATCTTTGAACTGTGTTTTTGCTCAAAGGAATTCTTTTTATAACATCTTGTGCAGGTTTATGGAGTATAGTGTTCAATACCTTCGCGACAGCTAGTAGAATCAGTTTCTCCCCTATAGTATGCAGCTCGCCAGACTTTGCGATGAGTAGAGATATGTTGTATAATGCCCTTAATCAATCATCATTTTGCTTCGATGATGAAACAAACATACATTTCGCATCAAACAAACCAATTTATAGTGTTTTATGAAAGCATGATTGTATAAGACTAATAGATTCTGCTAATATTGAATATTGTCTCATTCCACTGTGAGCAAGTGTGGATATACAAAGATTTTTTTATGTCCGCACTTGCTTTGATACGTTTGATAAGACAACGCCCAGACATGTTTGTGCTACATGTATTTTCATGCATTCTTATGCGTGACTCTTTTAATGACACATTTTACTTTTTAATTAGGTACCTATTGGAATCGTAGATATTTTGAAGTAACAATCAAATAGTAGTAATAATGGGGTCTATTTTTACTGTTGTCGATCCCCAACCTTTTTTATTGAGACTATCAACCTCTAGAAAGTTCAAATCGATCCAGGGGGGCAATATTGACCACTTTGGCAACTCTTGATCTAATACAAGGATAGTTGACCTAAAATTTAGCCAGCAATAGCTGATTGATTATCAATGAAAAACATATATGATCTGATAATTTGAAATTTACACAGCAATAACTGATTGGTCTCAAATGAAAAGCATATATAATAAACATAGTGTTGGTTAACTTAAATATGTTTTTCATTCACGAACTCATCATTATACAAAATTTTATTATTATTATTTTCAATATTTTAAAATTTTACTAGCACGTTTTAAATCTTACATATACACATTTATATCTAAAACAAATTTACTTTTATCTAGAGATTTATACTTCTTTATATTTTAGTCTTATTTTCTGCGATAACAAATACATTCAAAAAATAAAAGAACAATATAGGCTTTGTTTATATTGTCAATATTTTAGACTTGTACTGACATGCATTTAAAACCATATATATATAAATTCATTTCTAAATTAAGTTTACTTTCATATTTTTAGAAAAATAATTGAAGTAATGAAGTGATATGAATACCATGTTTCAATTACATTTTGTATAATGACAAATAGAAATTCTTTCAAGGAAGATAAAAGAATTTGCTATGATTCATTGTTCTCTAATCAAATAAATAAAATGGAAATATTATAAGTAACTTTCTTGTGGATATAATGAATAATTTTGCTTTTTTAAATCAAAGTAATAATGCTAAGTTTGTATATATTGTTAGGTTCACTTATGTAAATAAAATGATATACATGTATAATAGGAAGACACAAAAATGTAATAGTTATGTAATGTGACTTGTAGAAGATGTAAACATTAAAATATAATGGGAATTTTCTGTGGAATAATGTATATAAAATTTTAGCTACCATATAATCAGCAACAAACAATTAAAAACAGCAGAGCAGTCTAAAACTGCATGATTTAATAATAACAATAGTATTTGTCTGACCCATATTAATCCAAAAGTGGAACTGTTTCTGACTTAATACTCTAGCTGATATAGTAGTAAAACATAAATAGATACGAAATTTAAAGTATAATGACTTGTTTTAATTTTCACAACAAGCAAACATCTCTTGCAAAGAGTTATTTATATTAAATTAAAGATTTTCACAGACTTATAGAACTAATCTTTGAACTAATACACAAAACTCTTTACAAGAAATGTTTGCTCATAAAAATTCAGGGAAGTGATTGTATTTCAAATTTTCACACATATACAGTATCTTTGTCTGATTTACTGTTACATCGGCTAGAATATTTAGTTAAAAATGGTTCCACTTTTGGCTTAATATGGGTCAGACAAATACTGCTGATATTATTAGATGATATAATTTCAGCTTGCATTGCAGATTTTAATTGGATATATACCTGGTTTAAGTTCAGCTTGCATTGCAGATTTTAATTGGATATATACCTGGTTTAAGTTCAGCTTGCATTGCAGATTTTAATTGGATATATACCTGGTTACAATCTTACCAAAATTTTATATTGATTATTATAGGGAAAAATTTCGATCATATTTCATTATTTATATCCATGAAACAGTAAAAATCATTGATTTGCTATATGTAACCCCTTTTGCGAAAGATGCTGGGTTGTTTAGAAAAAATCATTTTCACCCATATAAAATATATTCGATTTACTATTCATATCAGATAAAGTATTAAACTAAAAGTAGTTCATTTTAGCTTAACATAAGTCAGATAAATACTGTTATTATTATTAGATCGCCCATAGTTGGTATTGGCAATTTAAATTGATTATCTGGTTACATTGTATCTGAAATTTTTTATAGATTATTACATAGAAAAATTCTTATTAAATATCAGGGTTTGTTTATATCATAGTATAAATTATAGTTGTAATTAAAATAAAATGAAAAAATTAATAAGAAATATAGAATATTCAAACAGGCAAAGCTCTCTATACATATTGCCATTCTGTTTGAATAACAGTGAAGAGCAAGCATAAGAAATAATGATCACGTGGTGAAAAATAGAATATGTTAAGTAGTAAAAAGGAAGAATACTTTTGTTGGATATAATTAAAATCATTAATGTAGGAAGAATGAGTGTTAATTGCTCCATTACAAGCTGAGAATCAAATTTTATATGGTCAGGAATGTGAAGGCAATTCTGTAAAGCAATTAATTAGGAAAAATCTAGATCAGGCCAGAGAACAAAAGGCTTAAGGGGAACATAAACTCTAGTAAAATAGCATCTATATCTTTTGAAAATGGCTTTAGATCCAGATATATCTACCTCTGAATATATGAAAACAGAAGAAAATACTGGCAAAACTATGAATCATTATAGTCCATGTTTATGCTAATCCCTTTCGGTGAAAGCTATATAAAATTGCTGCTATTAATCTTGCACTTAAAATCACTGATTATTGTATCTGAATTCATGTATTGAGTTAAAAATAAACTTTATCTGAATATACTCTTAATGATTAATGAATATTTGTATGTATCAAATACCGATAATTATTCATTCTTTGATAATTCGATAGTTTATATAAATTAGTCAGAATGGATCTCATTTGGCTGTGGTAGTTGCACAAGCCCAAACTGTTGTTTTCTGGTAAGCATGCCATGCACAGGATAAATTTGATTGACACAGACTACAGTTATTTAACTTAGAAGATAGCATACTTTGTGAAATGAAACTAAAGGGAATACAATCAATAAGTCTAGAAAATTGGTTTTTCTGAATGAAACAGATGTAAATAAAATGCAATTGGCTAGCCTAGTAAGTTGTAATTGGTACACTCTTTGAAGTAAATTATACATCTAATCAATAAATGAACAATCATAATTATATCAGTCAAAGCAAATAGATAGATTGTTCAGCATGGATATCATGTTAGGATGATCATTATATATATCTCATGCTGGGAAATATATATTAGTATTAATATCAATAGAAAATAAGATAGAATTAATAATATTGTTATTCATGCAAGAAAAAGGGATTATAGAAATAACAAACTGACTGTGCAAAATGAAAATCCTGAAGATTGTGTTCTAAGAACTTGTCTATCATTGCATATTGCATGACTTCATTTCTAGAATAAGCGTCTGGTAATAGGACAACTCTCTGCAACTCAGCTAAAGAATGCATTTATGGGAAATTGAAGAATCATACCTCAAACAACTATTGTGGAGAATGATTTGCAGAAAGTTGAAATAAGCAATTGCCGACTGAGACAAAGTTAACATACTTAGCAGTTAAAAAAGGTTTAACATAAGAGGCAATAATGAAAGGAGATAGAGAGTTCCAAGACTTCAATGGGAGATTCTGTCCTCAAGCATATGTTCAAAGAATGACATCTAATGGGTGAAAAACGATGTATTAATGATTTGCAAGTATCAATGTAACTATTGCTAACATGATATGACTTATAGTCTCATATGTCATTTGGCTTGCATCTGTTCAATAAAGCAGAGAGGGGGAGGGGGAATTGGCCTTCCACATGTCAATCTGAAGTAGGAAAGACAGATAAAATCACTTTGTACTAAACTCTAAAATGAAAAATCTTAACCAAGTCATGCTGAAGATATTTTTTATGAGAGCAAGCTTAATATGGTGATTGACAGTTAGTTGATGGTATCGTTAATGTCCAAATGGATCTGGAAATATTTTGTAATCAAATGTCAAAAAACCCCATCCATAATTAAGATAAATGTAAAAGAAAAAAATCTGTGGAAAATTAATAGGTTTAAATGGAGTGATAAACATCTCTGTATTATAAAGAGAGAGAAAAATATTAATATATTGTAGAAAGTAATGCAAACCTATCATCTGCAGAGAATCATTCAGGTTACTGCAAATACACATTAAAAAAAGTCATAACAGAATGAAAATCAGTCACTGTATCCAAAATTATTTCAGACAGGACTGCCAAAACCCAGACATTACTGTTAAATATCAAATTAATCAGTAATGACAAATTTGTCACTTTCAAAACAAGGAAGGTACCAATTGTACAAAGGATCGAAATAGAAGCTCTGAAGAAATTTGTTGAGAAAAGTATTATATTGATCGAATAATCAATCTGAGCTAAATTCATTGTGGTAAGCACTAACCCATGTGGTTGTATCTGTATTGTGGAAATTAACAGGTGAATGAATATGAATAAAAACAAAATGATATATCCAATTCCATATGTGTTGGCTACATTATGAAGAACTGATACTTCATAAAGTTAAACTAGAATGTGATTTTTTAAACCACTAAACATCACATGATCACAATCTCTTAAACTAGCACATAATTGTTATTAAACAAGGCAAAACTCTCCATACAGTAGTGCCACCCTGTGCCAACCAGAGTAATCAATGGATGCCAGGAGGCTTGTGCATAAAATCCCTATCTAGTGCCTACTCATCCAATATCCCCAGATTAGTTTCTGGCCTTCGTCAGCGAGGAGCCTTGGATCTGAGAGCACTGCACCTAGATCTTAGGATCTAATGCAACCTTTCAGCAGCCACCTGGTTGGCATAGAGTGGCACTACTGTATGGAGAGTTTTGCCTTGTTTAATAACAATTATGTACTAGTAGAAGAGATGGTGATCATGTGATGTTTAATGGTGTAACACTAATCCTGCCTAATAGGATAGTGGTGGCTATGGTTGTTAAAGAGCCAAAGACGCCAAAATGTATGGGTGCTGAACTGAGTTCAGACCCATATGACTATATAAGCTATTGAGCTTAGATTGAAAATATTATTGTGTTTTTAATTTCATTCTCATAGTTTTGTAGTTAAGTAAGATAAAAGGTGGCTGCTGAAGGGTTGCATTAGATCCTAAGATCTAGGTGCAGTGCTCTCAGATCCAAGGCTCCTCGCTGACGAAGGCCAGAAGCCAGAAACTAGTCTGGTGATATTGGATGAGTAGGCACTAGATAGGGATTTTATGCACAAGCCTTCTGGCATCCATTGATTACTCTGTTTGGCATAGGGTGGCACTACTATATAGAAAGTTTTGCCTTGTTTAATGTGATTTTTTACTAGATTTCTGTAAGCCTTACACACAAAAGAATTATCAACTTTCTCAAAACTGCATTAGTTTATCATGATATCATGGTGGAAAAAATGTACAAACATTTAAACAATTTAGTCCACAGTTAAATGCCATAAAGTGCATATAGTACTAAGAAATTACTCTTCCACCAAAAATTACTACAGTTGTTGTAGAGCTGTAATCATTCCTTAGTCTATTATGTTTTCTCAAATATAAATCTCATATTGCTAGTATGCTTTATGATTTTTAAAAAAAAATTCATAATGGTATTGATATATCATTGAGGATAAGTATTGGATATATTGAAGAAAAGGTATTCTGTATAAGGAAAGCCTTCTTAATATCCATGAGGTTTTTGGTTCATTTTAATAATGATGAAGAATTACATTCTAAATTTGATATAGGAGTTGTAATTTGTCTTTAAATGTGTAGATGTGCATGATTGATAATCTATGCTTTAAGGACTTTATTGAACAAGGAAAAATCTCATAAATTTTCCAAGATAAAGGCGTTTTACCAATATCTATTACATAACTGATCATTCATGGTAAAAATGACTGCTATTGTTAGAGAGCACTTGAGTTCGTGTATGCTCAAATAAATAAACAATATGATTGTGAACTTTACTATAGTCCTGGCAATGAAGTACAATATGCAGACATTGTTAAAGATCCTAGACAGACAAAAGGTTATCATACTAGAGATCAACTACATTGTTACAATGGAATCAGTTATAAAACTTCAAATGGACAAGAATTGACAACAAATACTAGTAGTGGATGGGGAAAAATTCCTCAATCTGTTGCCCAAGTAATGTGTTAAATTTAGATCTTGCAGATAACCTGGTATTATTATTATCTGATAATCTTTGATTGTTAAAAAGAATTTACTGAAGCTATAAATCATTATGGGTAATCTTAACATACATAAATATATAATAATGGAATATTGTGGAATGGCACTGAGTGAAGGATTAACGGTTAAAAATGTATCTGGATACATGTTAATGCATGAAATATATAATATAATATAGGATATGTTGATCTGAAGATTGTAAGGAAGAAATGAAATTGTGGAATGATCTAAATGAATGAAGCAGTTGTGAGTGTTTGAAGATAAGGACAGTTGATGGAAAAGCTTGGAGTTGTTTGATTAGTATTCAGGACACAAGATTTTAACAGATAATTATTAATGGTGGTGGTGATTTACTCAAGATTGTTTTATTTTTTTAATTATTATTATTTTTTTAGAATATGATTTATTATTATTTTTATCTTGTTTTAATATGTTTTAATTTATAATTTCTAGGTGGTTGGATGCACCCTCCTCAGGGAATACCAAATTGCCCTCCTGGTTTAGAATATTTAACAATGATTGATCAATTATTAATACATCAACAAGTGGAGTTGTTAGAAGGTATTATATTATTATTTATTGTTTTTACTAAAATACTGTATTATTCTTAGAGTATTCTCATTACAATTACTATATGCTTATTATGTGGCCACAATATACAAATATGGAAAGCTACCATTTCATCTAATTTATTATACAGAAGTGAAACTTGGACCTCCTCAGTATAAAATAAAGACATGAGAAAAGTTTCATTGAAGGTTATTCTGCAAAATTTCTAAAAATATGATGGGAAAATCATAAAACCAAATCAATATTTTTGGATTGGCTATATGAAATGTGAATGAATGATAGAAGACTTCATAAAAAAAGTATTTGGTAGTAAACTTAAGCAATGCTTTTTGTGGAGAAAGCAAACCCCAATACATCATGAAGATGATCTCAAAGAAACTTTAAAGAAATGCAATAGGGATTGCTTTCATTGGGAAGGTATGGTTGAGGATAGAATATATTAAGAGTTACAATTAGATAAGCTGTTGAAAATTTTTCAGAAAGAAAAGTTTGCTACAGAAATTAAAAGACTGTTTTGTAAAATATCAAAGAGTATAATGGGTCAACATATTCTATACGTGGACATATTTGTGGAATATCAATTGGTACAGTTACTAAAAACTTATTTCTAGTTATTGTTTTTTTTTTATCTATCTTTTTTTCTTGGGAGTTGAACAGCTTTATTTGTTTATGAATGATTGCTGTTGACCCACTAATCAAAATTATGCAGATAGTTAAAATATTTATTTTTCTTTCAATAGTACTTAATGAATTACATTATCACTAGTTTATGCTTTACTGTTGATTTCGTTACCAGTGTTATGTAAAATGAAATATGATCTTTAAACTGTATAGCTTGAAGGCGTTACAGATATTATAGCTAAAAGTAATAATCATTATGTAAATTGCTTGAGAGGTTATGTAACGTTTGAGCATCTTAATGGCAGATTGAGCCTTTAACAGTCCTATTCAGTTAATCTGGACTGAGGCTTTTTTAAATTATGTACTTCAATTGAGAATCAATCCTGGAATCTTCATCCCTGAGTCTATTACCCTATTACTGTGCTAGTTTAATAGATGTATTCTTCAAATTGTCATCACATTTTATTTGTTTTTCTCCTGTTTTTTTTTTCTATCTGCCAAGAAATCAATTGCTTATTTACATGCACAAGTTTGACTGACCACTAGGAAATTATTATTAAATAGCACTAGCTATTGAGGTCTATAAAACTGCCAGCGAGATAATTGATCTATCTAGCACCTTCTATTATACCATGTATTATCAAGGAAATTTCAATACTTCTAAATTATCATGATTGTTATAAGTGTTGTTTTTCTTCACATTTTATAGTGCAGATTGCATGCGCAATGGTTTAATACAAATCTTCACAATATTTTAAGACAAGAATGAAGATTGACATTAATTATTTTCATGAAGGTAATAGAATGATATAGATTTGATTTATACTGGGGTGTGCATCACATTTAACGACATTAAAACTGACATTGTACAAACTTGGAGTAAATACAATAAGATGAATGTCAATCATATTGTCAATTATATTCATAATTTTTAAGCCTCTGTGCAAATATTTGGTTGTCCCTTCTCTATTGTTAAATATGATGAAAATATAATAGTAGTAATAATAATAAAATGCACACGAGCAAAAAAATATATTATTAAAAATATACATTATTATTATTTTAAATATTGCAAAATAATAATTGTTTTCATAATATAAATTATATGTGAAATCTGCAATCTTAAGAATTTAACTGTGTACTCATCACTTTGTATAATTTTGCTTCAACAAATTATTTATAATACATCTAACTTCGTTACGTTCAAATAAACAGTCTCCACGTTGCTCATTATTGGTCATAACTGCACTTGATAGTAATGTTAAAAGTATTACTGGAATTGGAATTAAATTACAGATAAACAACGAAATATTATTTAAAGTATATACCAGTATTGACCAAGGGCTTTTAGTTATAATGGGTTGGCCTAGCCTCCATCCTTCATTTTCACCTAAATAAAAGTTCACTTATCCTTGGGGTAAGTGTGAAGATTCATGCATTTGGACACATGCTGTGATCCTTATATATCTTTAGCTAATATCTCTTTGATACATTTGTATCCTATTTTTATTTTATATTAAAAGCATTATAAATAATTCCAACTTTTTGTTCATTGTAAATATGAACTGTTCAGTAGCAGTATGACTCAATACATAGTAAAATATGTTCATTTGCTTTCGTAAGTGGTTCCATCGCTCACATCCATAATGTCAAAGTGATGTGCAATAGGTTTGTTGTGTGAATTACATCTAGGACATTGGATAAACTTGCAGTTTTTTCTATCTTTACTCAATTTTTATGCATAAGTAATAAGATGAATAGAAACATTAATTACTGAGAATATATCAAAATCAAAAATGGAAACCATCTTCACCATAATAGAACAATACAGAATTGATCTAACTATTGAAGGGATCTATTATCCATTTAATCAGCTCTTCTTAAAAAAGCTCTTTATCTCAGAATGGGCTGCCACTATCTGGAAATGAAAAAATTCTGATTTTATTTGAATTGGAATTTATGTTATGCGATTATTACAAAATCCTAAATTATGATTATATACATATTTATATACTTGGAAAGATTTTACTATATTATATATACTATTTATTTCACAAATACACTCATTACAGCTAGTTTATGACAAGCCCAACATGTTCATTAGTCTAAGTTATTGAAGATGGTCTTGCTGTAAACTGGCTGTGGTGATTGCATTTGTAAAATAATAATACTCATTAAAGTTTTTATAGATATAATGTCAGTTTTGAAATTATTACATTTAATTTGAGATCTGTTATATATATATACACATTCAAAGCCTACCTACCATGCCTACGTTTTGCAGTCAGTGGAATTTTTTTCAATAGGCTTAGAATTTTTTTTCATGTAGTTAGTCACTAGCTAATCCAATTAACCATCCAACATTGAGTATCCATTTATTTTTACTTAAAAGATAGAACAAGGATGGAACATGACTCAAACTTTTATTTCTGATAATTAACCTTGTGCAGAGTGCTTATATTTTTTCTATTTCTCTTTGGAGAGACTGTTGGGTAGAGCTTTGACTGTCAGTGGTTTAGTTACTAAGGAAAAAACTGTATTATCTTTACACAGATTCTGTATTAAAAATTCCATAGAAAATTTTGTTTTACAGGAAAAAACTAACTATATATATATACAGTAACTATATATCTTTAAGATGAAAAGTATGATTTAGTCTTTGTTTATATATATAAAAAGATGGGGTGAGATTGCATTATGCAAAGATAGAAAACACTTCAGGAGCAATAAATGCTATTTATGAAATCTTGAAAATAATATATTAAAACACACACACACACACACACAAATACTAAATGAAACTTTTTGATTATTTAAAATATTCCTTCATATTATATTCAATCATTTAGAAATAGTATTTTTAAATATATTCTTTCTCCAAAGGAGACTAGTTTTCCTTTCCTCTTAGTATTCCTTTTTTGAGTTGTTTTCAATAATAAATAATAGAAACATTAGGAGTATCTGTTTTGGTAGTTCTCATTGCCCAACTCCAAAATCATCTATTGTAAGCTTGAATTATCAGTGGACACCAGATGGCACCATTCCCAGATTATACCATTTGGGCATCCATTGATTACAAGTAGATGGCTGTAGAATAGAATTGGAAACATGAGTATGCATATGAGCAAATCTTTCAATATTATTGTCTTTAGGGGTGCCTTACTTTTTATATTAAAATCATAATTTTTGGTCATTGTTAAATTGGTTCTTGTTTTATTATTTATTAAAGTAAAATAAAAATAATGTTATTTCTTTTTTTTAAATTAAATTATTTATAATTTACATTTTTTCTTCTCTTTTTTTTTTTTTTGACAGCATTTACCGGATTTGAGACGAATAATAAGTATGAAATCAAAAATAGTATGGGTCAAAAAGTATATTTTGCTGCTGAAGGTAATTTTATGACATGTATATCTGTGTAATGTATAAATTTTTTAGAAAATAGTTTTCTCAAGCTTGTTTTTTTTTTTTTATAAAAAAACATTTTAAAAACGTTTTGATAAATGCTAATCTATCATTATTTTTAAAAGGTGACATGCACAATGTAAAGCTCAAAAGTTTATCTCTGTTGAAACTTTTGTAAACTCATGTATATATGTGGGTGTATTAATTGCTACTCTTCTCTCTGGCTGAATTAAGAATACTGAATTGTTGTCTAACCTATGTAATCTATGTTCTTCTACTTATCTTTTAATCCTGCAGATTTTTTTTCCAAAGAAAAGATAATGCACTTGGATTCACAAATTAATCAATAATAAGCAGTACAGATATTTTGTTATATATTTTAAAAAATCAGATTTCAAAAAGATTGTAAGAAATCTAGAAAGAGAGACCATATGAAATGGATGGATGAGATAAGGTTTATTGGATTGATGCAAGGAAGAGTGGCTATGATTATTGAAACTGGATTAAACTTGGGGAAACTTCTTATTCTGATTGAAAATGATATAATGGGATGTGTGCATCTGCTAAAAACAACTGTAGTTTTAGCTTGACGGAATAAATATTTGTTTGGTTTATAGACTTTACCAAAGATCAAACTTTTCTTCAGTAGCTGATTTAAATTATATATCTTCCATTTAGATAATTTTTTGATCTTAGTTGCATTGTAATATAAATATTTTAGTTATTCACATGAATGATTGTCTGTTTAGATCTTATTCTTAACTTTACTAGAAAAAGATAGCCATTATAAAGAGTTCAAATATTTAAAAAAGCAGATGGCTTAAAAAATAAGTGAATAAGTATTAGAAATTTAAGTTGTCTTTGTTTATCATCATTTCTCTTTCTGCCTGAGTGCATTACCCATGTTGATTTTCCTTTCTTAACTCTGTTTTGATCCAAAGGAAAGACCATGCTAGAATATTTGAAATCAGACATTGTTGCAAAATAATTAAATTGCATATTTGAGTTGTGTTGAATATGAGCCAATTAACTGAATTTTTTTAGAAATTTTTTCAGTACATAAATATTTTTCATCTCATTCCAAATTGAACCCATTATTATAAATAGTATCTCTTTTCAGTGGATATTTTAGTAAAGTCTTCACATAAAAACATTTTTTTAATTCATATTCGCCATTCACAAATTTAATACACAATCAGTTTATTCTAAATACTTATAAGTACTATGGATATAATTTTAGGAGTTTCAAAAGACACATAATCCTACTATGATTTTTTTTTTTGCCTTTCTTATTATTTTCATTGTCAATTTATTCTTTTGAATATTTATTTATTTATTTAGCATATGGATTTTTTTTTTTTTTTGTAGGCAGCCTAACTATAAATATTAACAAAATATTATAAAGGAAACTACAAAGATTCCAACTAAGGACAGAGTCACTACTGATTTCATTAGATCCTTTATTCTGTCACTATAATCATAGATTTGATAATAATTAGCTATATCATTCATGGTTTTTGTATCTTCATGTCCACATAGATAAGTGGCTATTAAATTCCATTTATGAAACAGATGAACAGAATGACCAAAGGTTGATTATCTTGACTAATTGCATATAGAATATCAAATCCATCTGACTTTATTATTGGATCTAGATAAATAAATTTATTTGGAACTTCATAAGAATTCCATTTTTACACTATAATTCTTCAATTATAGATTCTTGAACATCCAAAAAGGAGTTTTTAATTTGGTAGAAGACTTAGATGGTGAAATTATACCTTGAGTTATTATCATATATGATCTGCTTAAATATCTTTTCCGCGAATCTGATATCTGGTGTAGAAATATGTGAAAAAAAAAAAAAAAGCAGGAAATCTCTTATAATAAATAAACTTTAGCATGCCAGTAATATTTTTCATTTAATATTTGATTATCTAGAAGTTTAATGTGTGAACTTTTTTTTCTAACATACCAACTTTGACACATACCCTCTTTTCTTTCAAACTGCATGATTTATTTTGTTTAATCTTGTTATGAAAAGTGCATTTAATGTAAATTTATTTATGATATGTGACAAACAGTGCTAATAAGTATTCGTACATATGTGAAAGATAGTTTTATTTGATTGACAGATTTCAAAGTAATTGTTTTTTAGGAAGTTGCATATCCATTTTAGCAATGCTCTTAGAGAAATTTGTGGAAATTATATGCTAATACTTTCAAAGAATGCTATACCTGATTGATTTTTTAAATGATTCAAAGTGTTAATGCTTTATTTGAAACAACTCTAATCATCCACTGAATCTTAACAGCATTTCTTAAAACTTTTATAAATGTTATGAGTTCTTATGGCATTTTAAAGTTTAAAACCAAATGTTATTTTTATTCAGTCTTTTTTTTTTTGTTCACCATTTATTATGTTGAAAGCCTAAATCTAAATCTAAATTTAAAATTATGAAATTGTTTTAAAAAGTTGTTGCATTAAATACAGTTTTATTTTTATTTTTTTTTTTAAAAAAAAATTATTTGACCTTTAAAACTGAAAAAAACTTTTCAGTGATGTTTGGAACCTTTTTTTTTTAAAAGCGTATATGTAGAAGGTAAATGGATATATGTATATATATCCTTCTTCTCTCTTAATTGGATTTTATTAAATCTCATATAATGAGACTCTACTTTATACCAATACAGTTTACTACAGTAGAAAGAACAGATTTTAACTTTGGACCCCAGAGCCTCTTTAGTAAAGGCAAGTGTAGAGAACTGATCTAGGAATGGAGATTCAATTGCACCACCATCTGGCAAATTCTTATTATTAAAGTTTACAATAGATCTCTCTATAGAATAGTCATCTAGACAAAGGTAGCTTTAGATTTCTGGGAAAGAAACAAAAAAAAATGGAATAAGGATTGGAATTGAAGATATAGTTTATATGGAGATAAAAAAGAAACTATTGGACCCTTATTTTTGGAGTAAGAATGTTGAAAATGGATCAGGACAAATTATAAGAAGATTAGGTAAAGAGAATGATTGATTTTTCTGTTTAGATCTTTATAATGTAATGGAGCAATATGAAGATAGGATTGTGGAATAATGAAACAGCTTTTATTTAAATAGGATGGAAAAAAAGAAATAAACCAGAGTTGTAAAAATAACTGGGTAACAAAGAATAAGAAATAGATGCATTTGGAGTATTAAGTAAGGATTTTGGAGGAAAGAAATATTTAACCAGGCTAACATGATTAGATTTATTGTCTATGCACAGTAACTTCTGACTACATTTAATGAGAAACCATTTTACACAGAAACTTATGATTTTATCCAAGAAAAAGTCATTTTACACAGACACTTCTGACTTCATTTAAGAAACCATTTTCTTATCAGGAAACGTCAAATCATCGCTGCCCTGGATTAATCTGCATTTACAGAGGGACCAAAAAACCCAAAGCAAGAAGCAGATAGAGGTAGCATTTCAAAAATTGACAAAAGTATACATTAAAAACAATAATTTGTTTTTAAAGTATGAATTTAATTTATAATTTTTTTAGAAAAATTTTTTTTAGCCATCTTTGTTCAGATTTTATTTTTTAAAATCTTGTTTGCCCTATCATCCATCTCATTTTTCCATCAAATATGATTTTCTTCTGTTAAAATCTTATAATTTTTAGCAGAAAATATTATGCAATAATGTTGAGAAGTGTTTTTTAAGATAAGTTTTAGATCATATTAGATTAGTTTTGATTGCAAACTATACAGAAAAAGAATATGTAACCACAGCTGCATCTCACAGACACACATAAAACAATAATCCATAGACTAAATGTAATAAAGAAAATAATAATTAGACTACTTCTTGTCCTAAAACAGTAATGGAAGAAAAAAAAAATTAAAATATGTAACAAGCATTTTAATTTAAGAAAAAAAATTTTTTTTTTTAATTTTAATTTAAATTTTTTCTCTCCTTCTCTTTTGACTTAAAAGTAAACAAGTTTTACACTAGCAGATTTTTTCTATATAAAGTTAAAAAACTAAATATTGTACCAGATTTTTTAGAATTGTCCAGTCATATTAGAACAAAATCATGTTCCATATTGGGAATATTGTGTCAAATTATCAATTATATTTGTCAAAAAGGTAAAAGCCCGAAATCCAGGCTCAGCTGCTTGGGGCATTGTTTACGTGTCAAAACACATAAAAATGCCGTTTACGGCGGCCGTGGCCTTACAGGCTAATACAACATTTACGTGACATCGCACAAAAATATTACGGCCTGTTTTGTGCTTCGAAGCCATTTACGCGTATTCGTTCTTTTCATAGCTGATTACTGTATCGCTTGAGGGTGTTTAAATTTCAAGGCGGTACGACTTTTTCAAATCTCCATAATAGAGTAATGTCATTTCGATTTAAAAAAATGTTGTTAATTATTAAGAATTGTCATATGGTCCCCACCCTTCCCGAAAAAAAGGCTAATATGTAAAGAAATTGGCAAAGTGTATATTCGAACAGGCTTCGACAAAGCTCATGCGCTAAGTCATGTTTCAGCGTGGTGGGGAAAATATTCGAGACCACTAAAAGATCTGAGATGAACATGCAATTTTGAAACTTTTCTTCAGATAAATTGCCGAGTACAAAAAGTGTATGAGATTGTGTTTTTTTATTTTATTTTGTCAGGCACACGTAATGTCCACTTTTTATTACAGCAATAAAATCGAATAAATAATTTTAAAAAGTCCAAAGTTTGTGTCCTTTTTTTTTGTTTGTTTTTTATTTCATTCGAAATTGACAAGTATTTGGATTCATTTTTTTGCAGCGGGGTTTAAATAAATGACGACTTTGGTTGACTTTTTGTTAAGAATAACAAATTACGAAATACACCCCACCCTCAAAAGCTGTTTATTGTAGAAGGCTAAAAAAGAAAAAGATAATTCGAACAAAATAGAAATCAAAGTAAAAAGTGAGAAAAAGTTGTTTCAAAAAAAGAAAAAAAAAGGTTAAAGTCTTGACTTTTTGGTTACAATTCTTTTTCCGAGTGTGGGTGGGTGTTTGAAAACAATTTTTGAATCGGCAAAAACACAAAAGTAAATTTGGATTTAATATTAAGAAAAACAATTACGTCAAAATTCGAAACAAGTCCCAAAGTTGATTCTTCTCTTTTTTCAGCGCTGTTAAAATAATTGACTATTTTTGTTGTTGCCTTTTTGTTAATAATAAATAGTACAAATCCCCCCCCCCCCTCTGCTCAAAAAGCTATTTCTTATAGTAGTCAAAAAAGGGGGCTAATTCAAACATAATCTAAATCAAAGTGATAACAAGTTGTGTTTAAAAAAAAAAGTAAAATTAATAATATTGTATTAACCCATTAGCTAGGCCGCTTTATATGACATTGATTACCGGTACGACTTTTTGAAATATCCGTAATAGAGTAATGTCATTTCAAGTTAAAAAATGTTGTTAATTATAAATAATTGTCATATTGTCCCCACCCTTGCCTAAAATAATGGTAATGTGTGAAAAATTGACAAAGGGTATGTTCGAACACGGTTCAACAAAACTCACGTGCTAAGTCACGTTCAAGCGTGTAAAATATACAACATCAAGAAAATGTCTGCTAAAAACGCGCATTTTTTAAAAATATTCACAATTGCCGTGTACGGAAAGTGAGGCAGTATCATTTTTCCAGACCCATAATGTGCTACCAAATACTAGACAATGTGAGTGTGGAGGAAGTACAAAATTGTATTTGTTGAAAAAAACATTTCAATTTAGATGTCTTTCGCGTTTGTGTAAGCGAAGATATTCCATCCGTAATAATACTTGGTTGGACGGCTGCAAAATTTCCCTTTGTAAAAGTTCTACGACTCGTTTATTATTGGAGCCGCGATCAGATGAAGCTTAACAACATACACACAGAGCTTAACATGTGCAGAAGCGCTGTGTCAGAGTGGACTACTGATTTGTGAGAACTCTGCCATGAGAGCCTGTCTTCCAGACCCTGCAGTCAAATCGGCGGCTCCAGTCCGATAGTAGAAGTAGATGAGACAACGTATAGTCGAAGAAAAAACCACCAGGGTAGGATACTATCACAACAGTTGGTGTTCGGTGGTATTTGTTGCGAGAGTGGCGAATGTTTTGTGCACTGTCTTTCATCCCGCTCTGCGGCTACACTTGCAATCCATCAAAGACAATATCAAGATAGGATCGACAATCTTTTCCGATTGCTGGAAGGGTTACAAAACTACAGAACTGGGGCCGCTGGATTCCAACACCTAACAGTCAAACACCGATACCACTTTGTGGATCCTACCACGGGCGTTCACACACAGAATATTGAGCATCTTTGGGGTCTTTTGAAAAAAGAAAACAAAAAGAAAAGAGGAACTGACAGAAAGTTGTTGGATAACTACTTGTCAGAGTTTATATGGAGAAGAATGCACAAGGATGAAGATCTATTTCTATCCATCCTATCTGAGATGGCTGTTGCAAATAAACAGTAGACAGTATTGTTTTTAAATTAAATTGATTACATAAATAAATAAAAATTATTTTCAAAAAAATACAAAGTTTGTGTATTTTTTTTTTTGTAAAGTAATTATAAATTGACACAAACCATATTTTGATTCTCTTTGTATTTTTGTTAATAATAACAACAAAGTAAAAAAGTTTACTTTAGAAAGGATGGGGAAAAATAAATTTTATGCGAGGGTAGGGGTGTAATTTTGATTGAATATTAATAAAAACAATTACGACAACTAAAAAGTAAATAATTGGAAACAAGTTCAAAAGTTGATTATCTTTTTTTAGCGCTGTTAAAATAATTTACTATTTGTGTTTAGTTTTTATTAATATAATAACGATACGAAATCACCCACCCCCACAAAAAACAGCTGTTTATTGTAGTAGACAAAAAGAAAAAAGAAAGGCTAATTCAAACATAATTAAAAACAAGTTGTTTTAAAAAAAATTAAAAAGGGAAAAATAATAGTCAAGACAAAAAAAAAATTAGAATTAAGTCTAAACAATTCGCAAGTAATTGTATTCTATTTTTTTTCGGCGGTGGGATTAAAAGAAATATTTTGACGTGGTAAAACGGTTCAAAGTTTTAAAATAATAAAAACAAAAAAAATTACATTATAAAAATTTGTTGAAAAATTTGGATAAAAGAAAAAAGGAAAATGAATATAAAAATTTATTTAATAATAAATAAATCATGTTATAAATGAAATTAAAATTGTTTTAATCAATAAATAATAAATGTTGTATTAAAATTAAAAAAAAAATTGCGGCCAGGTAACGTTATATTTCATTGATTTTGTCTAGCATCAACGCTCCAAGCGACTTTGCCCGGATTTCAGGCTTTTACCGTCAAAAATAGTAATAGAATTGCTGTGATGTAGTAATGTTGCAGTTGATACATTTTGCATTAATTGTGGGTTGGGATGGATTGGGGGTGGGGGCTTGTATGAAATAATACAATATTTATTCTGAGAGTTAAAAACTTATATTATTTTTCAAAATATTTTTCATCTTTCAGTTATTTAAACTGCAAAATATTTATTTATTTTGAAATTGAATATTTGTATTTTATGATAGATACGGATTGTTGTACAAGAAATTGTTGTGGCCCTATGAGACCTTTCGATTTAAAAATAATTGACAATTCTGGCCATGAAGTTATTCACTTGAACCGTCCTTTACGTTGTGCATCTTGCTGGTTTCCTTGTTGTTTACAGGTATTTGTTGTATTTTTAATTTTTTTTTGTAATCTATATTAATTATCTGTATAGGAGCAAATTATTTTTTTTTACTCCGATTTTGCTACTTATTATAAACTTAAAAACCAATAAATAGTAACAATATATACGATAGTCGAGACAGATTTGTCAAAATTTTCTAATGATGCATAAAATAAATTGAATTAGTTATTAGTTCTCTTCTTCAACCTAAAAAATTCCCATAAAGTTTTAGTTTTGTAAAGTCAAAAGCACTTATTTTCATGCAGTTGGATAGGCTTCAAATAATTTAATAACTGGTTCAATGCATTACTAACGGAAAAATAGTTTTATTGATTCTTTTCCTAAGATATATTATAATTTTTTTTTTAATTAATATTTTTTATAACTTTTTTGTAATATCTATTTTTGTAACACTTTATGCATAACTATATGAAATGAAATAATTGTGCATCTGCAAAAATTAATAAAAATAATATTTCAAAATTTTAGTAGCATGCGTACAAAAAAAAAAATAATGATAGTAATATTTCTGAAATAATAAATTTCAATCTGCATGCTACAAGACGTTTTCAAATAATATCCTTTAGATTGCTATCAATATGATGTTTCACTCCTACAAAATATGAATAATTATTCTGTTTCCCATATAAGATCTTGGGAACCAGATGAAAGTGGATTCATTTTTCATCTGATTAGTATAGTGATGTATTGAGTTCATTATTTGCAAGAGTATTAAAATGATTCTAGAAAGTGATTTGTAAAAGATTCTTATAATATGCTAACTGAAGACAGCATTATATATTTAATAATTGTTACTTGTTTAGAATGTTGTTAAAATTAATTAATAGATTATATATACATATTTGAAACTCATGGTTTTATATGTACATTTGTTATATTTTAAAATTAGAAACTGGAAGTATGTTCACCGCCTGGTAATGTTATTGGTTATGTGACCCAGGAATGGAGTATTTGTGTTCCCAAGTATAAAATTGAAAATGCTGCAGGAGACACCTTACTTAGGATTGAAGGACCGATTTGCACATGGAGTATTTGTGGTGATGTTGAATTTCAGGTAATTAATTGATGTCTTTTTATCATTTAAAATCTTAAAATTGAAGATAATAACCTTTTTTTTTTGTATGTTATTAGCTGTTGTCCGCTGATGGAACCACTCAAGTTGGCAAGATCTCCAAACAGTGGTCAGGGTTAATTAAAGAAGCTTTTACAGACACAGATAACTTTGGTATCACTTTCCCAATGGACTTGGAAGTGACAGCCAAAGCTGTTGTGCTAGGGGCATGCTTCTTAATTGTAAGTGTTTGAAGATCTCTTAATGATTTATATATATATAAATATTAAATGCTCTAAAAGCTAAGTTAGAAAAAAATATCAATTAACTATATCAGTTCCTTTTTTCTTACTATAAACTACCAATTGGTTTCAATATCTTATATAGTTTTTACACATCAAACAAAATAGAAAATAAAGTAAAAATCGATAACTACAGCACATTAGTCACAATTCAAAATATCATATCATCACATGTAAAATTAAAAGATGTTTTCATCAAATTAATAACTACAGATGTATAAGATTAAATTATAAAAGTTTTTTTAGTCTTCTTTTTCTTTTATTATTCTCAAAAAGGACCCAAAATCCCCATCAAATATAATCTTATGATCTGTATTACACTGATGTACATAGGTATCTGAAACAAGATATTTCTCTTATTTGAACTGAAACTATTCTCACCAAAAGAAAATTTTCCATAGGATCAAGAAATATTATTTAAAATTCCTAGTATATTCCTTATTTAATCAAAAGTTCAATATATGAGTAAAACATGCATATGTTACTGTATTGGATTAACTCCAAAATGATCTTTTCAAAGATATCTATAGAAAGTGTGAGTCTGTTAAAAAGTCTTATATACTAAGCAATACATTTTTGATAAACATTCAGTTAAAAAGAACAGTTAATACTCAGTACAACATTCTGAATAATCATCCCACTCTTTAGGCGACACATTGTTTTTCCTTTGTCAGTGTTTCATACCATGCCTCAATTTATTATAAATTTGGGAAGCTAATAAAACTTTGTATATTAATCATAAAGCTTTATGATCTTTTACAATAATAAATATTGGGCATATTGTACATTTGTTTCTGAAAGAATTCTATCAAAACACCTATCACTTTGACAGTGCTTATTTTATTTTATATTTGATCAATTTGATAGTTTCAGTTGACAAGCAGTCTTTATCAGAGCAAAAGCTGGATAGAAAGTTCTGAAGAAGATTGTTGGTCAGTTGAAATTGTCAGATTGATCAAGTGTAAAATAAAATAAGCATTGTTATAATAATAATAATAATAATAAAAGAAAGGAGGGTTTATTTAATTATTTCCCAAATGTCAAACTGTTCAATTATTTGATTCTGCAGTTAAATTCTGTTACTTTTCTAACAAATGGTTATTCATGTTTCTTAAGTAAGAATCTGTGGTTTCAATTTATAATTTCTAGATATAAAAACCATGTTCAAATTATATATTCTTCTTGGTACTAGTCGATTAGCCACTACATGACACTTGATTTTGCTGATTCCATGCAAAAGCACAGAAATATGCTGTTTATGCAGCCTATAGAACAGTTCTGTTCATATTAGCCACTAAGCAGGCCTAGATGGCATTGCACACAAATATTACGGCCTACTTTTGTGCTTCGCAATACTATGCAAATAGCGCACACTTCACAGATCACTATGGTATGATGTGAGGGTGTGTAGAATTCAAGTGACCATAACTCTTTTCATGTGCATTCGAAGTAATGATTTTTCGCACGACCTGACATAGTTTTAGATAGTAATGTAAGCCCGTCGCCATGCTTCCGTACACATCTTTTTAAGGTGAAACGAATTGCAAAAGTATACATCCTAGCAGCATTTTACAGAAATCACGTGAAAAGCGTATTTTGCACAAGAACAGCTACGAGACTACTAAAACGGCTGTGGTTTGTCGTTGTTTTTAAAAGCATAAGCTTGGTTTGATCAGACGGTAATTTTAAAATGGAATTCTTACATTTTATTAAATAATGTTGTTTCATAAATTTTTTAAAAATAGTTTTCAAAATGTCGTTGTGGAATGTTTCTAATATTTATAATTTTTTTTGTTTGATCAGAGTAGCGCATGTTTTGGACGATCCTTCGGATTATCAAAACCATCGGTCCCCCTCCCTGCATATTCCAGTGCTACGCGCTGCCATGTATAATGTAATTAAAAAATGTTTGATCAGAGTATTGCATCTTTTGGAACATAAGTTTTAATGGGAAATTAGAATATGTACATTTGAATTTTTTTTTTATTGGTTCTGAGTATGGAGTTAAATTTTTACATTATTTTATTTTAATAGTAATTACGAATTGATTGTTGAAGTAATAAACTGTGGGAATGAATCCCATTGCCCATCTGTCTCCTACTGTAATATGAACAAAGCCACATGCGTAGATGAACTTTTAAAGACATGAATGGCTAAGTAAAATATGAAAGATGGAATAACAGAATAATACTAAGACATAACCTATTTTAAAATGAAACAGATTTGTAGTGATATATGATGTGTGCATTGTCTATAGTCATAAAAGATCAAATAAACAATTGATAACTATTCATATTTCAAGATTCTTCTCATGATAATATAATTATGCATATTTAGAGCATGTCAGCCAGAAAAATGACTGCTTTATTGCAAAAAAGAAAAAAAAAAGAGTTTGATCACATCTTACTGTGGAGTGATAACTAAATTTTCAAATGTATGACTCATATTATATCATAAACTCTGAATTTTTGTATTATTCTCATTCAATAGTAGTTATTTATTTATTTAGCATGTGGATTTAGATAGCTTTATTAACAAGATATCATAAAAAAACCTGTAAAGATTCCAACCAAGAGATAGATTCACTAGTGGTTTTATAAAATCTTCAATTTTACTACTATAACATAAATTCAACAGTTATTGATGATCTGTTTCATAGTTTGTATTTGGTCACATTTACAAAGATCAATGGCTGATAAAATTCCATTTATAAAGCAGATGAGTATAACAACCATGTGCTGTTATGAATCTATTGATGAGATTCCAGTAGCATTTAGAAAGTTTAAATCCAACTGTCTTTATTGTTGGATCTAGAAAAATAAATTTATTTGGAACATCATAGGAATTTCCCTTTTTACATCATAATATTTCAATTGTAGACTTTTTGTTAAACATCAAATAGGAATCTTGATTTGAATCATCTTAGATAATGAAATTATATCTTGAGTTATTGGCAAGTCTGATCTACTTAATAGTTTTTATACATTTATTGTGAGGCAATTTCTCTTGTGAATAGTCATCATCAACCATTATCAATCCACTGCAGGATGAGGTCTCTCCACGTTCAATCCATCTTCTCCGATCTTTAGCTTCTCTTTTCCACATCACCCTTGCACACTTTCTTTTTTCATCCATCCATCTCACATGTGGTCTCTTTCTAGGTCTTTTACAATCTCTTGGAATTCAGTTTAAGATTTCAATTGTCCATCTATCATCTCTTCTAGTAATATGTCCAGCCCAACTCCACTTCAGCCTTTTAATTTTTTCAATGAGGTTAGTAACACTTGTTTGTTCTCTTACCCATATATCGCATTTTCGATCTCTTCTTGTTACTCCCAACATGCATCTCTTCATACTTCTTTGAGTGATCTGAAAATCTCTGTATTGCTCTTCTATTAAGTATCCAAGTCTCAGATCCATAAGTAAGAACTGGTAAAACAGATTTATTAAAAACCTTTTCAAACACATAGGCATATTCCCTTTTAGTATCAAGTTATTTCTACCAAGAGCACTCCAACCAAGTTTAATTTTATGATTAATTTCATCCGTTATGTTTCCATCTGTATTAATAATTGGACCAAAATATTTGTAGCTGTTAACTTCTTCTAACTCATCATAATCAGGCTTTATTTTTATATTTTGAGAAAACGGATAACCCCTGAAACATTTCATGCAGCTCTAAAGCATTATTTGCAAAAACAACTACATCATCTGCAAAATCTAAATGATTTAAATCTCCATTTACTTTCACTCCTTTGGCTTCCATTTTAATCCACAAAATATCTTCTTGCAGCACTGCTGTAAAAAGTTTTGGAGATATGGAGTCACCCTGTCTTACACTCTTCTCAATGTTGACTTTCCTAATATCATTATGTAATCTAATTGTTGCTGTTACATTTTTATAAATATTCTTTAAAATATGACAATATCCTGGATCTATAGTATACCATGATGATCCAATGCTTTAATCACTGAAGAAGTGTTTATAGAATCAAATGCCTTTTCATAATCTACAAATCCTAAGCATAATGACAACTCATATTCATTTGTCCTTTCTATAACTTCTCTCAATACCTGGATATGATCTACTGTAGTAAAACCATTTTTAAATCCAGCTTGTTCTCTTGGTTGGTGGAAATTCAATGTTCTCTGTAGACGAGTTGTAATTATCTTGGTAAAAATTTTGTAGAAAACTGATAAAAGGCTGATAGGTCTGTAATTTCTAATATCTTCTTTATCACCTTTTTTAAATATTAATATTAATACTGCATTCTTCCAATTATCTGGTACATCTTTATCATTTAAACCAGGGGTCGGCAACCTATGGCACCCATGCCATGCTTGGTACATCAACGATTATCAATGGCACTCGAAATAAATTGAAATAGTAAAAAAAATATATTTTAATTTCAGCATCTTTTTTTTTGTTTTTACATTCAACATTGAATTTACAATTAAATCATTATTTATCAGAAAATAATACACTTGACTTCATTTAAAAGATATTTTTGTTTGCAAGCTAAAAAAATTCTACATATTCACATTTTACTTCTGATAAAATTAAAAAATGAGATCGTAATCGAAATAAAAAGCTTATTATGTTATCAATTTCTAGAAAGTTATTATCGGTAGTTGAATGGTAAATAATTGACGCTCAGTGGTGACGCTTCTTTCAAAAAAGATATTCTCTTGGTATAGTGACCGAGAGATTCCCAAAATGTCACACAAAAGACAAAAACATGATATTCGCTCTTTTCAAGAATCTTGGACAAATGAATATGAATTTGTACAGCAAAAAGATTGTGCTGTGTGTATATTATGCTGTGAAAATATTGTAATACCTCAAATGTACAAAAACATTATCCAACTAAACACATGTTCATGTTTAAAAACTCAGATGAGAAAAGTGAAGCTATAAAAAGAGCTGTTTCTGCCTTTAAGAAACAAACTAATTATTTTAGTCAAATAATTGGAACCCAAAATAAAGCCACCAAATGTAGTTATACAATTGCTCATTGGGTGGCTTTGAAAGGCAAACCTTTCACAGATGGACAGTTCATCAAAGAAACGTTTTTGAAAAATGCTGAAATCTTATTCAGTGATCTAGCAAATAAACAAACGATACTGTCTCAAATTCAAGAAATACCAGCTTCTGCAAGATCAATTCAAAGAAGAATAACTGACACGGCCGAAGATGTAACAACAAAAGAGAAAAACAGTTTAAAACAAGCTGTTGCATTCAGTGTTGTTGGTGATGAAAGCACTGATTTAAATGATGTGGCGCACCTAGCAATAGTTGCACGATATTGTGACAACAATCATATTTATGAAGGATTGTGTTGCTTGATTCCTCTTACTGGTACAACAAAGGGACATGATATTTTCACTGCATTTTTCAGTTATTTTGAAAATCAGAAAATCAACATAAATAAAATATTTAAGTGTTACTACTGATGCCATCCGTGCAATGGTTGGAAAGAAAAAGGGATTTGTTGAACTTCATGAAAATCATATTAAACATTGAATATTGAGTTTCCACTGCATTATACACCAGGAAAATTTAGTTGCAAAAATCTCATCACAATGCTTGAATTCTGTAATGGACACTGTCATTAAAATAATTAATTTCATAGTTTCTCATTCTTCATTAACACATAAGCAATTTGAATCCCTTTTTCCAGAAATGAATAGTACATACATAGATCTCCCTCTATACAGCAATATTCATTGAATTAGTCGAGGTAATGTCTTGAACAGGTTTGTATCATGACTGAAAGAAATCAAGATGTTTCTTGATGAAAAAGAACATTATCTGGAAATAAGTGATGATGACTGGTTATGCAGATTGATGTTTCTGAACAATATAACTCAACACTTGAATGAGTTAAACTTACATTTTCAAGGGAAGGGTCAAACAGTACTAGAACTTTTTGAATATTGGAAAGGATTTGCATCAAAATTAGATATATTTTGGTGTGATATTACTACTAACACCTACAAGTACTTTCCAAATGTAAAGGCCTATGCAAATCAATTTAACATTAACAAAGATGAACTTCAAAAATACATTGAAGCTCTCAGAGAAGAATTTTCTAAACGATGTGAAGACTTCCAAATACACACCCATATTTTCTTTCCTCATCAAACCTGATTTAATTGATTTAAAGATGACTCCATTTGATTTATCGATTTTTGAGTCAATGTATATTGATAGTTTTGAAATGGAATTAATCAAATTAATGTCATCAGAATTGTGGAAAACTAAATTTGTAGAATTGTGGAAAACTCTTGAAGGGAACTGTCTAGAAAAGTCTGCTGTCATTCTCAATTGTTGGATATCATTACCTGAAAGATTTAATTCTTTTAAAAAAAACTGCTTGTGCTCTGCTTTCGGCATTTGGTTCAACTTACTTATATGAATAAATTTTCTCACATATGAAAAATATTTTGAGTTCACAAAGAAGTTGCTTAACACCTGAACATTCAGAAGCATGTGTGAAGCTAAAAGTGACCAATTACACACCTGACATTGAGAAAAGAGGTACAAGGACAAAGTTCACATTATTTTAATAATAAAAAATGGCTAATCATATTAGAATTCATGATATTTTTTTCTTATTTAAATTATATATTTTGTATAGGTAAAAAATTGTAATTTATAATATAATTTTTAATAAGCATGTTAAAAATTACAAATTTAAGAAAAGGTACTTTTCACCCGATTCTAAGTATTTTAAAATATTGAATGACCAATAATATAAGATCCAGTTATATATTATATAGTAATGTATATTATATACTATAATATTATATATAACTTTGAAGCCCATTATAATAAGATTGGTAAAATCATGTCAGCACACAGAATAACATTGTAACATAGGTTCAGCACTACACTACTAAAAGGTTGCTGACCTCTGATTTAGACATTTGGTACATAACTTTGCTAAAAAAAATTCTATTTCCTCACCTGCTTCTTTTAATATATCAATTATAATTCCATCATTACCTGGAGCCTTTCCTTTCTTCATAAATTTAATTGCATGTCTCACTTCATCATTTAAAATTCTCAGCAATTTGGAAAATGTAATAAATATAGGAGGTACTTGTTCTTTATTACTATATGATTCTTGATAGAAATCTTCTACCCATTTCATGATGTCATCTCTCTTTTTAGTAATAATTCCATCTTTTTTTCTTATCACAGATATAAATTTCATACCAATATCAAAATGTTGTTTTACACTCTTAAGACTTTTATTCTCTTCTATAGCTTTCCTTGCTAGTTCACAGTTTATACTTTCTTATATCATTTTCAACTCTTTTCTGCATCATTTTACAAAATTCAAGATATTCAATTCTTTTTAATGCATCATTTTTGTATATCTTCATATTCCTTCTTTTCTTCATAAATTCTCGTCTCAGTAGAAATTTTATTGGTCAATTGCTGCTTTTTTCTACCAGCTATCTTTGTTACAGTTTTTAAAAGTGTATCAATTATTTTCATTCAAATCTGAATCATGTTCAAAATCTACTAATACTTGAAACCGATTTGTAAGTTCTAATTTAAATTCATTAGAATGTTTCTGAAGATTAGGAATATCAATTGTAAATATTGCTTTTCTTAATAATTTTTGTCTCTCTAGTTTTGCATTAACACGTATCTTACATCTTACTAATCGATGATCACTTCCTGTATTAAATTTATTAAGAACATTACAATCTTGAAATATGTATTTTCTGTTAGTCAAAATATAATCCAATTCTGTTGTGCTTTCATTTGGATGCTTCCATGTCCATTTCCTTTTAACATTTTTCTCAAAAAAAAAAAAAAGAAAAAAGAATTCATAATATAAAGTTTTTCTTTTTCTGCAAACTCCACAAGTCTATTTCCTCTCTCATTTCTATTACCATAACCAAAATTACCCATAACAATTTTAAAATGTTGTTTACTCTGATCAAAAGCCTTTTGTACATCCATATAAAATTTTTCTACTTCTTCATCACTATAATTTGTTGTGGCATAAACCTGAATTATCTGCATTTGGTATCTGCTATTAAGTTGTATAACTAATCTTGACATGTCCAATACACCATCAATCTCCACACTGTTGTTCTTCCCTTTTTTATTTATAATGAATCCTACTCAACTTGTATTTCCCATATTTGTGCATTTATAGTAGACTACATGTCCACTTGTTAAATCAATTGTCTCTTCACCTTGTCTTCTAATTTCACAAAGTCCAATAATGTCCCATTTAATATAAGACAGTTCTTCCAATTCTTGCAATCTTCCTTCACTTGAAAGTGATCTGCAGTTTAAGTACCTAAATAAAAAGTCATCATTAAATGGCAACCTGGGTCCACAATCAAGGGATTTTTAGCATCCTCCACCTTTGGCCACCAACCGCTGCCTTGGTTGCTTACTTTACAGTCTCCTGGAAATAAGGTCCATGATTTATTCTTGTCTGTCATGATTGTATATATCTATTGGAAAAATATCATTTACACATACATTCATTCTGCTTTATCAGGCAACTGAGAAGAAAGACCATGGTGTTTCTTGGTCTTAAACTCAGAGGTAAAGGTAAAAAGCCAATAAACTCACCACACTGGCTAAGGCTTGCTGGTGAGTAGCCCATCCATGTTGGTATACTATATGAATAATCACATAATAATAGCTGCAACGACTAGAATGTATGGAGTAGACATTAAAAATTTGCCCTGCTCGGTTCCTTTAAGGCCTTCAAGAGGAATCAAAGGGTCTCCTTTCAGTTAAAAGCAAACTCCTTTCCGCAGCCTGTGAATAGTACTTATAATGATATATGAATTTTACTGATATTAAATAATTATCTCGATATAAATAACAACAGGATATTATTGCAATGAGAAGTGTGACATTATTCTTATGGAATCAGAATGCAATCTGTTTCAATTATAAGTTGATAATTAATAAATCTTTAATACATTTGTAGAATTTAAAAAGCGATTTGGTTTATTAAATCATTGGAATTAAACAAAAGTTATGGTCTAAATCAAACGTAAAATATATTTATAATTGAAAGATTTAATGAACTTTTTATCATTTGTGATACTATAAATGAAATTTTAGGAGTCTTTAGACAAGTTTTTTTAAACACAAGAGTAGAATTTTATATATGTATTAAATATATCTTAATGATAAAACTTTAAGATGCTACAGTAAATTATGATAAGAAATGGCAGCTATTATTGATAGTAAAGTTTTTATTACTTGATTTTAGTATTTCCTATTGTTTATTTTTTCATTGCCTTTGGGCAAAACTTTAAATATGTGTATATTTTATATAGTGAAAGGGTTCATAGTGCAAAGGTAACACCTAAAACCTGGGATTCGAATCTGAGCCAAGTGAAATTCTTTTCCAAAAGCTTAATATTTTTCTCTTAAGTAGATGGATTGTGGATAACCCAGCTAACCATTTGACAATGTCAATAACTGGATGTCTAGTTAGTGAGTAAAAAAGAGATGGAAAATCTAAACTTTGATAAGCACTACATCTTTTTTATTGTTCCTCTGTGAAGGGCTATGGGTGAGGTCTTTGCCCTGCAATGGAATATTTACTAAAAATGTTGTTTACTTTCTATGCACATATGTATTTGTATTAATAAATAATTAATACCATTCTCTCTTTCATTGTTTTTGACATTACATAATTTGATGGGAGGTAATTACTTTCACTTCAATGCATATGTTGATTGTAAATTTTGTATACTTGTAATATAAAATAAAACTGTTAATGTTGGCTGATGTTTATATTTTAATATGTCTTTTTCTTTTTTTCAGGATTTCATGTTTTTTGAAAAATCAGGGAATAAAGAAAATGATAGCCCAGGAATGTTCTAATTTTCCTAAATTTATGCACTATATCACTATTTTAAAAATGAAATGTTGGGTATTTTATATTGTTCTATTTTTATAAGGTGATAATTTTTCTGTCTCCTGTTCATTTCACGAAATAATAGGAGATAGAATATCATTTGTTCTAAATAATATATATATTGATTGTGCAAATCAGTCACATGATGAAAAAATCAGCTGTGTGAAAGATAACTGTAATGGAACTTAGATTTTAAAATGTTTATTTTTATTTGTAACAAAAAAATAGAGATTTGTTTTTCAATTTAAATTTTTTAGAATTAATCATTTATTGGTATTGGCTTTTACTTAAAAAAAAAATTGTTTTTTTAAAAAAAAAAAAAAAAACATTTTTTTTTACTATTTTATATCTATGTATATATATATTATTTAAAACATGTCGCTATCAGTATTCATTTAAATTAATTTACAACTATGATCTACGAAGTATTTTGCACATATTTTATATTTCAGAAGGTGCACAAATCAAATTCATTTTGTTTAGTAGTGTGAATAGAATTTTTTCATTTTGTGGTCTTACACAAATGATAAGCTTTATTTAGTATGGATAGAATATCATTAATCCAAATATCTATCATTCAAAAACTTCAAAGGTTTAGTTTGTACACACATTTATGAACAAAAAAGAAATAAATAACAAATATCTGTAAATTAATAGGCCTAATTGCATTTACAATTATGGTAAAAAATCTATTCTTGAATCTAAAATAGTTCTGGAATCAGGAATTTTGGATTAATTATTATCAAATAATTTTGTAGGCAGATTACAAATGTATCATTTGAAATATAAATTCTGAAATCAGTATTTTTTAATATTATTTTGTTGTTTGAAAAAGTGCATTTAACAGATATAACCAACTCCTCCTCCCTCTATGAACCAAAGTAATAGATTTTGCTCAATGTTTTTATATATTATAATTTATTATACATTCCTATTAAAGAAAAGCGAACAAAAATATATCCTTGCAATTTTGGGGCTTATAAACTCTCGTCAGTTTATTTCATGACAATTTGTGTCATGTTGTATGTGAAATCATGTATGCATATTTTAGTTTTTGGAATTAACTACATGTACTTACACACATCATGAATAATTTAATACAATTATGCATCTATCCGTGATTTTTTGCAATGTTTATGTTGTAAAGTACTACTCTAAATATTTGCTTTGTCTTTTTTAGGAAAAGATGTGTTTTATTTGCAACCAGAATAAACTTATAAATAATTTAAAAATACATTTTTTCTATATAGTATAATGTAATTATATGAATGCTTGTGTGTGTACATATACTTTATTTACAATTCAGAATAAACTTATAATTTAAAGGTGCATTTTTTTTCTAAGTAGTATAATGCAATTAAATCAATGTTTTTTACGTAGAGAAAATATCACAAAGAAGTGTAATCTTATGGAATTTTTGGTGCAAAGCGTCTTCTTCAATGCAAATGTTATACTCAAAATAAACACAAACTTCTTCATTTAATTGTAAAATTATTACATTTTGTTTATTAATCAGTATATAGTATTATAGTGTACATATCTTTAAAGAAGTAATTGACAGAAGAATGAAGTAGACCTCCTGTACTAAAAGCACTTTTGCCATAACTAAAATAGAGTGCGATTGATTGTCGAAGATGGTTTAATAAGTGCTAGAAAGAAGCTGCTTTTGCATAAGAAGTTGTTTGTTCCATATCCATGTAATCTGCTTTGATACTCTAAATGTCATTAGTTCTTAATTTATTTTTATCAAGTTTTTATTTTAAAAAAAGAAATGTATCAGGAAATTTTCTACAATTCTAAACTGTGCAATTTATAATTTTTAAATAAGCAAACGTTAAAATTAATTTGAAGAGAAATGCTACAGATCTATATGAATATTTTAAATTAATAATTTATTATATAATTGAAATAATTATCTTGAAAGCCTGTAATGAAAATAGTCGTCTTGGTCATAATTATTATAATAAAAGATTTTTAGTCAATTTTTATTTTTAGTTAAGAATGGGAAAACGATTTTTGTTGTACCCATATATAATAATTTTCCACATGGCTAATTTTTTTCAGAATTCGCTCACTTGATATATAATTTGCTTGTATTGATTTATTATTGATTCTATGCATATTTGTAAGAACAAACTATGCAATATTTTGAATTTTGTTTTAAAATTGAATGTTAATGTAAATATAATTAGAAAAGGTAATTATTTAAATTTATGATCATGTTATAAATAATATAAAATTCGTCACATTTCAAATTTGATTAGCTTATTCATTTTGAAAGATTTTATAGTGTATAATTAAGTGCCATTATACTGCAGTATTCATTTTTAAATAATGTTTTGTGTATTTTTCTCAATTTTATATTTTTATTTTTTAAATTACATATATTTTACTATGTATAGAGTATGTATTTTAGATGTAATAGTTATTATTTGTTAAATGTGTTTAAATTTAAGTGGCTTTATTACATTCATAAACATTGATTGATGCCGTAAGTTTCAGAACAAATGGAAGAGCTTATGTTTTTATTTTTTAATGTTTTAACTATGTATAATTATAGCTTTTACTCCCTCCAAATATATTTTGCGTATTTCCAAAAACAAAATCATATTAAGAATAAATGATGATCTCTAAATCTATTAAATGACAATTTAATTTAGATATTTAAAAAAAAAGTTTCTGTACTCTGAATTTATTGCTTTTATTCTTGGAGGAAAATTATTTTTATTAACTTGATTACAACAACTTCTATTTTTGATAAATAGTTTTATTTTATAAAATTATATTTATTAATTTGGAATGGATTTTTATGCATTAATGTAAATGCTTTTTGCAGGGAATGAAAATTTCAAAATACTTATTAAATCCTTAAATGTATTTTTAACGCAGACCATCCTTTTCTAAAAGGCTAGTTAGAATGGCAATATGTTAGTCCATTTAAGTATTATCAATCTAACATTTGCCTTTTGAACAGATGCTTAGCACCGAAATTGCATTTGGGAATTTAATTAATAAGTATTTTGAAATTTTTGCTTTATGTAAGAAGCATTTATATTAATGTATAAAATTATTACACTATAATTATGGAGTTTAATTTATCTTACCTTAATATAAAATGTTTCTTGTATATAAAGAAAAATAATTGTATTAATAGCATTTTTTTTTTTTTAAAAAAAAAAAAATTTTGTTGGTTACAATTGTTATTAGTGGCTGTTTATGCTTTCTGAGTTCCTACCAATAATTATGAATTCAAAACTTTTATTGAATATTGTAGTTTTATTATGATTTTCCCCCATTGTTCAATAAATGTTATAAATGATTCCTATAATTAATTTTATCCCAAATAAAATATTTGATACTAATAAAATAGTCTCTTTTTTTTATATATCATTACACACACAACAGAGAATATTATATTTAAAAAGACCGATATAAAACAACATGCATTCAAACAATTTTAGGGATTCCCCAATCTTTTTCTTGCATTGATCTCCATATAGAAAATATTTTTTTGCCAATTGATCACTTTAAAATTTTTATTTCCCAAGATTTTGCATAACATATCTCTTGAATTGTTAAAAAAGTTTAAAAACGATAAAATAAAGTTGAATTTATTTGAACGAAAGTTTCTTGGTGTTCACTTGACTGAAACAAGCTTTTATTAATTATGATTATTTTACAAAAACACATTTTTGAACTTCTTATAAAAATATAGTAAATAAATATATATATAGTATAAAAAATATAAAATTATATATTATAACAGTGAATTCCCCACATTATTATTTTGAAATTATGAAATCCTTGAAAAAGTATACGCATCTGATTTAATTAAATGAGATTACGTCACAGTAACCAAACACTTCTATGTGATTCTTAATATAGTAACCTATTTAACATAAACAATATAAATTGCCAATATATTTACAAAACACAATGTAATTCAGCAGTCATTGGCTGATTACAGAATAGTAGTCAATTACTAATGTAACTAAATTATAACTTAGTAAATAAATATTTACTGTTAAAATTAATCGACCATACTTATATAAACTTTCATTTCAGCTAAATATTGGTTATATGTGATGAACTTAAATTGTTATTTGTGATATATCATTATTTATTGTAAGTAAAGATTTGAATTACTTCAGTCTCAAACACAGCAGTTAACATTATTGTTTTTTAAATGATTACTTGCTTATATATATGTTTAATTATTATAACAGTAATTATTTATTCTAAAACTAACACAACACCATTTAACCTCTGCTTACATGTTACCTTTAAATAGCAAATCTAAACTCTCCAACTTTTGTTTATTGATTATCCAAGATTACATTAAATAGCAGAAATGGAATATATATTTGTTACATAATTTTATTTTAAAGTGTTGCTTATATTCTCCAATTTTGATTCATTATATAAATATCTTTTGTTTTATCATATAATACCAAATTATCCATGCACTTTACTACTGTTACACAATGCTTTATTTATCACTCTCTTTTACAGTTTCGATTGTTCCAGCAATCTTCTTTAGAACTTTTATACCTCCTAACTTCAACTGCTAAATGCTTTATTTACTGTCCTCTTTTACAGTTTCGATTGCCCCAGAAATCTTCTTCAGAACTTTTATATCTCCTAACTTCAACTACTTAGCAGTTGAAGTTAGAAGATATAAAAGTTCTGACGAAGATTGCTGGGGCGATCGAAACTGTAAAAGAGAGTGATAAATAAAGCACTATGTAACAATAGTAAAATGCATGGATGATTTAGTATTATATGATATACATTGGGCAATGCAATGAAAAAGATTAGCTTTTGTTTTATTGTCTTCATAATAAAAATTGTTTTTTTTTTATTTTGCAATAAGAACACTTAAATACTATAATATCTCACCTTGCATGCTTTTGTTGTGAACTCGAGACTTCAAAAAAAAAAAAAAAAAGATGATTAGCTTACTTCTTTCACTTCTATTGCTTGAATGCCATGATCCCCAAACGACAAATCATTCAATTATCATTAGTATTGTAATGATAATTTTCAGTTAACCAATGATATAAAAATGTGTAACAGTGTATTTTGACTCCAAATAAATATTTATATAATGAAAGTTGAATGGTTAATAAAATTCAAATAAAAATGATTTAATTCAAATATATATAATAATACTAACCAAACTTATGATTTAAAACCTAACACAAGGTTTAAACTAAGTACTAGTTCTCAAAGTATTTTTAATCTCTAGTTTCAATAATAAAAAAAGTGAGCGTCAAATCTTGTGGATAGCTTATTTTTGAAAAATTTATTAATGCCCGATCGTCATCAATTACAAATTATTACCACCATCCCTGCATATCCTCCAGTGGATAGCAGGATGTTTAAAATATAATGTTGAATTGAGTTCAATAAGGAAACAAATTAAATGTATTAATAAAAAAAATAATTTATTAACAATGGATATATAGGGTATACAAAATATATTAAAGATAATAATAAATATTTTAAATTTAAAACCCTATAATATCAACAAAGGTAAGGACCATGTGGAATATTTAAACAGTTCCAAATCATGGTTTTCCACATATATTTATGGATGTCTTCATTAGTTCCTCCAAAGATGATAATTGTCCTCCTGGTACATTAGTGATGTTAGATAGGGTATACTATTAGTAGATCTTGAATGTGGCCTATGGCACTGTGTGCTGTTTCACAGCATTATTAAAACAGGCAATGGATGGTTTTAATAAACTTCAGTGTTTGTTTTTGGATATAATTGCATTCCATATATTTGACAGTTGTGGTTGTTGGTTTCTAATCACATGTACTAAATGATGGCACATTATTGGACTTCATGAAGTTAGAAAGTGAAAAGACGATTTAAAAGGTGGACATTATTTTACTACAAAGGTATAAATATTGAAAGCACAGCAGGATTCATTATAAGTAAAAAGTAGTATTATGGAGATTAATGGAATATTAGATAAAATGGCAAAATTAGTTATACCAAATGCAAGTAATTCAGATTTAAGCCCCAACATAGTCTCAATTAGATGAAAAAGTAGTGGATTTTTATATGGATATATAAAATGCTTTTGATCAAACTAAACAATATTTTTAAATTGTGATAAAAGACTATTGCTAAAATTGGTAAATGAAAGTTTCTGGGTAAATTTGGGTTTCATGCTAGAAATGAGTATGGAAAGGACACAGACTTGTGGAGTTCCCAGAATATATATATATTATGAATTCTTTCTTTGAGAAAAATGCTAAGTGAAAATCGACATGGGAGCATCCTAATAAAGATACAGTTGAATTGGATTATACTTTGACTAAGAGAAAATATGTATTTCAAGATTGTAATGTTCTTGATAGATTTAACACAACAAGTGATCATCAACTTTTAGTGAAATGAAAGCTAAGTTTTAATGCAAAACTAAATTGATAAATTATCAAGAAAAACAGTATTAATGTTTGATATTCCTAACCTTCAGAAACACTCCAATAAATTTCAATTAGAACTTGCAAATTATTTTAAAATATTAACAGATTTCAAAGATGGTTCAGATTTGAATTTAATCCATAAGAAGATAAACTAACACATTATTAAAAACTTCAACAAAAATAACTGGTACAAAAGATGTCAATTTATCATTAAGTTAAACAGACAAGACAATGTATAAAGAAATATGAAATGTTTTTAAAATGTTCAATTAAGAAAAATTGAATACGTATAGTTATAAAATGGTACAAAAAAGAATTAACAATATAAGAAAATATAATTGTAATTAGCAAAGATGGCTACAGAAGAGAATAAAATCTCAAAAGTGTAAAACAGTATCTTGTTATTGGAACGAAAATTATTTTTGCAATAATAAGGGAAATTGGAACTACTACTGAAAAGAGATATGGCATCATGAAATATGTGATAGAGTTCTAAAAAGAATTGTATACTAGTAAAAAGAAGAAAATGACTATCCTCAAATGAGATATATAATTATATCTATGAAGAAGGGAAAAGCTTCAGGAAATAATGGAATTGTAATTGACATCTTAATAGAAACAGATGAAATAGAAAAATTATTGGAAAAGTTATATCATGAAGATAAACCGGATGATTGGAAGAATATAATAGTAATATAGATGTTTAAGAAAGATAGTAAAGGAAATATAAGAAATTACAGATCTTTCAGATTTATAAAAAACAATCAAACAAAATAATTATAATTTCTCAGTGAACTTTGGATTTTAACCAACCAAAAAAAGAAGAAGAAGGATTTAAAAGTGGTTTTAGCACAGTGGATCATGTCCAAGTATTGAGAGAATTTATAAAAAAGATCAATGAATATGAATTGAACATTATGTTTTGGATTTGTAGATTATGAAAAGGCATTTGATTCTATAAGCATTTCTACAGTGATTAAATCACCAAGATATATATAGATCAAGATATTCTAAAAAATATCAAAATGAAGCAATAATGACTAAATTACATGCTATTAAAACAGGCAAAACTCTCCATAAAGTAGTGCTACTCAGTGCAAGCTAGAGTAATCAATGGATGCCAGAAGGCTTGTGGATAAAATCCTTATATAGTGCCTAGTCATCCTGTGGCTTTCATCAGTGAGGAGCCTTGGATTTGAGAGCACTGTAACTTAATGATGAAAGCTTGCTCTCAGATTCAAGGCTTCTCACTGATAAAAGCCACAAGCTAGAAACTAGTCTGGGGGTATTGGATGAGTAGGCACTAGATAGGTATTTTATGCATAAGCCTTTTGGCATCCATTGATTATTCTAGCTTGCACTAAGTGACACTACTATATTTGCCTGTTTTAATAACAGTTATGAGCAATCATAAGAAATGATCATGTGATGTTTAGTGGTTTAAATTACATGGTAATGTTAAGATTAACAATAAGAAAGATAAATGACAGAGTGATTCCATATTTTCAAAATACAGCAACTATTTTGTGGATTAAAATGATTAAGTCATTTAGATTTTGAAGAAAAGGTGGTGGTTCTTTTTTTTTTTTGCAAATAATGATTCAAAACACCAGGAAATATTGCAAGAATTATATAAAAATAAGAAAATAGAACTAAAGATAAACACTAAAAAAACTAAAGTTATGTTAAATCATGAATTAGAAGAAGTTATTAACTACAAATACCTTGGTCAGATTGTTAAAAGAAAAGGAAACTGCATAAAATCAATCATAAAATTAAACTCTGATAGAGTGTTTTTGATAAAAATAATGTACTTATTAAAATGAACTTTGCCTATGTATTTGAAAAGGAAAGTTTTTAATTAGATGTGCTTTACAAGTTCTTATGAATCCGAGACATAGGGGGTTTAACAGAAAAGCAATTCAGGGACTTCACACTATTCAATGAATTATGGAGAGACGTATTTTAGGATGAAGAAATCAAAAACAAAATATATAGTTGAGAGAACAAATATATCACTGACATTATTAAAAGAATTGCATTGAAATGGAGCAGAGCTGGCATATTACTAAAAGAAATAATAATAGATGAACAATTCAAGTTTAAATTGAATTCCAAGAGATTGTAAAAAGTGGATTAAACTTAGAAAAATTTTCATCTTGCAGTGGATTGATAATGATTAAAAATCATGATTGACAGTGATGACTCTGCTTCTTCCTTTTTCGATCACAAGGTCTATTTTGTTAATTGCATATCCACAAAAGCAAAGAGGTTTTAAAAGATTTATCAGGAGATAAATAATCTTGGACTTGATTTCTAGCCATAATTTCAAAAAGAGTATGGATTATTAATTATTTTCTTAATGATCTTCAGAGAGTACTTTTATATAAAAACATAATATTTCTTGTCCATCACTGTATATTTATATATATTTTCTAAAAGATATATTTCTAGCTTATCAAATCCATCAGTATATTTTATCATGAGTTTTATTAATTGGGGTAAGTTATTTCTGTCTCTCATATATATATAAATTTAAATGATTTATTTACTTTCAAAATACTAGTTTTCTTTCTGATTTTTTTTTTTTACAGTTCAATAAATATTGGAGAAATAAACTTGGTTGGAGTGCTTTTGGTAGAAATAATTTGATACTAAAAGGAAATATGTCTATGTGTTTGAAAAGGAAGGTTTTTAACAAATGTGTTTTATCAGTTCTTACTTATGGATCTGAGACTTGGACACTTAATAGAAGAGCAATACAGAGACTTCAGACCACTCAAAGAAGTATGGAGAGATGTATGTTGGGAGTAACAAGAAGAGATCGAAAACGCAATGTATGGTTAAGAGAACAAATGGGTGTTACTGACTTCATTGAAAAAATTAAAAGATTGAATCTGGACATATTGCTAGAAGAGATGATAATAGATGGACATTTGAAATTTTAAACTGGATTCCAAGAGATTGTAAAAGACCCAGAAAGAGACCACATGTGAGATGGATGGATGAAATAAGAAAGTGTGCAGGGGTGATGTGGAGAAGAGAAGCTGAAGATTGGAGAAGATGGATTAAACTTGGAGAGACCATCCTGCAGTGGATTGATAATGGTTGATAATGATGATGACTTTGTAATTAATAACTTTTATTTTAAATTCAATAATGTGTGGAAACAATAAGGCATATTTTTTCTTACAATAGCGATTACTGAAAACTTAATATATATATTAATGATAATATATATCTAGTAAAGGAGTTAATGTTTATCAATGGCTCATTGGTCAAGATTAGAGATTACGTTTAAGTTGAAAATAACTTTATTATAGATAATGCAGCAGGTTTGGTTTATTTCAAAATAGTTTTCTACAAGTACAAGCAAATTAAAAACATTCCTTTTCTTTTTACAAAATCTGGTTTTTATTTTTTTAGAAGAGTGACATAATTTTCAGCTAAATTTAATTTTAAATGAAGAAATACAGCTGTTTCAATAATTAATTAAAAAAATTTATTTTTGAAATATTTTTCAAAAAAGTATTAGAAAAATCTATGAAATTTATCATTAAAAAATTAAAATTGCTTTCTATATCATTACATATAAATATTATTATCTGAACATTTGAAACACAAAATATATGTTTATACAGTATTTTATTAATCTTGATTTTTTAAAACTATTTTTGGAGTCTTCAAAATTTATTATTATTATTATTATTTTTTTAAAAAAAAAGATTTTAATTGGAAAACAAAGTTCTGCAAAAAATTGCAACAATAGGTGATAAATATCAAGACAAAAAATAAAAAAAACACTGCAAATTCATTATTCAAGAAGTTTTCTTCCTTTTCCTTTTAATGTAATTTAATATAAAATACGTTTTCTGTATTTAAAAGAAAAGATTATTATGTAAAATATGAAGCCGACCGTAAAACAAACAGAAGGGTACATCAAAGACTTATATGAAATAGGATACAGACATAAATCTCTCATCAACCCTGTCAACAAGTTTTATTATGATATTAGACACAAATCACCACAGCCCGAGATAAGATCCTGGATTAGCCAACTATACATTCCAAGATTATGCCATAATCTATAATATTTGCTCAGACACATTCATTAGTTTCAGGACCCCTCTAAATCAACTCACAAATAATACCAAGAACAGACTACCTTCACAGCAGGCCTTACAGATTGTATATAGGATCAATTGCAGTAATTCAGTTTGTCGTGCAGTTTACATTGGGGAGTCATGGTCAAATGTCAGAACTAGAGTAGCACCCATACATATCAATACAATGGGTTATGCCAACTCTGATGTTAAATCAATCTTTTTAGAGCATGGCCACTCCTTTGACCCAACAAAAGTTAGGACAGTATATTCAGATCAAAATGATATATTTCTAACGATATTCATGTTATTAATAAAAAATAATCTTTCATTCCTCTATCGAAAAAATGGTCTCTTTAAATTGTCTTTTATATGTACACTTTATTTAAATATCATCTCAGACATTTGAGGATAAGTAAGACCACCTTCAATAGAATAGACTACTTATGCTACGAATATGACTTCAAATAGTCAAAAGCATGCTTAGCATTGCAGTATATTGCAAATAATAATCTTTTGAACACAGAAAACATGTTTTATATTGAATTGCAAATTTATATGTATTTTGGGTTAAAATTATTTGGATAACAAAACTTACATAATTTGCATTACATTTACAAAAAAAATCAAAAATAAAAATATTTAAAATTACATGACATTTTGTTATTAATAATTTTTTTTTCCTAACTATGTACATAAGGCTAATTCTGAAATGAAGTCAACAACTCCACTTTGTTAAAAAATGCAAAAATATACATAAGTGGACAATTAAGTTCTATATATATATAAAAATAGAAATCTTTTTATTTACATAAATTCATACACTCGCACTTATAATAAGCATATTCATTGCTGCAATTTTTTTTCCAGAAATAATCATATTCTACATATATAACAGCAATGAAATAGAATGTTTATTTTGGAGTATCATAGTATATAAATATGATTTAACAATATTTTCAATTCATTCTAAAATAATTGTAATTCTAGTATGTAATTATTTTACATTTGAAATATAAAATAGATATAAAGTAAAAATATAACTTAGCAAAATAACAATATGTAATTTAATACACTGTACAGGCTTACACCTGCACATATATACTGTAATATATAAGGGATTCGAACTCAGACTTTCACATGACCCTCAACTCTTCATGCCATCTCATATTGCTGACCCACCTGATCATACACATTGAAAAGATAAATAATCACCAATAAACGTACTTCATGCTAAACCAGCAATCATCAGTTGGTCCAGATTACTATCTCCACACATATATACAATCAGTGCTCAGCTTTATATTAAGACAGCCAATCTTCATACTTTAATGGACAGGCTTCAAACTACTCCAACCCACAACTCTTCAGCCATCCATTTCATTGAAAGTCTAATGATGGAACGTTCAAAGCCCACATTAGTGCCAAGGTTGTATCCTACCGTTTAGTCATTCTGATCCCTCATGTACTGGAGAATAATAATCAAATTACATATTGAAACATAGTACATTAAAATGTCTGCCCATCCCTCGCATATGTATGTAAATGGATTATTCTCCAGTACATGAGGAGTCAGAATGACTAAACGTCAACATGGGTAGGATGACAACCTTGGCATTAATATGGGCTTTGAACATTCCATCATCAGATATTCAATGAAATGGATGGCTGAAAAGTTGTGGGCTGGAGTAGTTTGAAGCCTATCCATTAAAATATGAAGATCTTAATATAAAGCTGAGCACTGATTGTATATATATGTGGACATAGTAATCTGGACCAACTGATGATTGCTGGTTTAGCATGAAATAATTGGTGATTATTTATCTTTTCAACATATGTATGATCAGGTGGGTCAGCAATATGAGATGGCATGGAGAGTTGAGGGTCGTGTGAAAGTCTGAGTTCGAATCCCTTATACCAAATAACAATAATGTATTTTGGTCATTATTTTCAATACTGTATATGTAAAGCTTTTTAATTCTCAAAAAGCTATCGATAAAACATTCATAACTTCAACACACATTCAAAATAATCATTAAAAAAAAATTTTTTTAATCAAAAAATATATGGCACATTGAATTATAACTCGCATCAACTTCTATAAAATGTCAATGAGAAAATTACAATCATGGATAATATCATTTCATTTACAAAATGTTAATATAGTGGAACTGTGAATTACGCTGTATCTAACTACATAACTTTAATTATATGCTATCCAAAGAAAGAAATAATATTAAAATTCACAAATTTTGTGATATTTCGTCAGCAATTTTTTCTTTTCTGAATACTGTATGCAATTCCATTTTAAAAAAAAGTAAATTTGTAAATATATTTTAAATTATGCCACCAGCAGTTTTTCTGTATCAGAGTGCCACAATCATGTTCATTAATAAAATTTCTTTGATTTACATTGAAAGCACATTACATTCTTCCTGAAATAAAATATTTTCTAAGAGTAATGCTAAAAGTTTTACAAAATTTTAGAACATATGTAATGCTAATACTGATTTTAAAATATTAAATAAATAGAGATCATACTTTCTTGATAAAGAGACTAATCTATTATGTTTCTATAAGAAAAAAAATATTGTTCAGAGCATATAGGAAAGTCAGACATTTTGTTATTTACTTTATTTTAAAAATAGAATAATTAGTTTTTTCCCCTTATTCTTATTGCTTCAATGAATACATAATACATGAGTGAATACATTATAAATATATTATTATTTTTTAAAATTTTGATTATATTATAATCTTAGTTTATATATATATATATGTGCGTGTTAAAAGGTACTGTACATTTGCAGCTCATTAAACAATATGTATTCTAATCCATGTTTATCAATAAAACATACATTATATACATTTGTATGAGAGGAGGGTTTAGAACAAAATATAGCATAGTTTGCAGTTCCACTGTATAACTAACATATTTACAAAAAATAAATACAATTGTTTTAAAAAGTCTTCAAACTATAACAGAGTGTGGAAACAATTCTCTGGTATTGGCATATTCTGGGTCTGTAATAAAGGTAGTGTTAAGTTCTTCAAAAGTTGGTCTTTTGTTGGGATCATATGACCAACACTGGAGCATTATGGAATAAATATTATCAGGACACTTTGGAGTTTGAGGCAACCGTTGATTTTTCTCAAGGAAATGAACAACCTTAATAAATAAATAAATAAAAATCAAATAATTTACAATGTTTTATTTGTAAAATATAAATTTCCTATATTAACAGCAAAATTAAGCTATTTTAAAATAGTTGAAAAGTAAAAGAAGATTATTGTAAAGATTAAGTCATGAGAATGATTTTATTTAAAAGATGAACATTGTACAATAACACAATTTTTCATTTTTGCACCTTTTTAAACAATTTTATTTTCTTCTGTTTTGACTAAACTTGCAGCTTTCATCAGATATTTAATTTTTCAAGAAATTCCAAAAAGAGAAGCAATGTTTTAAATTGAACAAGAAAAGAGATAGTGAAAAAAATAATGAATATTGTACAACTAGTCTACCATATTTTTCCATATATCATTTCCATCAAAGTTAAATTGGTAATCTCAAATATTACAATAATATAAAAGTATAATCTTAATGAATTTTTTTTTATAAAAGTGCTACTCTTTTATCATATCTTGTGAATAGTGAAAGCTTAATCTGAATGATCTTGAAGAATAGTTGATGACAACAATCAGTCTTTAAGCTATCAACAATCTCGACCTGTAGTCAAGGCAACCTTTAACAATAAAGGTGACATCACATTTATTTATGGTCTGATATATTTATATAAACACTAAAGATTGCAACTTAGTTGATAGAAGAGTGGTATTAACCAGTGGCTCTGCGTCAATCAAGATCTCATTGCAAACTATTTTCAATATCTTGATTATGATACTTTTGTTCTCTATTCATTCACTGCATCAACTGGTGAGTTTGTCTGCACTAGGGGCATAGGAAAAGTGCAGCTTAGGGTTAGCGGTAGCATTTACTGGGCATATTTCTATATGAATTTTTTCCTTATTCCTTCAAAGATTCTATTTCTCTATATAGTTCCACATGCAAGTTAATATATCTTGAAATAATGCTTACACTATAAAATAAAAATACTAAAAAATGATGATTAAAAAATCTTCACCAGACTATATAAGTTTTAAAATTTTACATTAAAAGATATTCAGAATTAGACTTGCTTTTTTTTAAAAAAAAAATTATCTATTAATTACAATTCTTTTTTTAATCTTAATTAAATAAAAATATGGTTCAAATTGTTAAACCTAAAATTGTAATGAAAAGAAAATAATAATTACACATATACACATGGGTAACCGGTCAAATTTTCCAGAATTGACATACAATCCTCTAAAGTTTTAAATTCTAACCTATAATTTTGTATAAAATTTTTCAGAGCAATCTCTCTCACTATACATGTATTTCATATAATAAATGTATGCTGATCAGGTGATTAGAAAATTTAAATTCCTTGAACATCATCAGGTTTTTATTATATATATATGTCTAAGTTACAACCAATATGATTTTAAATCTTAAATATTTGTAGCATTAATCATTTACACATAAAGTATTCAACTCATTAGTTCCTTAATAGTCATATTTCATAATAGATGGAAGTAATTTATATCCACATCAAAACATCCAATAGATCAGAAATATGATAGTATAAGGAATATATAACAAACATCAGAAGAGCGTCATGATTAATCTGGAAAATATTTGTTTGATTACAGATATTTATTTAAGTGCGCTAAATAATTAATTGCATATATACATAAAATATAAATTGGTTATTTGAAATTTCAAGTGCATTATCAAAAAATTGTTAATCACTATATATGTTTAAAATATCTTTAAATTATAAAGTTTATGGATGAAAAATGAAAATAAATTTCATCAACTTAAGAAAATAAATGAGTTCTAAATAGATAAAGAAAAAAAGTTAATATTTATAATTCTTCACACAAACAAGAAAAAAACATAAATTGTATGAAAAATGTAGATTACTCAATTCATAGTAGCCTAAAAACGATTTACTCGCTGACGAAGAAGCTTCCAAATAAACAAAACAAATTTCGCTTAAAACTATTAAATGGGCCAAGCGCTTTCGAGGTTTGCCCTCATATTCATGGCCGACGAAAGTAATAAATCTTTACGTAGTGTTATTAAATAACAAATATGCAAATGTAAATGCAAATCAGTTTGACCATTTTTTTGAAATGGAAAAACACGTGTCGCGTCTATTGATAGAATTGTTGTCGCAAACAATAAAGTACGCCTCTTTGATCTTTCTTTTACAGTCGTTGGTTTCAGGGCATACAATCCTGGGGTTGCCTGGTTTGAACACATGGCCAGTCTGCTTTTCATGTTCCAGAAAAATTGAAAAGTTATCGCTGTTCTTTTTTGCTCTTCTATAGGTGTACAAGTGTTGAACAGCTCTGTTGTGAACAGTGGCCTTAGTTTCCCCATAGTATATGGCTTTGCATCCGGCCTGTGGACATGACATGCTGTAAATCACCTGGGGTGTTTGAGATGGGTCTGATCTATCCTTTGAATTATTAATGAGTCTGTTAGAATTAGGGGGAGTACAAAAACCAACCTTAAATTCCCCAGTTAAAGTCTTTATTATCTGTTGTGATACTTTGGGAATATAAGGGAGGGTAATTTGAGGCTTATCCTTATTTTTGTGGTTAGCTATTAGTTTACTGTGAAATTGCTTAATTTTCTTTGCAATTGATCTGTAGCTGAAACCTACGCTAAGCAAATCTTTTATATAAATTGCGATGTTGGTCTTTCTATCGGCTTCAAATTTACATAAATTTTGATTTCTAAATAAAAAAAAAACGCATTGAGCCCTGCGAATTTATGTGCAGTAGGTGACATGGATTTCGGGTGAGTAAAGCCTCGGATCTCAAGGGGTTTAACTATCATACTATAATGCAGATCTCTGTTTTCTCTATGGACCAGCAAATCCAAATATTTAAGCTTCTGCCCTTCGTTCTCCCAAGTGGTGTTTATGTTCATAGTAATAAGTTATGTTAATTTTCAGATATTTACAGTAGAGTTTTTGAAGAATCTCAGTAGATGGCATTATTATTAGACTTAATAAAAATATTTTATGAAATATGGAATCAAAGAAAACTCAAATCCAATTGGCTATAATAATCATCAGAAATTGTCAATATTACATGTACACACTAAACTGGTCTCATATACAATATTAATAGATGATTGTTACAGTTATTTGTATTTAGAAATATTTTGAGTTCAGGACTTGCATTTATAACTATTATAGTGAAATATTTAATGCCATGATAGCAATATTATTTTAAATAGCAGGCCTTATTATCATAATTCAATTAGTGAATATTAATTAAATATATGCATATTTTCCTTGTATATTGTCTATTTTAGAATAGACTGGAAAATTCACAACAAATTCTCGAGGATGTTTGATACCAGCTGGCATTTTTTTACTTCCAAGGCTCTTCATGTACACACTAACAGATTTGCATCATGGACTGAATTAAAGTGAATTCCTCATTCATCAAAAGTAAAATATAAATTTAGTATAGAAAACAATAATAATTTTCAGCCACAACATAATTCACTACCAGTGTCACATTTTTTTATTAAATCCAAGAATGTAGTGTTAGTTTATTGCAAAGGTTACCAAAACATATAATTAGCTATTTGAACTGAAGTAAAATTACTTTGTTAAATACTACAAATATCTCATATCTCTTTGTATTTAGTGTACATATATATATTTCAGGTTGATCCATGCTAATGCTGCATTAGATTCATAATCTGGGAAATAAAGAATGTTATTTTAAAAATAGAAAAACCACAAGCAATTGTTTTTTTAGTTTAAAAACTCCCAATCAATAGAACGAGATTATATGACTATCCAATCAAAAAATTTTAAGAATATGTAATGGAAGTAATATTAGGTGAATAATCTGATATAAAAATAATCAATTTAATCAATAAGGCTTAAAGAATTCAGTTGCTTAAGAATTTTGATGGCCTTTCTGATTTTTCTTTGACAACAAGCATTAGGATCTTTGTGTTCAATGTGAGATAAGTGTTGATTTACTACGTTAGAATATTCATCTGTTTTAGTACTGTTGCAATGGCTACTCATACCCATATATAAGAAATCTCTTGAACTCCATATGGGATTTATAAAGCCACAGAGCCTCAAGATGGATTAATTCTTTAGATTTGAATAAAATGTTGATATTTTTTTGTTAAGTTACATCTATATTTTTAATGTTATAGCATTTCCAAATATGCCAGATACTGTCTACAATTTCTTTTATATATGGGTTATCACTTATTTTGGACCTGGTTTAAGGTCTTAAAATGATTCTTTTATAATGACCATTTGCTAACAAAGCTTTATGAATATAATTTCTTTATTTTTCTAGATAGGATTAACTGCTAGATACTGTTTGTTTTAAAATAGCATTATTTATTCAAATAATGGTAGATATAATGTAACTGAAAAGTCAATACAATATTAATATTAATTACATATTGCTGAATATAGAGGATAGGTTCACTACCCATGAAAAGCTTTGTTTTAAACCGCTAATTATATTATTGGTTATATGAGGTAAAAATCAAATCTTTTAATTGGCCAACTCACAAACTGAAGACAAAGCCTATTGTTAAAACATATTCGCTTATAATATTAAATTCAACTCAGATACGTTTATAAAAAGTATATTACTAATTTTTCAGGTTATGAAGAGAACGAAAGTTCTTTCAAAAATAAATTGCTATTTATTTATTCTAAAATATTCAATTTCGGCAACATAAAAGCTATAATATAAACAAAAAGGTCGACTTTTACGTTATAGAAAAGTAAATATTTCTTTTTACTAAATCTTAAATATTTTTACTAAAATCTTCAATATTTTTCGAAAATAATTTTGTTTTTTTAGTATTCTCTCTGAAAATAATTTGTAATTTCTCAAAATATTCTTTTATAATAATTTAAATCATATTCGAAATGAAAATCTCAGCGTTTTTCTTTATTTTCTTTGATCAGGCGGTTTCTTTGTTCTTTCCAGCCAATCAGAATGTCTTTTTCAGCTGAGAGCATGCTAAGAACCAATCACAAGTAATGTTCTTTCTTTGTTTAGGTTTAAATGCGTTTTTTTTTTATTTTTTACTTGTAAAATAATTCGGAAGAGGGCACCATCTTACAGAACTTTTAAAAACCTATTCAATACCTGTCAAACGAATATTTTAGCATAAGAACTGGCAGAGTTAGAGTGACGTCAGATGTCGACGAGGAGCTTCGTAAGAGGCGGGAAAAGGGTTAATATATGCCAGTTTTTTCATGTAGTATGATAACTGGATAACGAATGTTTCACGCATTGGGATTGGTGCTTACACATCCAGGTATTTATATCATCATCATTTTCAACCATTATTGATCTATTGCAGAATGAAGGTCTATCTATTTTCTCCAATCTCCAGCCTTTCATCACCGAAGCACGCTTCCCCATTTCAGATATATATATTCTTTAAAAACCAGTCAATATATATATATGTTATATTATGAATGTGAATACTCCTGAATCTCTCTATCCCCAGACCTGTTTCTAGCAGTTGTCAGTAAGGCACTAGGATATTCAGATGTTAGATCTAAAAATATCAGTTTAAGCCCAGCAATTACCTAATAGTTAATTATTAAGTAGAAAATCTGAAATTTTCAGATATTTATGTATTTTCAAATCCAGCTATCTAGGCTTAAGCTGGTATTTTTAATCTATCTGAATATCCTAGCACCTCACTGATGACAGCCAATGGCTAGAAACCGGTCTGGGGATAGGTTATTCGGAAAAGCTTGAAAAGTGCTATTCATGCTAGTTATATAACATTTATATTACAAACTTATTAAATTAAGTCACGTGATATATGACTTGATTTCCTTGCATACATATATATTTGTGTATTTATTAATTAACCTGCTTAAAAGCAATCTCAGGTATATGTATAGAAACACACACAAAATTTTACTTTAGTTAATAAAACATTAAAATTAAAAACTGGCATTTGTATTGGTTTGGTTCAATTTAAGATATATATATATATGGCAGTTAAAAGGAGTTTGCTATTAATAAAAATAAACTTCATCGATTCTTTTTGAGATCTTAAAAAAAAAAGACTAAGCAAATTTCTAATGTTTTCATCACATGGTAAAATAAAGATGGATGAACTGTTTACTAATGCACATTAATTAGCATTATCTTTCTTGTCAGATGCGTAATCGTTCCTAATTGAGATCACAGTCAAATTCTTTGAATATATGTAGTTTGCATATGCATAAGAATAATCATCTTTTTTATATTTGTATTCATACTTATGACAGATAAAAATAAATTATGGCCATCATAATTCCTAGATTTTTAAGTGATTAGTCAAGGAAGTGATTAAGTAATTGAAAGCAGAGAATGCTAAGAATTAATGAGTTATAGATCCTGTTATATAAGGATGGTCTTTTAATTTGGTTACCTATACTTACAACTATAGGACACATTTACATGAATGAAGACTGTATGAATTGGAGAATCTGAGAAAGAATTGCCTAATATTAAAGGGGATGTTATCAGATTTTAGACAGACTGAAAAAGCAAATAACTTAAAAAGTGAACTAGAAGTTATAGATAAATGGACTTGGATTTATTAGAAATAGAAAAACAGTGATGTAGATATAGATAAGATAAGGGAAAGAATAGAAAAATACCAAATTGAAATTTATGCATTAAATTCATTATGATGAAGATGTGGATAACTTTTATATAGATATATAGAATGTTTTCAGAGCGATTAAACATTTAAAATTTACCAAAAGAGATTTTAAAACTCGAAGTGAAAAACAAATGAAAGATGAAAGTAATGTAAAAAAATCTAATTATGGAGAAAAAAAAAAGTGAGAACGTAGACATACAGAATTTGCAGAAAAAGATAAACAGCATAACACAAATTCCATTTTTTTAAAAAATCCAAAATTATAAAAATATAGCAGAGTAGAATTTAGTGATATATAAAACAAAGACAGTAAATAGAGGGATTTGAACTTAGGATTTTCAATCTATATTTATCCTCCATGAACTCCACATCAAACAACCAATACACATGACCACACACATGTGAAAAACAAAAATAATCCCCAATATATGTATTTTGCGCAAAACCAGCACTCATAAGTTGGGCCAGTCATAATCTCCCACACATATATACAATCAGTGCTTGACTTATATTAAGATAGCAAGTCCTTAAATTTTTAATGGACGGGCTTCAGTCTTCTCATCTTTCCAACAATTCAACTGTCCATTTCATTAAAAACCCAATGATGGAACATTCAAAACCCTTGATGGATTTGATATTGTAGTCATATCCATGTAGACTTTGCATCAATCTAATCCCTCATATTATCAGACCATTACATATCCATTTATATTAATAGTAGAGGGACGGACTGGACTTATAGATGTAACCTATTTCCAAGGCAATATGTAATTAACCTATTCATTCAGTCTACATTCATCATAAATATTCAGAGGTTAATTACATATTGCCTTGGAAATAGGTTATATCATAGTATAAAGCCAATCCATCCCTTTATTATTAATATAAATGATATGTAATGGTCCGATAATATGAGGAGTTAGACTGATGTAATATCTACATGGGTATGACTACAATATCAAATCCACCAAGGATTTTGAATGTTCCATCATTGGTTTTTCAATGAAATGGACAGTTGAATTGTTGAAGATGAGAAGACTGAAGCCTGTCCATTAAAAGTTTAAAGAATTGCTATTTTAAGGTAAGTTGAACACTGATTGTATATATGTATGGAAGATTATGATCTGCCCTAACTGATGAATGCTGGTTTTGCATGAATTACATACATTGGGGATCATTTATCTTTTTCACATTTGTGTGGTCATGGGGTATCGATTGTTTGAGATGGAGTGAAGGATGAATATGGACTGAAAAATCCTAAGTTCAAATTCATCTATTTACTATAGCAAACATTCAGTATACTGAATGAATAGATTACTAAAAAACTTAAGGAAGGTATTGACAGCTGTTCTCTCTAACTTTCAAAATATTCCAATGAATGTGAGAACTTAGAGATGCTTTCAAAATATTAACAAACTTTGATTTTGACATGAACGATATCAATAAAGTTTATTCAGAAGTGACAGCCAGAACAATAATTAAACAGTAAATTTTCAAATGGAACAAAGTAAGGTCTGTATAAAAAAAAGGAATACAAACATAATTTATAAATGACTCATTTAAAAGAACTGTAGAAGATAATTATTAATGATATTAAAAATATAACTGAAATATATAAGAGAATATGTCTCAAACATATAAAATGGCCTATTTTATTTATATTGAAAGAAAGTTATTTTAATAATAAAAAGGAAATATAGCATTATTAGTAGATGACATGAAATGAGGGTTGCAATTATGACATATCAATAATCGAATGGCTTTATTGTCCAGGAATTCGTAAGAAGTTTGAAAGCTGGAAGTGACAGAGCTCAGTGCAATCTGTGAACCGTAAGATCCAAATTTTCTACTCTTCTACTGCACCAAATTATGAAGTGATAAAATAATCAAATAGTTTATTGCTTAAAAGTTCATAGAAAGTTTGGGCACTAAAAATGACAGAACTGGATGCAATTCTTTGACCCCTGCCATTTCACCACTGCACTAAATCTTTCAGGGCATTTTTGGAAATGACGTGTGTTTAAATAAATAAAAAAATGAGACATACAGTTAGAGCTACAAAAATGGAAAAGTTCAGGGGAAGATAAATTAGTATAATATCTAAAAGATAAAGGTGAAAAATAAGGAAATTGTCAGTGATTTATATCAAACATGTCAGTTATAGGAATAATGATATTTAAAAAAGCTGAAAATGAAGATATTAAAAACTACACACAAAATGAATGGATGAAAAGAATTTTCTGGAATACTGTAGAGAATAAAAGCTATGAACAGAAATAACTGGATTGAGAGGACTTCAACAGTTCCATATAAGGATATCATTTTAATATAAGATCATTACAAATAGTAATAGAAAACTTTGATACTTCAAAATATTCATCAACTGAACAAGCAGTGATTAGACTATACAATGCTAAAAAGATTAATAGTATTTAGTATGAACATCGTAATGGATCCATCTTTTCAAAATATTTTATAAAAAACACTATGGATTAAAATGACAGACAAATAGAGTAAACATAAATGGAGATTATTAAAATTGTTAACTTTTGTATGTAGTTGACATGATTATTTTTTGAAAATACTTCTAGTAAAGTATGAAATATTAACCCCAGCTATTTAGATGAAAGAAAGACTAAAAATAAATACTCCAATTAATATTCAATGGCTTTTTAAAAAGGAGGAAATAAAGATTAGTAGTACCTAACAATTGTAAATATCTTAATCAAATTAATAAAATATTTTTAGTAGCAATGATATTAAAAGGAAATATGCTTAAAAAAGAGTTAACTTTTTAATAAATTTATTTTACCAACACTTACTTATAAGAATGAGATTTTGAACAGTTCACATAACAAAAATTGAAGAGAAATGCATGAGTAAGAAAACAAACAAACCCATATCATTGATATCAGGGTGATAATAAATGGACACCTGAGGTTCTAAACTGGATCTCAAGAGATTTTAAGAGATCTGAAAATGAAATACTTGAGATGGATGGATAATGAAGTTCGATGAAGTGATGTGGATAAGAGAAGTTATGGATAGAAAAAAAACAGGATTAAACTTGGAGAGATTTTCACTTAGTAGTGAAATGACATGGCTGAAAAGGATAAACTGGAAATAATATAAATTAAATGATTCCTAATAACATTTAATTAACCTATTCAATTAATTCGCTCCTAACTTATACTTAAAAACTAAGAACTAGTCAAAATATTGTTTGAAATATAAGCTGATGATGAAATAATTAGCTGAATTATCTAAATGTTAATTTATATGTATGTATTAAAAGCGATAAATATGAGATATTTGAAGTAAAAATGAATTTTTTCCCCATTGTTACGACATTCTTTGGAACAGTTCACAGACTAATGCAAATCAAGATGCAATATAGGTTTGGTGATTGGATTTTTTTATTTAAATCGATTTATCTTTGGTCCCATATTTCTGAAGGCTACCATTTCAAGAATGACCTATTGAATATTTTTAATACTTTGAATGCAATCCATAATGAATTTAGTAGAATAAATAATGCTCAAAAATTCAGAGGGGTCATTTGGACCACTTGATTAACAATTTGAGAATGTGAATCACTTGTAATATCCTGGTAGATAGATAATAAGGCAATGTATTCCTATTGCATTTAACAATCTGAAAATAGGATATTTCATCATAGTGATATAACTATTTCAACTGATTAAATATATGGCTCTTATTTTAACCCAAAATTGAATATTACAATTGTAAGAGCATATTTTAGTGTTGGACTGGGCATGGGAATAAAGCGAAATATAACATACACCTGGGTCTCGTTTTACGCGATAGATAGGTTCCTCAGAAAACACGCGCAAACGAAATCGCGCAAAAATAGACGTAACTTACATTGAAAAAGGGGGGATGCAGTCTGTGATTTTTCAAAATTCATGTAAAAGCAAAGCACCAACGTAAAATTACTTTAAAATTCGCGCAAAAAAAAAAATAAGGAAATAAAATATGACTAATAAAAAATTTCAAATTTAAAAAAATTGATACAAGACAAACTTTTTTTAACTATAATATTTAATTTTATTCAAAATAATATATTTTTATGCATAATTTACATTTTTTTTATACATGTTTTAATTATTATCGATATTTGCCGAAAACACGTTCGTTTGCAAACTGAGGAAATACAACTAGCGCTAACTTCACACTCATGTTAGGTCAATGGATTTCTGGTGACAACGTAATAAATCTTTGAGACGATGATTTTATTAATTGTTTATGAACTTAGACTTACGATAATAAAAAGACATTTATTCACCACTGCTGGGAAAAATTTAATTAAAACTAACAACTAAAAATTAAATTCTTATTTTTGTCTTTAATTTTCAATTCCGTTTAAAAATCAAATTTCGTTTCACTGCTATTACTCACCTTTTAAAAATAAACTTGCAGACACTAAATGATTAATAATTGATTACGTTCTTTTTTAAAAAGCAAAAACAGAATGTGATTTAAAATGCAAAATTAACACGCACAATGTTTGAACAAATTTACATCATAATCTTGTAAAATTTAATATGTGTGTACATTAAAATGTGGAAATCATGATTTTAATTTTATTATTGCATAAAATCTTACTATTATAAAGCACTGAAAATATTGAAATTACTAAGATGAAAATCGAATTCCAATAATGTGCTATCACTTTCAATATAATGTAAGTGCGCGAAATTTATTATTTAAAGTAATAGCGCATTATCGGAGTTCGACTTCCGGTGTACTTCAAAATCGCGTAACTTCAAAATCGTGTTAAATAAGTCCGCGTAAAAAGAAACCCAGGTGTATTTATTTTCAAAAAAAGTATGATTCACTTGAGCATGATTTTCATGGAAAAGCAGAATCCATTATTATAAAGATCATCTTAACATCTTAAAGACATTTAAAAAAAGTCCAATCATGGTACTTTCAGTGGGAAGTCTTGACTAATAATAGAATATAATGGAGAGCTATAATTAGACAAGGCCTTTAAGGTTTTCTAAAAAATAACTTTACAATAGAAGAGTTTAAAATATAGCATTGCAAATAAAGAAACACACCAAATAATCCACTTGTGATAATATGTGATCATATTTGTAGTTTACAGATTAAGTTTTTATCCATTATCTTATGTATAGAAAATAAAATTTACTATCAAGGAATTTAAAATGTATAAAACAGTTGGGCTTGCAGCTAATAGCAAAAGATAATGCTATAGCAAAAAGAGTAGTTTCGACCAGTATTACTAATTTTTTTAAAAATTTATATTGATTTCTACAATCATTTAATGATAAATTACCTGTGCACCAGTCATGTTCCAGTATGGCTGTTGGCCAAAAGAAAACATCTCCCATAAAGTAACACCAAAGCTCCAAACATCACTTGCATGAGAAAAAGTCCCATAGTTTATAGATTCAGGAGCATACCTACATTTTAATATAGACAATCATTTTCATTATTCAAAAATAAATTTATTCTATTTACTAATTAAAAAAAAGCTTATGTCACATACTTAACATTTCATTTATGAAAAAAAAAAGTTCTAAATAAATGAGTGAAATACAAAAAAAAAAAAATTAAAACTAGACTATAAAGAGGATAGATGATATATAAGAAAAACAGAAAAAAAAGAACAAGCAATTTCATGACCTTACAAAGATGTATATACAGATGCAACAGTTAATCTGCTTTTTTAATTTTTAAACCTTCCAGAATAAAAAATTGAGTGGGAATAACACAAGATTTATCTCCATCCTCCCCAATAGATTCTTCCCATGTTTAGAAACTTTAATAAGCTAGTGGAAATTTAACAAATATTAAAATTAATTATAATATATATGTATATATATACTTTATATTTATATATATATAATAAAAATTTACAGATTATTTTTTTCACTGCACAATTCTTTTTCTTTATTGAAATGTTTTAAAACTTATTTAAAGTAGTACAAACCTAATGTCAGCTGATTTAATGCTATATTTTTTTCATCCAATTCCTTTTTCTTTTAAAAACGTTTTTGCTTAATTACAATATATATATTATGTTAGTGTACTCAAGATTGAATAAAAAGATTGATTTAAATATTAATACATGCTAAAATAATAAAAGCTGGTGGTTGTGAAAAATTAAGTAAGCCTATAAATTAACCTAGCTATTATTAACCAAAGAGAAATTGTACTAGATTAATCATTGTTTGGTCAGATGAATTATAAAAAAGGAAGTATTTGTATAGTGTTGATTTCATGATCAAAGAAAGTAGACAATGGATGCAGAAAAATGATACATGCATAATCAATAGATTGAGATGTCATATTTAATAAAATAGTTTATTCATTATATAAGATTTTTTTAAAATAAATATACAGTGAGATGCTATATTTTTCTGAGAATAAATTGAAATTTGCATTGAGGCAGAGTCACATGATAAAACATTGGAGACCCTGGATCATCATCTCAAATGACTCAAAGACAAGATAGCCTCAACAGAAGCTGATGCAATCATGGACAAAATGAGTCTAGAGAAACTGATGGAAATGCAACTGAAATACACAATCGAATTGACAGGATGGATGAAGCCCTCAATTAGAAATTGGGAGATCGAGTCCCAGCTACATTAAAGGGCACCAGCCATTAGAGTATGGAAAACCGAGATCTACCCAAGGGTCCAAGATAATAAGGAGAGATGGAATAACTCAGAAAACAGCCCAGAGATCGCCATCAAAGACCCAAAAAGAAAAGGTGACCAGTGCTAGGAGTCTGAAACATACTCTAAGCACAAGTTTTGCTAGTAGAGTGACAGCCTTCAGAGCAAATCAATTATCAGCTCAAAGAACTGCCACGAAAGAAAACTGTCACGTCCATCACATTAGTTTGGGAAGGTCAGATGAAGACAATATTTCTGACCATCTTAGATGTCTGATACTAAAATCCCACCACCATGTAGATGCTGATCCAAATAGAGGAAGTTATTGGATCATGATAGTAAACACCACACCACTAAACAAGGTCTCCAGTTCCACAAGTTATGCAATACATATGAAGGTCCCTTTACATTCATTAAGCACATGAAAACTGATGTTAAAAAAGCACATATTAAAAATGGACCTCAAGGGTGACCTGGAATATATAAAACGGACCAACTCCAAAGGAACAAACCCAAATATAAGATTTTTTTAAAAAAGGAGAGAATAACCAATGATATCACAAACACAAGAAAGAGATGTTCAAAAGCAAATAGAGCATGGATAGATAGACCTACATATTTTCACTAAACAGCAGCTTATGACCATTCAATCAAACATAGGGTATATACCGATCAAGCAACCCAAAAGTGACAAAATTCACCAAGTACCAACTCATGGTTAAATATACACAAAGTGACATGGAAAGTAATATATAAAAAGCGTATAAGCAACTAATGGATAAGGCTGAACAAAGAAATAAAAAATAAGAAAGAAAGTACACACCATTTTGAGATAGGATAAAGGCTTTATCAAGACGCCCCATCTGAGTAAAACACTGGAAGATAAATATCAAAAATTTTTATCACCCATATGAAGGATCATTCACTATTGTGAAGCAATCAAGTCCAAATACATTTTTAATAGAAAGTGGTAGGGGAAATTAAGGGAACGTGCAATGCCTGTATTTTGAAGCCATATTCTGATCAGTCAGAACGATCACATAATTAACATACTTGACTTACATGCAAATGATGATCGGTAATTGCTTTAGCTATAAATTAGAAAGGAAAGAAAGGTGACATCAAAAAAAAATAGGGTCAGTAATTTGTGATGACAGTATACCCAGGTAAGTGCAAAAGCAATTATTGGGATACTTTAGAGCTAACTGAGATCCAGGAGTTGATCCATACAGAATGATGGACACTCCAGTATTTCGTTTAGACCTTAAAAAAATTCAGCAAGTCTCAAAATGAAGCAGGATGAAGGTTAATGAGTTTAACTATGTGCCATCTGTAATAGAGACACATTGCAGGTTGAGTTCAAACCATGTAACCATAATAAATATATAAAAAAAGAGACCCATATATAAATCTCACTTTACTGTAATGCATTTAATAAAGTAGGAAAACATGAAAGAACTTAAATATAGTCAAGGAAAAATCAGAAGATAAAATGAGTAGGTTTTATAACCATCCTTTAAATAAAAAACAACAACAGACAATCCAACACTAAACAGGATATATATATACACACTACTGAAATGTTAAAATTTTAAGAATATTATAAAATTTTAACCCTGTAAAGTAGGTGAGCTGTAAGGGTAGCTTACAATCCTATCGAGACCAGCCTTTATTTATCCATCCACACCAACAAATCAAATCCATTTAAAACATAAACTTACCTAACAGGTGGTTAAACATGCAATATCATTTTTTGTGTAAACATACACATAGATATATAAACACAATAAATGTTTGCTTTATTAAGTGCAAAATTCAACAAATGTGTCAATAAACTAATTTCCCTTGTTAAATGAAAAATAAAAAAAAGTTAATAAATCCTTCCTATATATATGTATACTAACAATGAGTTATTAATCAATGTGTTACATGTCACTAATAAAGACTAAAACTTGGTAAACATAGTGATGACCTAATGTCAAGCCAGTCTCTAGGTAGCCAAGTATGGAAGATAAAAGTACAATTCTATTACATAATTTCATTTTTACTTACAATCAATATAATACGCACAACAATAGACAGATACAGCAATGGAAGAGGAAATGAAGATGTTAGTATTCTAAACACTGGAAACTGAGCGCAATGTAAAAGCAAACCCAGTGCATTTCTGTCAACTTTTGCTATTTTTTCAAATGCTACAACTCCACAAGGTCAACCTTTGAAAGATTGAATGTTCGATTCCAATAGAAAATAAATGATCTGTTCGAACATTCCAAATTATCTGTATAATCTTCGTCGCACAAAATTATAAGAAACTATAGTTAACATTTTAAACAGAGACAAGCTTGATAAATTTGTGCAACCTGACAAAAGAACTGAACTAATTTTAAAATTGATATTTTAAAACCAAAAACTGCGCTATTATTTGAACACAGAGAAATAAGAAGTAAAACACTGCCAGTAACTGAAGTAACTTTTTTTATTAAATAAACTACTAAATGCCAAATAATAAATTAAGAAAAAGTAAATCTATTATAAACTGCTGTACAATATATCTTGCCTAAATTAACATCACCATAGGACTGGATTGCTACAGACTTACCACAGAGGCATGATGTTTTAATCTGTTTGCCTATATAATGCTTAGAAAAATATTGGATGTCCTACAAAAAATGTCTAAATGGACCCAGAAGGAAAGCAATTGTAGAAAATGGAAACATCATTTCAAGCACATTGCCGAGAAAGATTAATGATTTATCGAAGAAGGATCCGAAGGGAGATAGACTGAATCAATGAGATCTTATTGCCAAATCCATGAACATTAACCGAAAATGAACTGATGAGCATTTTGATTATGTATTATTATTATTTTTTTTTTATATCTATTTGTAAAAATTCTAGTTTTGTTTTTGGAAGTTTAAACTTGTCTTTAACTTGGGAGATTCTATTATAATTGAAAGCAAGAAAGTGAAGAGAGGGGAGAATTTATTAAGTTAGACAAAATATTTTTTTGTGTTAAATAAAGTTTATGTTAGATTCCATACCGTCACTGTTACAGGATAGTTTGTGTTTTATTAGTTCATCGTCAACTAACAATTATTTATGTTTATTTTATCAGCATGAATGATAATCTTCTAGTGTGGATGCTCTTTTCTATCAACTTTAGGGAATTGTATAAACAAGGGGGAGGGGGTCCCAAAGAAGATGGAACATCAGCATCTGGAATTGAATGACAAGGCTATAGTGGATATAATTGTAAATAAATTTATTCTATTACCATGTATCTTATTCACTAATTGTATAATATCACATATGAATGTTATCATTACTGTGATATACGATTCTCACTTGATGCATGTCAAGCAGATATTCAAATCTTTTATATTATGATCATGGAGATTAAATAGTTTGTGATAATTATCCACCTATTATTATTTGTTATCATGATAAATCAACAGTAGTTTACTTTCTTATTCACTGAATCCAAGTCCTTAAGGTGAGACTAATTTACAAATTGAATGAGTTCATTTACTGGATGAGTTCTCAGCACAACACTTATAAAAGAAGATCGCAAACGAAAGAATAATCATTAAATGTTTTATTATATCATTACTTACTTCACATAAAGAAAAGAATAAGAATGCTATTTTGAACTCATCTATTTTTATAAAGATGCTCTCTAGCAGAAGAAAATCATGCAAAAGACAAACAAATTTAATAGCAATCTCCATTATTTTATTATGTAAACTAATTTCTTTGAGAATGACAAAACTGACTTAGTAATCAAACATGTTCATAAATTTATAGTAAACAAGAGTAATCGATACGATCATATTACTCCCTTTTTAAGTTATTGGTCCAGCCTCATATTCCATTTTGATAAAATCAAAAACCATAGCAACTAACACCCGTCTATCTGATTAGAAATATATAAGTAATAGCTACGATTCAATACAATATCAAGACATATACCCAAATTAAATTAGTATACAGAATCAACAATCCTCTATCTATAAAAATCCTATATTTAACCCCTTAAACATCATATGACCACCACTTCTCAGGCTTACACAATCTGTTAAAACAGTAGAACTCTATCTATATAATATTGCCAAAAACACTGATTACTATACCTTATACTAGATAGTATTATTACATGGAGAGAGTTGTTACTGTTTTATTCCTACATTTCATAATTCACTAATAAATATACTACATGTATTGGAAGTGACTGTCATGGTTTCTCTAATAGTCATTCACTTCCCTTACTATTATGGTATTGTTATAGTCCTCCCTTCTCTCAGAAGTGGACTATTCCAGATGCCTCCTTATCTGATTGGATTAAGGATTGTTTGCCGCAGGCCAATAGGCTGATGTATAGATAACAACATAGCCAATGATTATTACAGGCCAATAAGCAACAATGCTTGCTGAATCCAAAGGTTTTCAATAAGGTCAGGGATCTGGGTATAAATAATCAGCCTTTTGTGAGGATCAAGGAAGAACGTGTCTAACCTAAACAGACTTTGCGTTCTCCCAGGGAAACTCTGCTAACCTACATAGCAGCAAGTATTCCCATTGATAGCACTACGCTATTTAGTCTACACTGCTAGGCAAGTCCCACAGAGACCGGACGCTGCTAAGATCACTCTCGGCTCGAGGCAAGCTGTCTTATACAGCTGGAAGAGTCATAGACCCTACCCGTGAGGCAAGCCCAGGTGTGGTTGGAAGCGGTAGGCAGAACCTTGAGTTTACGTTAAACTCCAATATTCAACTTGTAAATATTCATTTGTATATATTGTGTTGTATATATTGTATTGTATATATTTGTACATAATAATAAATATATTAATTGTAATACTTGTTTCAGTATTATTTTACATTATTTCCTGTTGGTTGGGTCTGTAATCCAGACCAAACACAACAGATTTGGCGCAGTTTGACAAAGATTTTTTTTTCCCCATGGCTGAAAAAAGAAAAAACTTGGAAAACGTAAATAGGCGAGAGCGCGATTATATAGACACTCGTAAGTTATGAAGCTGTGATTACTAAATCACACTTAAATACGGTCCAAGTAAAATACGTGAATACTATATTTATTAAATAGTGATTATTAAAAATCACTTATTTCTGGCAAAATAAGTAAAATGCACGAATAGTATTTACTAAACAGCCATTGTCAAAATCACTTATTTCTGGGAGGAAAAATAAAGTGATCACAAACACGATTGGTGGTTCATAAACCAATCAAAATTGGCCTTGCTAAAAAGACAGAAGCTCGTCCTAGTGGAGTAAAAAATCTGTCGAAGAAAACCGTATCGAGTGGTTACTCGCAAATATACGGAAAAAACATTTTTCTCATGTGATAACAGAGAAAAATAAAATAAAAAAAATGGCTAAAATAATTGGCTCGATGGAAGCTTTTGATCCAGGGTTCCCTGAGAACTGGTCAAGCTACAAAGAGTGCCTAATTTTTTATATGCAGGCCAATCAGATCAAAAAGTCTGAAATAAAATTAGCAACGCTGATAACGATAATCGGGTCACAGACATATAATATTTTAAAATCGCAAATTAGGTCAGAAACACTGGCTGACTTGAATTTTGAGAAAGCGTTGGCGATTCTCACAGAATATTTTTCCCCCAAACCACTAACAATAATGCAGAGATATTATTTCAATCTCTGTGCGCAAGCTGAGGGTGAAAAAGCTAGAGAATTCGCAACGCGAACCAGAACATTAGCACTCACGTGCGAGTTTAAAGAGTTCTTAAATGAAGCACTACGCGATCGTTTCATTTGTGTTATAAATGATCATAATTTAAGACTCAAACTATTAATGACACCAGATATAGACTTTGAAAAGCCTGTAGCTCAAGACACGCTGGAAGAATCTATAGCGTGTCAAGCAAAGCCATTACAAAAAATAAACTATACTGTGCAAAAAGTTGAACAAAAGACTGAATCAGACTAGCACTCAGTTAGCTCAACTACTGCTATGTATTAGTATTGCGTTATAATAATATCTGCAAGTAAAGTTAAAAGTACAGCATTATAATATATCAGCAAGTAAAATACGCAATACTAATACATAGCACAACTACAACGAGTGTAAAGCGTTGTTATAGATGCGATGAACCAATGCATGTGCAAACAGAATGTCAACACCTCCATACTGTGTGCTCATTCTGCAAGCGAGTGGGTCATATAAGAGCGGCATGTCTAAACTTAAAAAGACAAACAGCCAATATGAGAATGGAAAAAACCATTCCAAAAAACAACAAAGGCAACTTTAACTATAAGAAAAATAAACAAGTTGCTAGTATAAATCACATTAAGGACAATCAGTCTGGATTTATACATAGTATAATGATTAATGATACGCCAGTGAGAATGGAACTAGACACAGGGTCTGCAGTGTCTATTGTTTCAAAAAAGACTTGGGCTACCCATCATTAATAAAAATAATAAATATAATCTGCATCCTAGCACTAGGACTATAACAGATTATCAGGGTAAAAAAATAAAACTCTTGGGTCAGACAAGAGTTAAAATAACTATGCCTAACAAAACTATACACCTACCACTGTTAGTGACATCAGGTGATCACAGCAACTTGTTAGGCCGTGAAAGGTGAACCAGATCACAACATTAGCGAAATTAAAGGCTAATTACCCTGAAGTGGTCAAAAAAGATCTAGGTCAGTATCTAGGACCACCAATTCAGTTATCACTGAATAAAGAGATAAAATCATAAGTCAACAAAAAGCTGATAACAAAAATGAATATGAGAAATTGGAACACCAGGATTGCCAGAACACCACTAGCTTTACAGACTAAAGTGCTATGCAGAATGTATAGAGGACCCACTAAATGGATCCCAGCAGTCGTAATCCAACAAAAAGGACTCCAGACCGTTATAGTCAAAACAGCAGATGGATGTCAACATCATCGCCATCGAAAGCAACTTTGACTATATTATACTGATGCAGCCACAAGGAATGAAGCTCCAGAGACATGCAGTACAAGCAAGGAGGACCAACAAACTGAAGACAACAGCAAACCAGAACCAGTTCTCTAGAGTAAATTTTAGCCAGGGGGAGGAATGTTATAGTCCTCCCTTCTCTCAGAAGTGGACTATTCCAGATGCCTCCTTATCTGATCGGATTAAGCATTGTTTGCCACAGGCCAATAGGCTGATGTATAGATAACAACATAGCCAATGATTATTACAGGCTAATAAACAACAATGCTTGCTGAATCCAAAGGTTTTCAATAAGGTCAGGGATCTGGGTATAAATAGTCAGCCTTTTGTGAGGATCAAGGAAGAACGTGTCTAACCTAAACAGACTCTTTGCGTTCTCCCAGGGAAACTCTGCTAACCTACACAGCAGCAAGTATTCCCATTGATAGCACTACGCTATTTAGTCTACACTGCTAGGCAAATCCCACAGAGACCGGATGCTGCTAAGATCACTCTCGGCTCGAGGCAAGCTGTCTTATACAGCTGAAAGAGTCATAGACCATACCCGTGAGGCAAGCCATCAGGTGTGGCAGGAAGTGGTAGGCAGAACCCAGAGTTTACGTTAAACTCCAATATTCAACTTGTAAATATTCACTTGTATATATTGTTGTATATATTTGTACATAATAATAAATATATTAATTGTAATACTAGGTTTCAGTATTATTTTACATTATTTCCTGTTGGTTGGGTCTGTAATCCAGACCAACCACAACAGGTATCATACTAGTTCAGGGACAAAAAAAAGCATAGCAGTGATAGCTCAAAATGCTTCTGACAATGCAAAAAATCTCACTCTGGATTTATTTAAATGAAAGTTGTTATTATTTTAAGTATGACTTTTTATATAAAAATGAAGATATAATATATGGTTTAGAAACAAAACTTGATATTAATACTTTAATGAGAGATACAAACTATTCAAAAGTGAAGTGAAAATGTATCTTTTGAAATAAGATATGACATTTTATTTTGCATCACATTTTAAATGTTCTATGTATGATTCAAAAAATTTGGGTTATAATGTGAATACTGACATCCTACCGGTTTGATGGTGCTCTTTTTTGCCCAATGCACATCAATATACCGATTCACGAGCCATTGGTTTCTTTACAGAATACTATGGTACAAAAATTTTTTTTTTTCATTTTCTATACATAAAACTCGTATGTTTTTTTTTTTTTTGCGTTTTTAATAAACAAACATTATCGACTTTTTTTTTGATTTTGAATTATCGGTTTCTTTACATAATACTTGGTAAAAAAAAATTTTTTTACCTCTTTTTATACATAAAACTCATACGTTTTTTTTTTTTTGTCTTTTTAAAAAACAAACACCACTTTGTTTTTAGATGATAGATGGGTTTTAGTTTGCTTTTAAATTATCGCCTTTTTTTTGGATTTTGAGCTTCTTTTAAAGCCTTAAACAATTCAGTTTTAATTAATAAACCAACAGTTGGTTTTGTAGAGCGTGGAAGGAGTTGGTTTGAATTTTAATTCTCGTCTTTTAGTATCTTTTGCCGATGTACTGAAAACATTGCATATTAATTTTAAAAGTGTTGGAATATAGAATATATATAATGAGATAGATTAACAAAATATACGAATTATTGGAGGGGGGGGTGATTTGCTTTTAAATTATCGACTTTTTATTGATTTTGAGCTTTTTTTTTTTTTGTTGGAAAGCCTTATTAATCAATTCATTTTTAATAAACCAACAGTTGGTTTTTAGAGGGGGGGGGGGTCGGCTGGTTTGATTTCTAATTATCGTCTTTTATTTTCTTATTATAAGGTGTTTTTTTTTTTTAAAAAAAATATTTATGTTACTGAAACTTTTATATGATAGCGAAAAGTTCTTTTTTTATTTTTCACCATTTTCAAAAAGCCTTAATTAAACAGTTTGTTTTTAAAAAAAAAACATTTTTTTTAGGGAGGAGAGGAGTTACGATTTGTTTGACTCTAATAGAAGATGAGCCTTAAAGCTGTAAGTAATGGGATTTTGGAGCTGTCCAACCAACTTCCTTTACTCCGACCCCAGGTATGCTTGCAGAAGTGGCAACGGAATTCCCCAAATCTTGTAGTTGACTAAAACCCCGCACCTCCCGCAAATGCATAGCTTCGCATCTGACAGGATATTTGTTCTCTTTCTGGAAAAACACAACAGCATCAACTTCAGTGGCCGGCAATTCACTCCCCTACAACTAATTTTCGCACGGATTCACGCATAAATGTGCATTTGCACGTGAATTGGGCAGAACTCTGCTGAAACCCTAACCTTTTCAGGTTGTGTGCAGTTCAAAATTGTCGGAAAGCATGCTTGATTGCTTGACAATTCTTAATATGTAATACTAAATCAACTATGCTTTCTCAAAATTTTTCCACAATGAATTTTTTGATAGTTTTGCATCCTTCAAATATGACCGCCATCAAATCAGACTGTAATGAGAGTTGAATTGCACTCACTTGAGGAATACTGTTGCAAGTCAATGGGCATAGTATTTCGTTATGTAATCGTAGGATACATCACCCTCTAGGCGGCCTGTTATGGCTCTAAACAACACTATTGTAGTGTTAGCCTTAAGTTAGGCCTAAAACAATATATTGATGTGCATTGTGTGAAAAACACCGCCATCAAGCGATAGGATTCAGTATTCATACTATTACCAAAATTTGTTATATCAATTCCCCTCCCCACTCTCATATTCTCGACAATATATATATACAGTTACTAAACATATACGCATTTAGAAATTTTATTAAAATTTCCTAGGTAAATTTAAAAAGTATTAATAAAAAAGAATGATTTATTAAATCTTTATAAGAATACAATAAATTTTTATTTATTTGCATTATAAAATGTCTAATAAGAATTCTAGTACTAAACAAAAAATACAATTACCATTTGACTGGCCACTTTCCGCCTGCAGAGGCTCGATAATAATCACAGCCAGAAATTAAACTCCTGGACAATCCAAAATCACTAATTTTAGCCTGCAAAAAAAAAAAAAAAGATTTAAGCAGACCTAAAAAAACTATATATACAATAAACTTGATAAGATGTCAGTTTCAATCACCATGAACTAATATATTTTTTTATTATGGATGAAAAAACTGATATCTAATTCAGATGCATTAACAGTATTTATTATATGTATATAATGAAAAAAAAAAAAAATTAACTTTAAAAATGGCAAATCAATTTTTTCTGTATAGGCAGAACTTAAAATCTGAACTAAGGTCAGTTACTTAGGAGATTTGAATGTCAAAATGGAAAATAAAACATGATATTTTGTTTTTTATATTCTCTAGTTTATTTTTATTTAATTAATAAATGATCTAACAACTTTGTTGTTCTACAATCAGATCTGAAATGCTCTGCGTAAAATGATCTGCACAATTAATTAGTGAAAAAAAAATTAAATATGTTCCATAATATTGCTATATGAGTTTTCATTTTACTTCTTTTATTTTTCTAATGAAATATTTTTTTTAATTAATAAGCAAAAAAATAACTTGCTATGGTATTAGTTTTTTCTTTTTTGTTTTAATGTTCATATTAAAACAAACTAACAAAAACAAAACTACAATTTAAATAAGAAAAAAAAAAAAACAGGTTATGGAGTTAGAGCAAAAATACTATGAAGAAAAAGCCCAGTAAAAATTATTTTGTAATATGTAAATAAATAAACTTATTCAAGAAGTCATTAAATCCAAGTACATTATTATACTAATTCATAAATCAGATTCTCACCGAATCATTTTTTTTAACAGGCTTATAAACGATGACCATTTTCAGGTATGAATGCCAATTTATTAGCCAAATAAAAGATAACCTATATTCTTACATGGTAAATAAATCAAGTACTAATATTATCTTTGAGGTTCTTTGGAATAATCCTGGACACCAAAACTAGCAGGCATGTTTTTTTTTAATACATTTTCAGTGGTATAGTTATCCCGTAATCATAACAAATACATTTTATTTGTTAATATTAAAAAATATATTGATTATAAATTCCATTTACAGCATGTAATTAATTACCCTTTTTTTTTTTCATATCATATCACATCATATATAAATGTTAAAGTTTTTTAAGCAAGCGAAAAAAAAAAACAATAGGTGAGAATACTTCCACAGCAATGCTTATTCGCTGGCTTATGCAGAGAGACTGAAGAGTGTTTTATAACAACTGACCCAGGAAAAACAGCTATTATTTTTATGGATGCTTTTAAAGAAAATGTGATTGATGGATTTATGATTTATTCTGATAACTGAAAGGCATTGAACATTATAAGATGAATTGCAGATATAACTTCATGAAAAAAATCCCTGTAGCTTAAATTATTAAGTTTATTTTATTTAAAATTTATTGTCATAGTTTTGTGTTATTTCTGTGTATGGAGTTTATAATACATTTACTGCTGTTTTTTAAAGATAATAAGAATTTATAATCAATTTATTGAATATTTTTTAATATTAACAAATAAAACATATTCATTGGGTTTACAGGATAACTATGTCACTGAAAATGTATAATAAAAAAAACAATCATAGCTGCCAACTTGATTATCACAAAATACCTACTTTGAAAAGTTAAAATTTTAAATTAGCATCAATTTTTAAAATTATTATATAAATATATAATTTTTAATATTGCAAATTTAGTATGACATAATAGTTTATTATCAAACTTAATAGAAAAGTGTAAAATTTTATATTTCTAATTTTATCAAATATTTACAGTCCAGCAGGCTTTAGATTAAAGTTTATGTATTTAATAAAATAGAAGAATAAAAATACAAAGTTATTTTTTTCTATTGGGGTTATACCAAATTAAAAAATATATATATCATAATACTAATTTACAAATGTCAAACTTTCTCCACTCACAACTTTGACAACAACCATTTCAAATTAATTATTATTGTCAATCATTTAATAAATTAGAGAGTTCCTAATCTAAATATACATTTCAAATCTCAATTAAGCATAAATACATGGAGTAATTCAATTTCATTTTTCTTTTTCTAAGTCTAATAACTTTTTTAGATATGCTTAAACCTTCCATTCAATGATACATCCATGAAACGTATAACTAAAGATATCTGAAAGAGACAAATGACCCTGAAGATGCATTTCAGAAAGTTTAACATTTATAAACCAAAATGTAATAATTTAGAATTGATTAATAAATGAATAAGAAATAATAAAGATATGTGGAAGAGATTACGATTAGGGATAATAAATTGCTGTATTTATTATTTGAAAAAATTGTAAACAACGAAACACACTATTTACGGAAATGAAAGTAAAATAAACACTTGTAAGTAGAAAATAAAACTTTTGTTGATTATCAAAAACTGCATGAGAAATTAGACAAGTCAATCACTAAACTCATAAAATAGAATCAACTAATAAAATTAAACAGACTTGATATAGGAGGATAACTAACTCAAGCATTTAAAGAATTTCTAAAATAAAGATATATGATTAAATGTAAATATATGATAGGAGGAAAAAATAAAATTAGAAAATAAGGCAATTTATTATTACTTGGAAGTATTAAACCACTGACAATCACATGATCATCATTTTCTATGCTTACATAAGCTGTTAAAACAGTGACACTCCATACAGTAAACTCATCCAGTACAAGCCATAGTAATCAATGGATGCAAAAAGATTTGTGCTTAAAATCCCTTTAATAGTTTTTAACTTGTGGATGAGAAGGCACTAGACAGGGATTTTATGCACAAATCTTGCATCCATTGATTACCTATGGCTTGCACTGGGTATCAGTAGGGAGAGTTTGTCAAGACAGAAATTTTCAGATAGCTGAAATAATATAAGAGTGAGGCTATTATTTAAAGGAAAGAGTAAGGACCATAGAAAGATAAACAATTATAGACCAGTAGCGGTAATATCGGTGTTGCATAAAGTTTTGCATATATGTTGGTGGTTAGAAGGATGCAAAAATGGATGGAAGAAAATAATAATGGGAGAAATCCCAAGGAGGTTTTAGAACAGATAGGCATATAGGAGAAAATTTATTTGTAGCATACAATTTAAAGATATGAGTAGGAATACAGATAGGAAGTTATATATGGTCTTTATAGATATAGAGAAGGCATATGATAGAGTAAATAAAAATAGATTATGAGTAAGTTTAGTAAATTTAGGAATGAAGTTTTAGACGATCTTATTAAAAGATTATATGAAAATAATTATTATACATATCAATCAGAAAATATGATATCAGTTAGAGTTAAAAATGGGGTGGGACTAAGACAATGATGCCCTATGCCACCTATTTTATTTTTGTTATATTTGAGAGAAATGGAAAGAGCAATAGAAAGATTATGAAGAGGGGTAAAAATACCATTAATAGATGTCAAGGGAGTGTATATATTTTCAGGTCTTTATTTGCTGATGATATCTTCTTGTGCACAGAAAGTAGCGAAGATATGGCAGTTATGCTAGAGATGTGCACAAGGGTGGATAAAGAAATGGGAATTAAATTTTGTGAAGAAAAATGAAAAGTTATGACGATAAATGCTGGAGAAAAAGAAGATAAAGAATTTTTATTGGGGGATATAAAGTTAAACGTGGTGAATAAGTACAACTGTTTGGAAATCGTCTTAAGTAATCAGAGGAATTGCTTGGATAAATGGGAGAAAAAACTGATAAATGAAGCAAAGTAAAGAAAGGGACTGATAACGAAATTTAACAGTGTTTTCATATAATAAATATGATGTAGCAAGAATTGTATGGAAGGGATTGGCAAAGGATTAGTTTATGGTAATGATGCATTATGCGTTAATAAAGGGGTGTTAGATTACTTAAAAAAAAGTACAAAGGGAAATAAAGACATGTGTTAGATGCAGATATATGGACAGCAAAGGAGGCAATTCAAGGAGAAATGGGACAATAAAGTTTTTATATGAGAGATGCAAAAAGCAAAAAAAAAAAAAAAAGATCAATAGATTGCAATTTATGAATAATAAGAGAATAGCCAAAATAGTATTTAATTGTGTTATGAGTAAAGGTCAGGCAACAAGATGGGTGAAAAAGATAGCACAGTATGCAGAAGATTTGGATAAGAACTTTATATCATTAGGTTTGTACTAAAGGTAGGATAATTCTGTTAGGAGGATTGCTGAGTGTTATAATGGCAAAAAATGGCATAGAAGAAGACTGAGAATAAAAAGAATGTAAATATATTTATAGAAGTAAACAGAATATTGGATGTGAGTTAATTTAGGATAATAGCAAGGAAAGTAGTTTACTGTTTAAGGCTCAAACAGGATTATTAGCAACAAGGGATGTAAGGAAGACATGGAGAATATTAGGCATCTGTTAATTGAATGTAAATGCTTACAAGCAGAAAGAATACAAATAATGAAGTTCTGGCAGAATAAATATGAACAAAATGATTCCACAAATAGTGGGTTCTTGGTTTTTATACTGGGTTTGGAAAAAGATAAGAGGGATTTAGATATAAAGGTCATAGAGTGGATAAGAATAATGTTATGGAAATAGGATGGAACAGGATAGAGAAAAATATGGGAAAAACTTAGGGTGGGGAGAGAAGGTGGCTAATAGGTTTCTCTGGGCATAGTGATAGAGAGATTCCTGACTCTGAGAAAGAACAAGCTACAGTGCATCGCATCTCACTGTTTGTAAATAACAAATACAACTCCGTTCTATGTTAATCCACATAATGAATTATTTCTAGAATTTGAACAAAAGTATACATGCATTCGAATTAACAACATTATAGTTTTTTTATTTGACAATTAGTCAAACGCATCATATATTAGTCAAAAACTGACTTTCAAATTATATCTAAATGCAAGTAATACCTATCAGTTCTTTGTGCTAATGCAGTAGTTTTGACTAACATGCAAAACATTATTTTTTTAAATTCATAATATTCCACTACTTCTTTCTTACCCCACTTCCTTTTCTTAAATTAGAATTGTATATTTTTTTCTTTTTTTTTTTTTTTTCCTCCATAAAAATAATAAATAAAAAAAATTTTTTATTTTTTTTGTTTTCATAAAGAGGTCTGCTTCAACCAGAAATGCAACTTAGAGACCATTTAATTTTTTAGGTAATGTATTTAAAATAGTAAATGTACCAAAGCAGATTCACAAATAATACTGCCGCATAGATGTGTTTCTAAAATATAATTAAAATCTAAATGACTCTTTACATAAGTCAACTAATGTGTATATCTTTTCAAAAAAAAAATTTCATCACATCAACTTGTACAGAAGTGCTTTGGTTTCTATAATTCTTAAAGATGTATCTATAATCTATACTATATACATTAGTTACAATTATGTATCCCAATCAGCAAAAAGATTACCCATGTTCAAACTTGTAACTTAAGTCAAAAACCATGTTTTTAGTTTGACTTTTCCACAAAAATTCATGATGAAGAAGTAAATTAAAGCAAATTAAAATCACATAAATCTAGAAGAAAGCTTATAGCATAACTGTGAAATATCAATAACCTGTATTACTTTGTGGATACAATACAAAAAAGAATTATCTTTATTTTACATATTATATTTATATAGGCAATATATGCATAATAAGATATTCAAATATGCAAAACTTATACAGAAGCTAGAAAAAGTAACAAAATACTGCAATAATCATAAGAATGCATAATTTTAATTATTATAGAAGACTGATCCTCTTTTGAATTGCATTTACGAAACTATACTTTTAAAAATAAATTAGTAAAAGGAATTGTGACTTTTTCTTAAGTTTCCTAGATAGGTCTAATGTGGCAAAAATCTTTTCTGTGAGGAGACTTGAGCAATTAAAATCTGTGAAAACATGAAAAAAATCACTTTTCTCAACAATTTCTTAAAAATATGCATTTTAATGATTTGATGTAGTTCTTTAAAAAGCATTTCTACCAGCTATGTTTACAGATTTGTATACTTGACTAATCCTATTTCATAAAGTTAACAAGATTGTCCTTTACAAAACTTGAGTTGATTACTATTGTAACAGTAGCCAGGTTCAAACCCTGTTACAAGAAAGTTACACAATATTCCCTAATTGCTTAGATCACCATGAGTCTAATAAATTGGATTCAGCTGCGAGTATAAAATATAAAGAATTAGATATATATGTCTAAGAGAGAATGTTTGAAAGTTTTTTTTATAAAAAAAAAAAAGAGAGAGAGAGAAAGATGTTTGTAGTTATTTGTTTCAAAATAAATTCATGAAAATATGTTAATAAATTGTGGGAATGCAATGGTACGCAAATATATAAATTTTCTTCTTGTATTATTAATTTATTTCAAATGTATACTTTTCTGTTGTCTTATTGTATATCGCATTTTAATGAGAGTAATGAAAGAACTTTTAGATATGTATACTTTGAGGGAATTTTGTATCTTTTGTTACCTTACTTAGCCACTCAAAATTCCAGGGAATCTAAAGTAAATGTATGGCAGAAAAATGTTAAAAGCATGCCTAAGAAATAGAGATCGAGATACTGATAAACTATTTTGGGAAACAAAAGGAATTGGAGAAATTAATTAGTTAGAAAGAAAAATCAGAACAAGCAAGAGTGGTTTTTCGAACTGTAATGAAATATTAATATTTTCTGGTGGCTAAATTGACTGATACGGCTATGCTCGTATTATAAAAGGCAACATTAAAACAAATCCTTCAATCAATCATCAGAATAAGAAAATGGATTTAGATATAGTAACTCAGACTATCGCTACAATAGAAATGCAGGAGTAGATCAATACGTGTAAGGCTGCCATTCTATGCTACGAATATGTAGCTGTGCTATTAGCTTGCCCTTCTAAGAACAATAAGAACCTCATCGATATGCCGCTAAAACAATCCAGGAAGGAAGAAAATATTGAATTGTGTACAATAAGAATGCCTCCGGTAAGCCGTCATTATTTCGTAGATTCAAGTAATACCACAAAATGAACGTTCGTGCAAACTTTTTGTTATTAGCAGAAAAATTTTGAACGTCGACAAGAAAAAAATACATAAATTTCAGTTGAACCGTCAAAATCAAACTTACGTCGAAATAAACTTATCCCTATTAAAAATCCCGGATACTTCAAGGTAACTATAACTAGTTTTATTAACTTAAAAGAACTGAAAATTGCCTATCGTTACTCTCCATAAATTCAGTCATTGTTTAAAATTGTTTATTTTAATTTAAAATATATAAATGCATTCCCACACGTGTTTAATTACGTTCTTTTATAATTCGATTCTGGGTTTTTTTTTGTGTTTTATGTTATCATTGATATATAAATTATAGATATGTTTTTCTTTCTCCATATTTAATTAGCAATAGTAATAAAATTGTATACTTACGTTAAAACTAATTGTCTCTCATTAATGAACATATTTATCGCTTAAATTGGCCTAGTTTCATTCCCGGTAGAATATCAGAATGAATGAGAAGTATGCTTTTCAGAATAGGCAATTCTATTACATGTAATTTTAAAATACTAAACCATAGATTTGATAAAGAAATAGATCACGTATAGAAGGAATAAATGTGCAGAGAGAGGGAGTTCAACATTAGCTAATTTTAAATGACACGTGATCTAATTTAAGGTGTATAGAAAGGAAACCGTTACTAATACATAAGTTTAAATATACGTGACTTCAGTTGAGAAGTATATAAAGAAGAGAAAGCTTGTTTCAACTACGCAAGATCGCATATAGAGGGAATAAATGTGCAGAGAGAGGGAGTTCAATATTAGCTAATTTTAAATGACACGTGATCTAATTTAAGGTGTATAGAAAGGAAACCGTTACTAATACATAAGTTTAAATATACGTGACTTCAGTTGAGAAGTATATAAAGAAGAGAAAGCTTGTTTCAACTACGCAAGATCGCGTATAAAGGGAATAAATGTGCAGAGAAAGGGAGTTCAACATTAGCTAATTTTAAATGACATGTGATCTAATTTAAGGTGTATAGAAAGGAAACTGTTACTAATACATAAGTTTAAATATATGTGACTTCAGTTGAGAAGTATATAAAGAAGAGAAAACTTGTTTCAACTACACAAATTTAGTCAGTCACCTCCGTTCAACCTGATGGGTATTATTACCTCCCAGCCGTGGGGTTTGAGCTAGCTGAAAGGGCCAGGTACCTAATTAGTGATAGTTTTAAGATCTCTTAAAAGGGAAAAGTATAATTCTTACGGTTTTAGTAAGATTGGCACTTAGGATCAGTTTATTAATTGACGCTCATAAATATACTTTTTCCAAAGAAATTGTTGTTTGTCTTTTTAAATGAAATAATGGCCACTAGGTAGATTTTTTTTAACGTATATCCTGATATAGGATATTGAGATTTTATTTCTTAATATATATTTAGGAAAGGAGATTTATATTTGAACCTCATACGGTTGATATTATTCAAACTCTATCTGCAGGTGTTATGGCGACTATACAGCCATAGTTTTGCATTTACTACCCTATGTGGTCAACAGATTCAATTTTTTTGATAGACATATAAACAAACAACCAAAATTAATACCGGGGTTGTCTGTTAAAAAGGTGCCCAACATGGGGCTACAAAAGTAGGAGAAAGGCAGGTTGAGAACAAATTTTTTTTGTGTGTGTGTTCCTTGTAGTTGTTAATTATTTTGTCTTGTTAATACTACTTGGAAGAATAAAGCATCAGATAGGATTAGAGGCTCAACAATAGGGCAGATAACAGTCAGCATAGTATTTTGTGAGCTGGGGTGGTGAGCCTAGCATGTTGTATAGAAAAATTAAAAAAATAAATAAATAAATTGTGTCATTATTTCACTCAGAAACAAAAATTCATTTTTGTAAAAATATAAACATAAGAATAAAAGTAGAAATATAAAGTTATTCATCTCAAAGATAAAGTAGGAGAGACAGGCTGTATAGATATCATAATGACAAGATTACAGGAGATAGAGGGGATGAAAATGAAGGTATTTAGAACACAGAAGGAAGAGAGCCCAAGGGAGCATATAAATAGTTTACAAAAATATTTTAAGAGATAATGGGATACCGGAGGAATTCAAAATAATCTTAGCGCAGGTCCATCTTCAAGGATATGCAAAAACGTGGTGGGATTCTATGTTACACCAACCCCAAACATACCAGGAGTATGAAATGGCCCTGAAGAAGACATTTTGGAATGATGAACAACAAGAGAATATCAAAATGTGAATCATTAATCAGTTCGGAAAAAGGGAAGGAAAATTACATACAGTTTTTCAGACGACAAATGGCCACACTGAAGACATTAGAGAGTGATAAGCTATCTGAAAATCAGATAGTAAAAATGGTGTGTCAAAATTTGCCATTAGAAATAAGATGCCAAGTGGGGATTAAAAGTATTAGGTCAGCTGAAGAAATTGACAAAATATTAAGTCAAATTGAGGTAGATGAGCAAATGAAGGTGATAGAAGATTCATGGATAAATGTCAAACATATATGGCAGAGGAAGAAGGAATGATACACTTGAGAAAAAGAAAACACATTGTGAATTTGGTGTGCTCATGGAAAGATAGGGTTCCTCAATATGCCAAACAGGAATGCCCAAAGGTTCATATGGAAATCAATCAAATAGAAATAGAAACCCTCATCGATTCGGGGAGTCAAATTTCTGTTATGTCAGAAACACTATATCATAAACTGATTAGGAAACAACCTGGCATATGAACTCTTCCACTGAAGGCTACACAGATGACGATGGTGAATAATAAGAGGGCAAGGTAGAACCTAAGCAGATATAGGTAGACTTATGGATAAATAGGAAAACTTTTGCTCATGTATTCCTTATTATGAAGGACCTGATACACAAGGCCATATTAGGATCTGATTTCCTACACAAATACAAATGTGTCCTGGACTATGAAAAAGAAAGAGTTACTTGCGAAAGAGAAATAATTAAATTTCTACTGCCGGACCTATACCATTCTATTGGGGTCATGAAAGTTGAGGAAGACCCAATGGACAGAATGATAACTAAGAAAGTTAAGCAGGCAAATGTGGGAGAAGAAGAGCATGCACTGCAAAAAATATTGGAAGAGTATGGCCACATTTTTTCAGATATATCGGGTGTAATTCAAGGATTCGAGCAAAGAATTAAGATAAATCAGGACTAGCCGTTCCAGTCTAGGTCATACACAGTTCCACATCAATACCGGGATAATGTAAAGGAACAAATCAACCAAATGATAGAAATGGGGAATTATTTCAGTGTTCCTCTCCATATTGTAATTCACTGGTGATCGTCAAAAAAAAGATGGGTTGTCAGGTTGTGTTTGGACACGAGACAACTTAACCGAATAACTATCCCAGATTGTACTATCCCCCCTCCTATGCAGGAACTGTTAGAAAGATTTAAGCGAAAGAAAATATTTTCAACTTTTGATTTGACGGCCAGTTACTGGTAGATCCAACTCCATCCCGAAGACCAGAAATATACTGCCTTTAGATATGATGGTTATTCGTATCAATTTAACCGTATGCCATTTGGCCTAATAAACAGCAGTGCAGGGTTGCTGAGATGTTTGGACCAAGTGTTGTCAGAGGAAGTAAAAAAATTGGTCACTATGTACGTAGATGATGTATTAGTGGCATTGGCAATCATCGAAGAACATTTTAGGGATATAGAGATATTTCTCAAAGAATGACTAAAGAAAGGAATCAAGATTAATTTAAAAAAAAGCATGTTATGTAAGGATGAAGTTACATTTTTGGGCCATGTGGTGGGTTCCCAAGGGATAAAACCTCATCCAGACAAAATCTTGGCTATTAGAAAATTTCCTAAACTTACATTGCGGAAGCAAATTCGATCATTCATGGGCCTATGCAATTTCTATAACAGGTTTTATGAGGGGTTCGCAGAACAAATGGAGTCTTTGGTCAAGCTAGTAAGAAAGAATGTCCCGTGGAAATGGGCTCAAGAACAAGAGAAAGCCTTTGAAAATATAAAAAGAGGTTTTGAAAAACAAGTCATTGGCATTTCCGGATTTCAAGAAGCCATTCATTGTACAAATGGACAGTAGTGGGTTATGGGCTAGGAGTTACACTATCCCAGATGCAGGATGATAATCAGATGAAAGTATTGTACCTTATAAGCTGATTGCTTAAAGGACCAGAGCTTTACTATATCACTACTGAAAACGAAGCCCTTGCAATTGTCTGGGCCTTCCAGAAGTTCAGGACACTCTTGTTGGGATCAAAAGTGGTTGTCTTACTGACCATTTACCATAAATGCTTGGAGTTTTTGAACCACAGCTACCTCACCAGCAGCTGGCTGATTCGATGGAATCTATATCACCAGGAATATGACTACACCGTAAAATATTGCAAAGGGTCAGAGAACATTGCGCTGGACATATCGAGTCGTAACCCTGCTTGATCCCAGCCATGTCATTTAAGTGAAGAGAACTTGTACATTGCCAGCTTGAACCTGAAGATAAATGAAACAGTAGAACAAATTTGGTCAAACTACCACACTGCCAACGGAAAGACGAACAACTAAGGACATTGATTGAGCAGCTAGAGGAAAAGGGGACAACGGATTCAGGATGGGTGGGAAACAAGTTAGTACTTACCATTAAGCAAAAAAAAGTTAATCAATAAAAAAATAAATTATACTCATATTTATTCTTGAAATTATGACTACAAGTACGTATTAAGTAAATGGAAGAAAATAATATATTTAGTAATAAAATATGTGTATTAATAGACCAAAGCAAGAGGTACTTCATCACAAAATATTAATATACTTTTGCAGCTGCAAATTAAACATAATATGTGAATATTTTATTTTTTATTGATTCTATCCTTACAGCATCAGTGATTACGTTTTTTTTTTTTGCTTGTCGAAACATAATTCAATTTCACTTTTTATTTGGTAGATTTGCTCTCATGAATGATTTTATTTTTGAAATTTCATTTCTTATTGATTTGCATTTCATCTCACACTTGCATTTTATTGCTTTCATTTAAAACATCTGTTACTATGGACTACAATTTATTTATTTTCTTTTTTTGCATTTCTGCATACATTTAATCTGCCATTGATATATATATACAGTATATATATATTGTTAAATAATTAATATTATTTTAGTAAACAAATTATTTTTTATTGTAAACTATGTTATTTTCTTGATTTTATTTTTTATCCGTTAGTTTATCTTTTACTTAATGTTAAGTACTATGTAAATGTGGATTATGTACTATATTTGTAATGGCTTGTAATATGTTACTTCATTACCTTTAGCTGCCCTCAAATTGTTTATCCAAAAATAAATTGTCTTTAAAAATACTTTTATACCATAAACAAGAAAGATGAGATAGAAATTTCTATAAATTGTAATAGCTTCCGATATATCAGAAATGTAACTCTAGGTCACATGTCTGATCTTATAACACTATGTCTCATTAACTATTAATAAAAGTTAAATAAAGTTTCAACTTATCTATAATAATTTTTAAATTGAATTTAAAAATGGAAAAAAAAAATTGATGAAAAATAAAAAATTATTAGAAATTTTGATACAGATAAAATTGATTAAATTTAAAATGTCTAAACACTAAATAAATATTTCAAATTCTTGAAATATGACTTATTTATAGAAAAAATCTTACTGTACCTGTCTTTTGGATGCAAGAAGAATATTTCGAGCAGCCAAATCTCGATGAACAAAACGTTTACTTTCAAGATACATCATTCCACGTGCAATTTGAGCAGCCCATAGATACAGATCTACTTTTGGATTAATTCTTCCAGGATAATCCAATAAAAAATCTAGCATGGCTCCCAAAGGAACAAGTTCTTGAACCTAAATTAAAGATATGTATATATTATTGTAAATTGAATTCCAAGAGAAAAATAAAATAAAATCACATGCCAGATAAATGAATAAAAAAAAGAAGTTTGTGGAGTCATATAGAGAAAATAAAGCATGAATTGGAGAAATTGGATTAAACTCAATGAGACCCTCATCTTGCAGTATCTTAATTAAATAGCTTTGAATAAATAACAAATTAAGACAATCATGAACATTAGACTGAAAATACTTAATGGCACCACCAATTTCTAGCTGCTAACTAAATAATTAAGTAGCTTAATAATAGGCAAAAGTTCCTTTTTAATTTTTCATCCAAAAAAATCAGAGTGGGATTGAAACGTGTACTTCAATTGAAACAACTGCCATGCCAACAATAGACAGACTATTAACATATCCCCCAAGTAATCAATCAATCATGTAAAGAAGGAAATTCTTAAAATTATAATAGTGGATAGAAGTAGGTGCTGCTGTGAATGAGCAACACTGGCAGATTCAATATTATAAAAAGAATGATCAGAAAACCTTTACTGTTCATTCTGGAGTGATGTGGAAGAAATGAAGAGCTTATGACATTAGTCTTTGATCATTTATCATGGATTCATTGTTAAAGAAGATTATGTATTTAGAATAATTGAGAAGAGATAATCATTCCAAAGATTATATCACTAAATCCAACATTCAAAAAATTTAATTATTTTTTTTTTTTTTCATTTTGAAAAATAAATACTCTACCAGAAAGAGATAGCAGATTAAGAGTGCATTGCAAATTTTTTATGCTTTTTGGCTGTTCAATCACTATTTTATTTTGTGACGTCTACAATATAATTATAGTTACATTATTCATCAAAATATTAGAGATCAGGTTGAATTAGTTCTGCATTTCCCAATAATCTTGCAAATTTAGAATTTTTTTTTTTAAAAAAAATATCAAATACTGAAATTACGGGTCTGATAAGGATGACTTAAAATGCCATTTAGCCTTTTATAATAAGATACTGACAAGTACCAAACCTTCTGACTAAATAGAAAAGTTGCACAATCAGCAAAAGCTCCTAAACACATGACAAACTTCGTTTTGTGATAACATAACTCTTTTTCCAGTCTAAAAGCCAAAATGTAAACATTGAGTAGAATTAATGTTCAGTAAATGGCAATGCAACCAGACTAGTGTCCGTGAATTTTATTCATTTCAGCTTTTAGAATGAAAAAGGAGTATCACAATTTTCTAGCCAAATATAAGCTGAGGAAGATATTGGTACTTCAATTGTTGAAGATGCTTATAAATCAATGATTTACTAGTTTACTCTTTTTCTTTCTTTCATCAGAGATATGAATTTTGTGTAATGCACATTTTTTTCCAGTTATAAATCTATAAATATGCAAATTTTTAGATATTCTTAAATCATAATATTTTTACATATAACTTCTAATAAATCGCTGCTTCGTCTTGTGTATTCTTTCCAACATTTCTATTTATCCAGTGAAGATTTGTTTTAACATTCCTAATTTGCATAACTAGGTTATAAATTTACAGGTGAGAAATAATAGTTAACTTAAAATGATTATTTAAGTAGAAGGTGAGTATGGAATGCAGTAGTAAAAATACCTTTTCTATAAAGGATATTTGAGGATTTACAATACCGAAGTGTTTGACGCTAATATGATTTAAATAAAAGGAGCAATAGAAATCATCACAATTTTATATTAAACACAAATTTAAATTACTAACAATTAATATTTTAAAAATAACTATTATGTTTAATAAATTTTTACAAAGTTTTTAAATTTAATTCTGGCTATCATTTTTTACATTTTCTACACTAATTTTATCTATTACTTATCATCAAAATAAATTTTAAACTTTTAAATGATTATTCTTCATTTTAAGCAAATGCTTTCATATCATATATAAAATAAAATTGCAACTATATTATTCCATATTTGTTGATGTTTTTATTATTATTATCATCAACCACATCATCATTATTAATTTTTAAAATATTTTCTTTTTTGCATCTTTGAAAGAAGATTATTGTTAAAAAATTACAAATTAATGATTGTCCAAAGCAGTAAAACATTAAAAAAAAAAAAAATTCATTAGAATAAGGTGTGGCATATTTTGATTTTGGCAGTCCTAGATGAAGACAATATTTGAGGTTCTACCTAAAATTATAAAAGCAAAAGTCGAACACTAATAACTCAAAATTATTTTTTACTTTTTCATCATGCATTGTTTCCATAACGACTGCCTCCCAAAATCAAAGTCCAGCACACTTTATTCTAACGATTTATAAAATATTTGTAAAATTCTTATTTACTTATGCTTTTTATTATTATTTTTTTAAATGTTAAAACTGCTTTGAACAACCATCAATCAATTTGAAATTTTTTAACATTAATCTTTTTTTAAAACTTCAAAAATCAAAATATTTAAAAAAAAAAAAAAGCACTAACAAATAAGAAAAATGTAGTTGCGATTTATTTTATAAGTGGTATCAGTAACAAAAAACACAATAATGAAAAAACAAAATTATAAATACGTATTTATTTTATAGATGAACTACTTAACACATATTTTTTATAATGAAATTTTCAGGTTTTTAATATACTGAATTTGTCAATAATTTTGTTATCATATAACAACTGGGTTATGTTATTTTCAATAAATTGATAAATTAATTAAACGGTTCTGACTGACAGTATTTCTTAGATAATTTTTTGTTATTTAAAACTGAAAAAGATCGTTCACCCTTAAATTTTGTTACAAATATCTTTAAAATAATTTACATATCAGCCTAATGAAACATACATTACTGGTAATATATAAGATGAAATATACAACACATGTGCATATAAATACCACCGTAATAAGCTTAGTTTTTTTTTTTTAAAGTACAACTGTTGAAGTCATAAAATAAAATTTAATTGATATACTTTCTAAAATTTGAGGCCTCCCATCTGATATGGTTCCCCAAAGCATCTGTCCCTTTTGCTTTGTAAAAAAATCTGTCACTGAAAATAATTACAAAAAACAGATACCATGTTCTAAAGAATGTTCAAATGTACACATGAATTTAAGTAATGATCCCCCTCTCCCAATAAATATAATGCAATATTTCATATATTCATATACAAAATGAAAATTTTTATTTTTTATTAAAAAGAAAGCATAGTGGCATATCATTCAACAAAAAAACAACAAAACTAAAAACAATTTATTTTTCACATTAACTATTTAATGGAAAATAAAAAATAAAAAAATTAACTGGCAAATGAAATCTCATATGATTTCCAGTAAATTTCTAATAATGAAGGAACTTTATCATAAATCAAAAATCTTAAATAATCAATATGTTTTTCCTCTTATAATAAATGCTTCAAAAATTAATTTGGCAGACTGTCTAATTCATTTCTGAAAATATATAATTTTTCTCAAACTCTTATGTGTTAATTTTTTTATTATAAATAACTCAATTTTAAACACATTATGTAGTAACAATTTCATAATATAATTAATAAATTTAAAAAAAAAGATCTACATTATAAAACAGAAAGACTCTTGTTTTCAAATCCATTACAATCATACTTCTATCAATGATGATCAAGCGTAATCACTTGACCATAGCATTATTATAGGTTTCATCAATCTATACATAGGCAAAGAACTTAAATAAATCCGAGAAATGTTCATGGAATAAGGTATACTTTCAAACTTTTCAAAAGTACTTTCGCACCAATGTTCTTTAATACTAGCTATAAATTTATAAATTCATAAAAGGAAATGGTTCTCTATTTATTATATACATAAAACAGTAGTAAATCCTTTATAGGATAAATTTAATTTAAATGTTTTCAGATAGGGGAGAACTTTTTTTTTATGAAACTAACAAAACATCATAGGATCTCAAATACATAATACTTTTCACTAGAAAATTATGCTACTTAGAATCAACTTGAGTCATGATAGATGCCAGATGACAATGCTTAATAAATCTATCCACTGCTATCTTATCCCTATACCCAGATTTATGGCTTTCATTAGTAAAAAGTTTTAGATCTTGGTCTAGTGCAGTAATGCACAATCTTTTTACATTTGCCCAGAAGAAAATTTGATGTGATTCATTATTTGTTTTTATCATGTCTAAATTATAAGTACAAGTATATAATTATATATTCATAATAAAATAATAATTTTAATTAATATACAAATGTATATTTCCTAATATTTAAGTATTAAGCACATATGATTCGAAATGAAATTTTTGAAGCAAATTTTATACTTACAAAAAAAATTATGATATATACGAAATAAATTAACTTTCATGTTATTTAGATCTATTTTTAAAAATTTAGTGACCCCCCAAGTTGTGCATCACTGGTCTGTGCATCTGAATTTTTTGGATCTAATGTAGCTTTCCTCCAGAAACTGAGATTTATTATTCAAGCTTACACTAATTAGCATAATTGGAGAAAAGTAGGCTTTGCTACTGAAAAGGATAACTTAGATAAGTCATTCTTTCTAACTGTTCACTTTATCAGATATATAGACAGAATTTCATTTTACGTTGTAATTTTTTTTTGCCATCCTCATTTTGTGATTTTGACGATAGAACTATTATGAAAGCATCTGCTAATCAAAGCATAAAATCTAGATCTTGATAAAGAATACACAGGTAAACTAAGTTATTTATACACTAATAGCAATGCTTGCATTTATATGACTAATTTTATGTTGCACTAAGGAGGCAATGTATCCATTAATTATATAGGTATAATTTATTGAGTTTATACAAATTCACAGTATATTGATAGTGACAATTAAAATATATACCAATTACATATATAAAAACAGAGAAAATCAATTTTATTGAAAAATTGATAACATACTTTAGATGTGATAATGGAAGGGGGGGGGGGACAGACCAGAATTTAAATCTTGTGAGCCTATTGGTTGCTTTACAGTATAATTTGAATATACCAATTACATATATAAACACGGAAAAAATCAATTTTATTGAAAAATTGATAACATACTTTAGTTGTGATAATGGAAGGGGGAGGACGGACAGACCATAATCTAAATCTTGTGAGCCTATTGGTTGCTTTACAGTATAATTTGAGTTTAATATGATACCACTTACATTATTATATTTTACATATGTGTTACTGTTATAGTTCTCCTTTCTCTCAGAAGTGGACTATTCCAGATTCCTTCTTTATCTGATCGGATTAAGCATTGTTTGCTGGTGGCCAATAGGCTGATGCACAGCTAAACACATAGCCAATCGTTAGTTCAGGCCAATAAGCAATAATGCTCGCTGAATCCAAATATTTCCAGTAAGGTCAGGGATCTGGTTATAAATGGTCAGCCCTTTGGGAGAAAAGGGGGAGAATGTCTGTCTGACCTACAAAAATAATATGCGTTCTCCCAAGGAAGCCGTGCTAATCTGAACAGCAGTAAGCATTCCTACGATAGCAATACGCTATTTGTCCACATAGGTAGGCAAGTCCACAGAGGGACCGGATGCTGCTAATACTACTGTTGATTCGAGGCAAGCTGTCTTATACAGCCAGAAGAGTCATTCTCCCTACCCGTGAGGCAAGTAGCTGGAAGCGGTAGAACCACAAGATCTGAATCCAAGAGTTCACATTATAATTATATTATCATGTATTATATATATTTGTAAATATAATAAATATTATATTAATTGTAATACTGGTGTTAGTATTATTTTCTGAAAGTTGGGTCTGTAATCCAGACCAAACACGACAGTTACATTAAATAAAGAAAAGTACAAAAATAATTTATATTAACGATTTCTTACCAGCATAAATGGAGGCCCTTTTACAACCCCAATTAACTTCACAACACACTGATGATGAAGACCCATCATCATAGATGCTTCTTTAAGAAATTCTTGAGTTCCAGTTTGAATGTTATCTTCTCGAAGAGTTTTAACAGCTACTGATATCTAAAATGATATGTTTGCACTTCAGGTATGCTATTTTTTATAATATTAAAAAGAAATATCAATTTTTCTATCTATTAATACTATCAATCTAGATATCTAAAAATATATTATATAATATGTAATTATCTAAATGTTAAGATCTAGGCTATAATCTGGTTGAGTTATTCAGCCAATAGCTAACATGATTATCAATAATTTTTGATCATGACTGATGATAGCATAATTTCCTTTAGCATCTAATACTTATAGCTATATCATAAATCAATAACAAGCTATTTATATATGCATACTTCGTTAAATCAAATCTAGAACTCTTATTTTATTATTTAAAATTTGGATTATTGAAGCAGAAATAATGTCTAAAAATACATTGTATGTAGGACCCATTTTTATCATGTAGTTTTAATTGTTAAATGTTTTTTTGAAAAATGTAAAGTTTATTTAAACTTTTCAAATCCATTCAACTGTTCAATAATAGCATGAGTTAAGCATATACGTATTATTCCCCTTCCCTCCTGATTGGTGATGGTACTCGCATGAGAATTAAACCAGTAACCTTTAAATTAATGAATACCGAATTTAAGGCAATGCTTTAAACAATTAGACATTTAACTAGAGACAAGATGATTAAAACATCCCCTTATATTCATGAATCTAAAGGTCATTGTTGTTATTTCTAATAGTTGAATGTACGTGAAAAATTTAAATTTTTCTATAACACATTTAATAATTAAAACTACTTGATGAAAATAATCCAACATATAATTATTAATAAATTGCCACTATCACAAATTTTCAGACAAACATGTTACTATACGCTTAAAATATATATTTATTCCTCAAATGCATATATTGTACTTATTTTTTTTTAAAAAAAAATATATGTATAAATGTTAACATATTATAAAACTATAAGATTTTAAAAATTTTTGTGATAATTTCAGATTCCATGTTAATTTTCAAATTGTATGGAATGTTTTAATATTTACTAAGGCAATAAACCTAAAGCATGTGGGTTGAAAATGCGAAGGTAGGGACCTCTACAGGTCTTAACCACAAGCTTACACATTGGAAGAAAAGAGGGGAACCTTCTTTACTTCAACCTACTTTCTATATAAACAGAAAGTAAGCTTGTTGTGGTTAAGACCTGTAGAGGTCCCTACCTTCGCATTTTCAACCGCACATGCTTTAGGTTTATTGCCTTAGTAAATATTACTTACATAATCAATGTGCATTAAATAAATTTATAATGAAACGTTTTAATAAATTGCAAAATTACTATTTATTAAATTTAAAACTTTTAGTAAAAAAAAAAAGAACAAAGAACAAGGCAACTCTTGAATTATTTTTAAGAGAAATTTTAAATGTGGTAAAAAATTGGAAATAAGGAATTCATTAAAAAACACTATAGAAAATTTTTTTTTTAATTGATAAGTTTGGACTTATCTTTTTTAAAAAATAAAAGTAATTCATTTTTTTAAAGTCTTCAAATTTTGTTTATTTTTCGTAATAACAATTTTTATTGTATTTACGTGATATCAATATTTGCAAGAATGCAACAATATTAGAATCATTTATAATGAAATCAATCATTGATTAAAATAACAAAAACTTTAAAAATAAATTAGACCTTTGAAACTATTTAATTTTTACTTTTTATTATTGTAACAAAGTTTAAAACTGAATTCTCATTAGATAATCAAGTTTTATAAATGCCAGCAAAGTATTTAATAAAAAAAAATTAAGAGAAAAAAAAATTGTGTACCGAAGTTAGCCAATTGCTTTTAAATGTATTAAACTTACATCCACTGTATATAATAAGTATTTAGTAAAAACTGAAAAGCTATTGAATTTTTGGGTGGAGGATACGAATAAAAAAAAAAGTTCCATCAGACAATTAAGTATTGTGTCAGAAAGTGTTAACTCTGGTTAAACACTTTAGTAAACTAAACCACAGAAAATAATGCTATCAAAATATTTAATGGTAGTAAGGAATGATTACTTGGGTTCAGAAATTGCTACATAAAAATTATAGAAGAGGTTGCACCTACCAATACCAAAAAAGTGGCCACATTGTGGGCAGAATTGAAAGAAATAATTGAAGAAAAAGAACTATCTTTTTGAAACAAGTTGATAACTGTGATAAAATAGGATTGTTTTAGAAAAAGATATGAAATCGAATGTATGTTCAAAATGGGGATCAAGCCAGGAATTATTTACTGTTCTAAGGATGCACATACTCATAAAAATCAACTATATGTTCTGGAAATCCAAAAAAAAAAAAAAATCTGGACTTATTTATAAATACTAAGTAAACGTTCCCTGAGGCAGACCCAAACAGTAGATAGTAGTTAATGCAACTGATTACTGTCAATAAGTTTGTCACAAACATAAAAAATTTCAAGGTTGTCTGCACAAAGATATTATTTGGTGTATCAAGGCAACATGTATTCATCTAATATTTGATCCAATTTAATGTCAACTTTAATGCTCAGTTGACGAAATATTGAAAATCATTATCACCGTAGATGCAATAATATTTATAAATGCTATACGAAATGAAGTTGTGAATGACTTTAAAGGTTTTTGAGACATTGAGGAAGAAATTTTTTTAAAAAAATGTTCAGGCAGCATGAGAACTCAAAGAAGATGCCTTACCAATATGACTAATGAAAAAGTTAACCAAACATACTAAAGGCCACGAATGTTCCAGCAGATAAATAGTTACAAGACTTTATTGATTGGTGGTTGAAAAGAAATGAAAATAAAATAAAGAAAAAGAAATTAAGTGAAGTTAAAGATGATACAGAATCAAAAAAAAATGGAATAGGACTGTTAGATGAAGTGCAACATGAATATAAAGAGTATTATCATAAAGTATTACAATATTTTCAATATCATTTTAGATGAATTAAAAAAACAACTTTTTATCACAATGTTTTTTAAATAGATGTCAGCACAGCAACATGTGCTTCAAAAGAAAAATAGTTTACTGTTTAAGGCTTGAACAGGATCTGTATCAACAAGATAATATACACATAAACGGAAAAATATGGGTGATTTAGTCTGTAAGTTTTGTAAGGAAGGCATAGAAAATATGAGGCATCTGTTAATTGAATGTAAATGCCTGCAAGCAGAAAGGGTACACATAATGAAGTTGTGGGAGAATAAATATAAATATAGTGATTATATAGAAAATGGGTTCTTGATTTTTATGCTGAGTTTGGTAAAAGATACAGGGGATTTGGATATAAAGGCCATGAAGTTGACAAAGATTATGTTGTGGAAATGGGATGGAGCAGAATAGAGAAGAATATGGTAAAAACTTAAGGTGGGGAATAAAAAGGGAAGGTCAGGTGGCTAACAGGTTTCTCTTGGCATAGTGGCTGAGAGATTTCCGAGTCCGAAAAAGGAGGATCCACAGTGCACCATATCACAACAAAAAAATAAAATCACGAATAAGACAAAGAGCTAAGTTAAAAAAATTTTAAAATTTTTTTTTAGTTTAATGTTGTTTACGTGTGCATTGATCTTTTGAGAGCAACAATATAAAAAATATTGATTGTGTATGAAAGTATAAATTGTGAATGACAGAGTGAATTATTTGAAAGATTGAAAATTTTTGTGTTTAACTGTTTGAAAGATTTTCATTTGCCATTTTAGGTATAGTAGCTTTTTTTTTAAAAAAAGTTGTTCTTGTTGAATGTGTGTTAGTGTAAGGATAATTATAAAAAAGTTGTATGTAAATTTAATTCGTTTTAGTTAAGTTTGTTACTAAAAGTTTTTTAAATTTTAAAATAGACATTTATTTTGAGAAAAAAGGCAACGTTTGGGAGCCTAACGTTAGAAAACACGTGGTTATAGTTTGGGAAAAAGTTTTTATTTTTTCTGTATAAGGGTGTGTGAAGAATAGGAGAGGTATTATAAAGTACTTATAAAAAAGTTGTATGTAAATTTAATTCATTTTAGTTAAGTTTGTTACTAAAAGTTTTTTAAATTTTAAAATAGACATTTATTTTGAGAAAAAAAGGCAACGTTTGGGAGCCTAACGTTAGAAAACACGTGGTTATAGTTTGGGAAAAAGTTTTTATTTTTTCTGTATAAGGGTGTGTGAAGAATAGGAGAGGTATTATAAAGAGGTACTTATAAAAAAAGTTGTATGTAAGTTTAATTCATTTTAGTTAAGTTTGTTATTGAAGGTTTTTTTAAATTTTAAAAGAGACATTTATTTTGATAAAAAAGGTAATGTTTGGGAGGCCTAACGTTAGAAAATACGTGGTTATAGTTTGATCAAGTTTGGGAAAAAGTTAAAAAGTTTTTATTTTTCCGTATAAGGGTGTTTGAAGAATAGGAGAGGCATTATAAAGTCAAATATACAATAGGTGAATTGAAAAATAAGAATATGGATTGTATTTGTATGGCACAGTGTATATACGATCGGCAGAAAGGAATTAGACGAGCACTAGTAGAATGTACAGTGTGTGCTGAGGTGTATCATTTGAAATGTTTGAATAAGAATAGGAAGGATGTGACAGGTTTCTGGTTATGTAGTCAGTGTGTAAATGTGATTAAAGAGGTGAGAAAGTGGTTTTTAAGTGTAGGTAGTCTAGAGAGAAAGTCAGAGGAGAGGGAGCAAAATGTAGTTAAGGAAGATAGGACAGAGTATGGTTTTAGTGGAGTGACAGGAAATATGGGTGGAGAAAGTAGTAATGCAATGGAGATGGTTAGACAGAGAATAAGTAAGATAGAGGAAGAAGTGAAGGATGTAGAAGTAAAATTAAAATTGTTAGAGACAAAGTGTGAGGAGATAAAGGAATTATTGAGTAGAAATGATAAGGAAGAAATGGATAAGGAGGTCCAGAAGATGGTAGACAAGGTTACAGATGGAGTAGAGAAAGTAGATTATGAGACAGTGTTGATAGGAGATTCACTAATAAGAGAATGTGGGGATATAATTGCAAGGGAAAATAGAAGCAGGTATGTTAGAGTATGTATGCCTGGAGCAAAAATTAGGGATGTGACAGATAAAGTAAGAAAGCTAGGTAGTAGAGATGTATATGTTATGGTAGGGACTAATAATTTGTTAGAGCCATCAGAGAGAGTAATGGATGAGTATGTAGAATTGATTAGAAATTTGAGGGAGATTAAAGGAAGAGTAGGGGTAGTTGGAGTATTACCAAGATTTGATAAGAGGTATTTGTTAGATAGAGCATGTTCTATAAATGAGAGAGTGAAAAAATTGTGTGAGAGAAATAATGTTGTGTTTGTGGATGTATGGGATTGGTTTATTGGAAAGAGGGAGTTATATAGTAAAGATGGATTGCACTTAGGAAAACAAGGAAGTGAAGTTTTAGGGAGTTTGATATTTAAAGAATATAATTCGGGAAACTTTTAAAGGGGGGTGGGCTTTTAAATTGTAATATTATCAAAAACAAGAAGAATGGAGGGGATATAAGAAATAAGCAAAAGATGGTTGATTTAGATATAAGTGTAGATGTGGAGAGGGAATGGTTTTGTAAGATTAATGGTAAGAAAGTTTGTTATAAATGTAATGGAGAAGAAAGAATCAAAAGAATTTATAAAAGAATAGTTAGGAAAGAAAAAATTGTTAAAATTGGGTTTTTGAATATGCAAGGTGGTAGGAGACCAGAAAAGTGGCTGGAATTAAATAAAGCAATTGAAAATGAAGAGCTGGAGGTATTAGCAGTAGTGGAAACTCATCTAAGAGAAGAAGAAGAACCTATTTTGGAAGAGGTGGTATGGCAGGGTGTAAACAGAAAAGAAAAAAAAAGGGGTGGTGGTATAGGTGTTATATCGAGGAAATATTTAAATATTGTTAAATGTCAAGAGCATTTGTGGTTTGAAATAAGGTTGGGTAGACAAGAATGGATGGTGGCTGTAGTGTATATAGCTACTGGAGATAGTCAAACTGTAATGGAGTGGAACAGTAGTATATATGAATGCCTAGTTAAGGATATACAAATTTTTAAAGAAAAGGGGAAGAGAATAATGGTTATAGGGGATATGAATGGACATATTGAAGAAATTGATGATGTAGATAATAAGAATGGTCAGTTTTTGAAGGAATTTTGTCAAAGAGTAAATTTGAGCATTGGGAATTTATCAAATATGTATGAGGGACAATACACATGGTCTAGGAATAATGTATTTCACACAATAGATTATGTATTGGTAGAGAAAGAGGGAATGAATAAAATACGGAAAATTAAGGTGTTTGATAATGAAGAGAGAGTATGTAATAGTGATCATAATTTTATTGTAATAGAAATGGTTAGTAATGTGATGGAGGATAGAAATAAAGGTAGAAATAATAGTGAAAGATGTGGATGGAGAGTGAATGATAAGAATAAGTTGGAAGAATATAAAATAAAAGTTGAAGAAACCATGGAGCAGTTGGATGGGGATGAGTATAAGGACTGGTGTGGTGAAATAGAAAAAGTGGCAAATAGGGTTTTAGTTGAGAATATGCAGAAGAATAAAAGTAATAAAAAAATGAGAGTTAGTAAAAGTGTAAAAGAGAGGAAAGAAGCATGCAGAGAATATAAGTGTGCTATTAAGAACAAAGAAAGTGAAAATGATATTAATGCTAAATGGGGAAAGTACTTAGAAAAGAAGAAGTTGGCTAAAATGGATAATTATAGAGAGAGGATGAAGTTAAATAGTAAATTGTTGGAGGATATTAATAAAAGTGGAAGAGATGGGAGTAAAAAATTTTGGAATTACATTAAAAGGAGAAATGTAGGGGAAAGAGAGATAGTATTAATAGATGATGAGGGAATAGAGTGTAGCTCTAGAGAAGAGGTAGAGAGAATCTTAAATAGATATGTAATGGATATAGAAAAGATGTTAGATGTGAAGGAAGTAGTGATAGAAAAAATGAAAGCAGTTAGTAATGGGAATATTAGGTTCACAAAAAATGAATTGAATGAGGCAGGGAAGAGATTGAAAAGTGGAAAGGCGAGAGGTTTAGATGGATGGGCAGCAGAGATGGTAATGAATTTAGGGCATAGAGCAAAAGCAAAGTTATTATCATGTTTTAATAAGATGGCACAGAAGACAGTTTTTCCGGTTAGTTGGAGTAATACAAGAATAAGATTATTATTTAAAGGAAAGGGTAAGGATCATAGAAAGTTAAATAATTATAGACCGATAGCGGTAACATCAGTTTTATATAAAGTTTTCTCATATATGGTAGCTGGAAGAGTTGTAAAATGGATGGAAGAGAATAATGTAGTGGGGGAAATGCAAGGAGGTTTTAGGTCAGATAGGCATATAGGAGATAGTTTGTTTGTAGTTACACAACTTATGGAGATGAGTAGGAATTCAGGTAGATCATTATATATGAGTTTTATAGATATAGAGAAAGCATATGATAGAGTAAATAGAAATAGATTATGGGTAAGGTTAGCCAATTTGGGAATGGATGAAGCTTTAGTAAATATTATTAAGAAATTATATGAAAATAATTATTATACTTACCAGTTAGGGGATATAGAATCAGTTAAAGTTAAAAATGGGGTGGGATTAAGGCAAGGATGCCCTATGTCACCTATTTTGTTTTTGTTGTTTTTGAGTGAAATGGAGAAAGCAATAGAAAGACTAGGAAGAGGGGTAGAGATACCATTAATAGGTGGCAAGGGAGTATATATTTTGTCGGGTCTTTTTTTTGCAGATGATATCTTTTTGTGTGCAGAAAGAAGAGAAGATATGGAAATTATGTTGAGGACATGTGCAAGGGTGGGTAAAGAGATGGGGATTAAATTTAGTGAAGAAAAATCAAATATAATGATGGTTAATACTGGGGAAAGAGAAGATGTAGAATTTTTATTGGGGGATATAAAGTTAAGTGTGGTGGATAGATATAGGTATTTGGGAATCATCTTATGTAATCAGGAAAATTGCTTGGATGAATGGGAGAAAAAATTGGTAAATGAAGCAAAGAAAAGAAAGGGTTTGGTAAAGAAACTAACAGTATTTTCATATAATAAATATGATGTAGCTAGAATAGTATGGAAGGGAGTTGCAGTAGCAGGGTTAACATATGGTAATGATATAAAATATAATTTATCCAAACTTCAAACACTTTTAGCAAACTTTATTTGTATAGATACACTCTACGTTTCGACTGACCTGCAGTCTTCTTCAGAGCTATGATATAATGAACAAAAAAAAAAACAACATAAAATATATATATTAAAAACCTGAAATAAATAATCAAACCCAAATAAAACAATTAATATAAAATAAAATGTACTACATAAATGAAAAATAAATATAAATTATACATGTGTATTCTTAACTTTATACATATATACATTCTAGGACAACTATTAATCTAAATATTATCTATTTTATTATTATTAACAATCTATTAATTATCTGTATTCTTCATAAACTTAAACTTTATGATTAGTAATTAAAATTCTTTTAATTTTTAAATCATATTTATTATTTTCTTACTCATTCTTCTTTTAAAATTAATATTTTATATTTATTATTGCTGAATATTTAAAACCTATAAACTTTATAATCTTTACACTTACTAAGGCTATTCTGATCTTCAAATTAAAATAATGAAAAATCGCTTTTTCAAAAATTATCTTATACTCTAGCTCCCTCTATTAGATATTATTTAAACTAAATATAGTATCCCCTACAACTCTTTATTTATATATATATATATATATATTACACTTTAACTTTTATTATATAATACTCTTAAATTTATATTGTACTTCTTTATATGTTTTTATATATATAAATCCTACAACTTTATTTACATATATATTTTTTTATTTTATATATTTTAACTTTTATCATTATTTTTATATAATTCTTATAAAAAAATTTTATACTGTTTTATATGTAAATATTATGCTAAGTTTATTAATTTATTTATTTATTATTATTTAATATCTGTAAATATACCCAAATCTTATATTCATATTTAACCTAACCATTTTTATCATCCCAACTTATTTATTAACAATTATCTCTTTACATATTTACCTTCTTATATCTTATTTAATAACTAAACCAATCTCATCCTAACTCCAGAATCTCCTATTAAATTCTGGTTTTATCTTCTTATTAATATAGCTTCTTTATTTTCCTTTCTTTGTTACTTTTGTATATAACTTCATTTTTATTGAACTTTGTGTAAATTTGTGTCCTGTTTCTTTTGTATGTATATATATTGGTGATTTATTATCTGCCATATGTTGCACACAAAAGAAACAGGACACAAATTTACACAAAGTTCAATAAAAATGAAGTTATATACAAAAAGTATTAAAGAAAGGAAAATAAAAGAAGCTATATTAATAAGAAAGATAAAACCAGAATTTAATAGAGATTCTGGGATTAGGATGAGATTGGTTTAGTTATTAAATAAGATATATAGAGGTAAATATGTAAAGAGATAATTGTTAATAAATAAGTTGGGGATGATAAAAAATGGTTAGGTTAAATACGAATATAAATTTGGGTATATTTACAGATATTAAATAATAATAAATAAATTAATTAATAAACTTAGCTTAATATTTACATATAAAACAGTATAAAAATTTTTTATAAGAATTATATAAAAATAATGATAAAAGTTAAAATATAAAAAAAAAAATATATATGTAAATAAAGTTGTAGGGTTTATATATATATAAACATATAAAGAATAATAATATAAATTTATGAGTATTATATAATAAAAGTTAAAGTGTAAAAATATATATATATATAAATAAAGAGTTGTAGGGGATATATATTTAGTTTAAATAATATGTAATAGAGGGAGCTAGGGTATAAGATAATTTTTGAAAAAAACGATTTTTCATTATTTTATTTTGAAGATCAGAATAGCCTTAGTAAGTGTAAAGATTATAAAGTTTATAGGTTTTAAATATTCAGCAATAATAAATATAAAATATTAATTTTAAAAGAAGAATGAGTAAGAAAATAATAAATATGATTTAAAATTAAAAGAATTTTAATTACTAATCATAAAGTTTAAGTTTATGAAGAATACAGATAATTAGTAGATTGTTAATAATAATAAATAGATAATATTTAGATTAATAGTTGTCCTTGAATGTATATATGTATAAAGTTAAGAATACACATGTATAATTTATATTTATTTTTCATTTATGTAGTACATTTTATTTTATATTAATTGTTTTATTTGGGTTTGATTATTTATTTCAGGTTTTTAATATATATATTTTATGTTTTTTTTTTGTTCATTATATCATAGCTCTGAAGAAGACTGCAGGTCAGTCGAAACGTAGGTGTATGTACAAATAAAGTTTGCTAAAAGTGTTTGAAGTTTGGATAAATTATATTTATATGATATTATGGCAAACATAAAGAAAAGTGTGATTTTGGTAATATGGTAATGATGCATTATGTGTTAGTAAAAGGGTTTTAGATTATTTAGAGAAAGTACAAAGGGAAGTAGGAAGACATGCATTAGATGCAGAGATGTGGACAGCAAAGGAGGCAATTCAAGGAGAAATGGGATGGTCAAGTTTTTATATGAGAGATGCAAAAAGTAAAATGAAAATGTTTGGTAGGTTGCAGTTTATGGATAGTAAAAGAATAGCAAAAATAGTGTTTAATTGGGTTATGAGTAAAGGGCAGGTAACAAGATGGGTGAGAAAGGTAATGCGGTATGCGAAAGATTTGGATAAAGAATTTATATCAGTATACTTATATAAAAGGTGAGATGATTGTGTTAGGAGGATTGTTGAGTGTTATAGTGGTAAGGAATGGGATAAAAGAATAGAAGCATTAATAAAAAATAGGGAGTTGGAGAGATGGAGAACTAGTATGAAGGGTAAGAAGAGTTTAAATATATATAAAAGTAAACAGAATATTGGATGCGAGTTAATTTATGATAATAGTAAGGAAAGTAGTTTATTATTTAAGGCTCGAACGGGATCCTTAGCAACAAGAGAATATACATGTAAATGGAAAACTATGGATGATTTAGTGTGCAAATTGTGTAAGGAAGGTATAGAAAATATTAGGCATCTGTTGATGGAATGTAAATGCTTGAAAGCAGAAAGGATACAGATAATGAAGTTATGGGAGAATAGACATGAACAAAGTGACTATACAGAAAGTGAGTTATTAGTTTTTATGTTGGGTTTGCGAAGAGATAAGGGGCATTTAGATATAAAGGCTATAGAGTTGACAAGGATTATGTTGTGGAAATGGGATGGGGCAGAATATGGGAAGACTTAAGAGTGGGGAATGGAAATAAAGTGGCTAACAGGTTTATCTGGGCATAATAGCTGAGATATTCTTGACTTCGTTTAAGGAGAAGCCCAGTAATCTAACTTTTATTATAAAAATAAATGTTATATTTTATTTTTTGTTTTTGATCAAGAGAGAAAATGCAATCAAATGAACATTCAAATATATATGAATTTTAAATGTAATCCAGTATGCAGTATGCTTGTTTTTTTTTTTTGTTTTGATGCCTTAGTTACGTATAATTTTTTCAAATAAAGTATTTGGAGGTATAAATTTCTATAATCATATATATTACTTATAACACTTTTTCCATATACACTTTAATGCAACAATTTTTCTTAAAAACTTCTTTATTTTTCAGCAGTCTTCACCAGAGCTACAAAATTTGAATAATATAAATACATATCCATCACTTCACATATATATAAAAAATACATAACCATCATTTTACACATATATAAAATACATATATATATATATATTAAAATATACACATATATTCCCTTCATACATATACATCTACATCACCCCTAGATATATGTATAATCCATACCTACATCTATATATACATATGCATATCCAATATATACACATACCTCTTTTAAACATATATATATACACAGATATACATACACCCATAGACATATATACAATCCTCATATACCTTTATAGATACACATCTATATGTATACTCTACCTACATATATAAAAAATACAAAACATATCCAATACACCTTTTTAAAAAAATTTTTTTACCTTTTGAAACTATTTTATTTTTACTTTTTTATTTTTTAAAAATTCTTTTAAATATTATTCTTTATTAATATTATTTTATAATTATCCTTTCATTGTCTTATTATCTATCTCTTAAATATTATCTAATATATAACATCTTTTACTTTACTATCTTAAATTTAATTTTTAAACTTTTATCTCTATATCACTAAATAATATTTTTCTTTAATACTAATTTACCTCTATCTTCTTCTCTGCTTTAATTAAAATGACGGTTATTTCAAAATTTCCTATCTTGATGTGATGTGATGTGATGTGATGTATTATGGCTTCTCCTTAAACGAAGTCAAGAATATCTCAGCAATTATGCCCAGATAAACCTGTTAGCCACTTTCTTTTACATTCCCCACTCTAAATTTACCCATAATCTGCTCTATCCCATTTCCACAACATAATTTTTGTCAACTCTATAACCTTTATATCTAAATCCCCCTTATCTTTTCCCAAACCCAGCATAAAAACCAATAATTCACTTTCTGTATAATCACTCTTTTCATATTTATTTTTCCACAACTTCATTATATGTACCCTTTCTGTTTTCAAACATTTACATTCAATTAACAAATGCCTAATATTTTCAATTCCTTCCTTACATAATTTACAAAATAAATCACCCATATTTTTCCATTTACATGTATATTCTTTTGTAGCTAAAGATCCTGTTCGAGCCTTAAACAATAAACTACTTTCCTTACTATTATCATATATTAACTCACACCTAATATTCTGTTTATTTCTATATATATTTAAACTCTTTTTACTCTCCATACTATTTCTCCATCTCTCTAACTCCCTAGTCTTTATTAATAAATTTATTCTTTTATCCCATTCCTTACTACTATAACACTCAATAATCCTCTTAACACAATCATCCCATCTTTTGTACAAATATACTGATATAAATTCTTTATCCAAATCTTTTGCATACCGCATTACCTTTCTCACCCATCTTGTTACCTGCCCTTTACTCATAACCCAATTAAATACTATTTTAGCTATTCTTTTATTATCCATAAACTGCAATCTACCAAACATTTTCATTTTACTTTTTGCATCTCTCATATGAAAACTTGACCATCCCATTTCTCCTTGAATTGCCTCCCTTGCTGTCCATACTTCTGCATCCAATGCATGTCTTCCTACTTCCCTTTGAGCTTTTTCTAAATAATCTAATATCTTTTTACTAACATATAATGCATCATTACCATATGTTAACCCTGCTACTGCAACTCCTTTCCATATAATTCTAGCTACATCATATTTATTATATGAAAATACTGTTAATTTCTTTATCAATCCCTTTCTTTTCTTTGCTTCATTTATCAATTTTTTCTCCCATTCATCCAAATAATTTTTCTGATTACTTAAAATAATTCCCAAATAACTATATCTATTCACCACACTTAACTTAATATCTCCCAATAAAAATTCTACATCTTCTCTTTCCTCAGTATTAACCATCATTATATTTGATTTTTCTTCACTAAATTTAATCCCCATCTCTTTACCCACCCTTGCACATGTCCTCAACATAACTTCCATATCTTCTCTTTTTTCTGCACACAAAAATATATCATCTGCAAAAAAAAAGACCTGACAAAATATATACTCCCTTACTACCTATTAACGGTATCTCTATCCCTCTTCCTAATCTTTCTATTGCTCTTTCCATTTCACTCAAATACAACACAAACAAAATAGGTGACATAGGGCATCCTTGCCTTAGTCCCACACCATTTTTAACTTTAATTGATTCTATATTCTCTAATTGATATATATAATAATTATTTTCATATAATTTCTTAATAATATCTATTAAAGCTTCATCCATTCCCAAATTTGCTAAACTTATCCATAATCTATTTCTATTTACTCTATCATATGCCTTCTATATCTATAAAACTCATATATAACTGTTTATCTGCATTCCTACTCATATCCATAAGTTGTGTAACTACAAATAAACTATCTCCTATACGCCTATCTAATCTAAAACCTCCTTGCATTTCACCCACTACATTATTCCCTTCCATCCATTTTACAACTTTACTAGCCACCATATACGAGAAAACTTTATATAAAACTGATGTTACTGCTATCGGTCTATAATTATTCAACTTTCTATGATCCTTACCCTTTCCTTTAAATAATAACCTTACTCTTGTATTACTCCAACTACTTGGGAAAACTCTATTCTGTGCCATTTTATTAAAACAGGATAATAACTTTACTTTTGCCCTATATCCTAAATTCATTACCATCTCTGCTGCCCATCCATCTAAACCTCTTGCCTTCCCACTTTTCAATTTCTTCTCTACCTCATTTAGTTCATTTTCTGAAAAACTAATATTCCCATTACTATATTCTTTCATATTTTCTAATATTCTATCATTCACATCTAACATCTTTTCTATATTCATTACATAACTATTTAAGATTCTCTCTAAATCTTCTCTAGAACTACACTCAGTTCCCTCATCATCTAGTAATACTAACTCTCTCCCCTACATTTCTCCTTTTAATATAATTCCAAAATTTTTTACTTCCATCTCTTCCACTTTTATTAATATCCTCCAACAATTTACTATTCAATTTCATTCTCTCTCTATAAATATCTATTTTAGCCAACTTCTTCTTTTCTAAGTACTTTTCCCATTTAGCATTAATATCTTTTTCACTTTCCTTATTCTTAATAGCACACTTATATTCTCTACATGCTTCTTTCCTTTCTTTTACACTTTTACTAATTTTAATTTTTTTATTACTTTTATTCTTTTCAATATTCTCACCTAAAACCCTATTTGCAACTTTTTCTACTTCCTTACACCAATCCTTATACTCATCCCCAACCCACTCTTCCATTATTTCTTCAACTTGTATTTTATACTCTTCCAACTTATTCTTATCATTTACTCTCCATCCACATCTTTCACTATTATTTCTACTTTTATTTCTATTCTCCATCACATTACTAACCATTTCAATTACAATGAAATTATGATCACTAGTGCATACTTTTTCTTCATTATCAAATACCTTAATTTTCCGTATTTTATTTATTCCCTCTTTCTCTACCAATACATAATCTATTGTGTGAAATATATTATTTCTGGACCATGTGTATTGTCCCTCATAAATATTTAATAAATTTCCAATACTCAAATTCACTTTCTGACAAAAATCCTTCAAAAGCTGTCCATTTTTATTATCTACATCATCAATTTCATCAATCTTGTTTATTCATTTAAAACAGCTCCCTCTGTTATCAATTTTATAAAACTTATAATTCTATTTTAAACTTCCAACTTTTCCAATTATATTTATTAACCTTATTCAAATATTATAAATACAACTAGTAATATATATGATTATATGAAGATATGCAAAGAAAGTGAAAGAGAAGAATAAGAGAATATAAATTTCTATACTATATAAATGGGTATGTTAAAACATTATACAGAGTTCAGACAACTATTCATGAATTTTGGAATCCAGGCAATCTTGAAACTGAGTATAAATAACTATTGTATAAAATAACATCAATAATCATTAAATTTTAACATCTATTGGATATACATTTACAATCTATTTTGTATATTAAATTATAAGAATATCAAAACAAAGTAATACAATTTTTCTAGCTTACATTCATTACATAATGTTCACTGATTACTAATATTTACATTAAATGTAAATATCAAAATAATAATTTTAGTATTAATTGGATATATCTTCTGTATATTATATTAAACACTTACTTTTGTATCACTAAAGCATTTTTATAATGAAATAAAATAAAAAACTTTCCAATTAGTCCCTCCCCATTTTATGTAAACATTAAATAATAACAATTCCATAAATACAAAATGATATGAATAGAAGTAGTACCAAATGATATGGTTCACTAAAAATCTCAGATGTAAATTGTTACTAAACAATTAAAATACCATCCTTCTAAAAAAAGGACAAACTGATATTAAAAATCTGGCAGAAAAGAATATCTGTAGTAAGAAATACAGTATTCTGAAAAAGTATTAATAATTATTCATTTAACAATAAACTTGCTCTGGCATATTTAAAATATATGTTAAAGAAAAAAGTTGTTCATAGACCAAACAATATTTTATTATGAACACTTTTGGCAACTCTTTAATAAGATTCTAATATATATGATTTCAGAATTGTGGGTAATTTTAAGCAGAAAAACAGCTTCTGTAATAAAAAAAACTATTAATAATTATTTAATTAACAGCAAATTTGCTTTAATACAAAATAAGGGGTTTGAACTCAGACTTTCACACAACCCTCAACTATCCACACTATCTCATACTGCTGACACACTTCCATAATCAGATTTTCAATGAAATAGACAGCTGAAGAGTTGTGGGGTGGAGTGGATTGAAGCCTGTCCATTAAAGTATGAAGATTGGCTATCTTAATATAAGCTGAGCATTGATTGTATATATGTGGGGAGATGATAATCTGGACCAACTGATGAGTGCTGGTTTAGCACGAAATACGTATATTGGTGATTATTTATCTTTTCGACATGTGTGTGATCAAGGGTGTCAGCAGTATGAGATAGCGTGGATAGTTGAGGGTCGTGTGAAAGTCTGAGTTCAAACTCCCTATGTATTACATACTGGAGTGCAGGTATGAAAAACGCCTGTACTGTAGAAAAATCATATTCTAACACAAATAATAAAAGAATAAACTGTAGTGTGTGCATGTTAATTAAAAAATCAGGAATAAAATCATAATTAGCATTTTATTTTTTGTCAGTGGGAAAAAACGACTGGATTTAATCAGTCCTGAAGATATAGTGGCAGAACTCCCTAGTATAATATAAAAATGCAGCAACAAATCAACAAACTCCCTTAAACAATGTGATGCACTGTGACTTCTCCTTATATGGAGTGAGGAATCTCTCAGCAACTATGCCCAGAGAAATCTGTTAGCCACTTTACCTTCCCTTTTCCATTCCCCACCCTAAGTTTTCCCATATCCTGCTCCATCCCATTTCCACAACATAATCTTTGTCAACTCCATAGCCTTTATATCTAAATCCCTCTTATCCTTTGCTAAATCCAGCATAAAAATCAATAACCCACTTTCTGTATAATCACTTTCCTTATATTTATTCTTCCACAACTTTATTTGTATCCTTTCTGCTTTCAGATATTTACATTCAATTAACAGATGCCTAATATTTTCTATGCCTTCATTAAACAACTTGCAGACTAAATCACCCACATTTTTCCACTTACGTATATAATCTCCTGTTGCTAAAGATCCCATTTGAGCCTTAAACAGTAAATTACTTTCCTTGCTATTATCATAAATTAGCTCGCACCTAATATTCCGTTTACTTCTATATATATTTAAACTCTTTTTACTCTCAATACTATTTCTCCACCTCTCCAACTTCATATTCTTTATTAATGCATCTATTCTTCTATCCCATTCCTTACCACTATAACACTCAATAATTCTCCTAATACAATTATCCCACCTTTTGTACAAGTATATTGACATAAATTCTTTATCCAAATCTTCTGCATGTGATGTGATGTATTTGGCTTCTCCTTAAACGAAGTCAAGAATATCTCAGCAATTATGCCCAGATAAACCTGTTAGCCATTTTATTCTCCATTTCCCACTCTTAAGTCTTCCCATATTCTGCCCCATCCCATTTCCACAACATAATCTTTGTCAACTCTATGGTCATTATATCTAAATCCCCCTTATCTCTTCACAAACCCAACATAAAAACTAATAACTCACTTTCTGTATAGTCACTTTGTTCATGTCTATTCTCCTATAACTTCATTATCTGTACCCTTTCTGCTTTCAAGCATCTACATTCAATCAATAGATGCCTAATATTTTCTATACCTTCCTTACCCAATTTGCACACTAAATTATCCATGGTTTTCCATTTACATGTATATTCTCTTGTTGCTAAAGATCCCTAAAATCAGTTCACTCTAATGCCATCTAGTGTAAATTTGGGTAATCAGTTGCCAGCTATTTCCTAAGAATAAGGATTTTATATGTATTTGGAAATTACTGATTAATGAAGCTTAATTAAGCTAGATAGCACTAAAATAGAGAACTGTTCGTCTTATATTAAAATAAATTGTATATACATTTATAAGAGAGTCTATATATTATATTCTATTTTTATATAAGTACAACATAAACTTGATGAATATAATTTTCTTTTAATAGAATTTGTGTCAGCTTTTTAATGATATGTAACAATCAACGCTTATCGTTTTTTCTCTCTTATGCTTCCTTGCAACATTTCTTTTAGATTTTTAATAACAACTATCTAAGCAGTGCCCAATCAATTGAAATTATTTTCAAAAGTCAGGATTAAGGAAGTATTTCTCTATCCTTTTTATTTTTGTTGTTGTTTTTCTTTTTTTTAGATGAGAAAATTCAAAGTGAGAAACTAAAAAAATAAAGGTGAACATAATACTAACGGTCTAACAGTCATAAAAATTTTAGATGTTTTGTCAATTATATGATCTGGATTACTGATCTTTGAATTATTGAAGTCCAATCTGTAGATACATTAAATACTCTACTAGAAAGGAGGTTTAATATCTTTAAGAACTTTATCATTAATGTATTTTACTAAATCAAACATAAGTTTATAAATTGTAGTAATTTGTTTTAATTCACTTCACTTAAAATAGCAAATAAATAAATAAATATATTTTTAATGCCTCATTTGCAACTTAATAGTCTTTAAATATAATATAATTTATCTGAAGATTTATGTTAAATCTTTTAAAATACTGAATTATAGTTTTAATCAAATAATAATAATACCTGTTTTCCTTTTTTATCCTTCCAAATTCCTTTTAGCACAGATCCAAATTCACCTTCTCCAATTTCTCGACCTTTATATTAACAAAATATTTAAAACATATAATTAACTAAATACAATAAAAACTTTTTGGATATACTTTTTTTTTTATTACAAAAAGACCTAGTTGACTTTAATTTATAACCAATTACTTAATTAATGCAATGCAGAGCTATATTTTATAGCATTATGGATGAGAGCAATTAAGCACCTTCTATTAGTTAATTATTTGACTAAGAAATAACATTATGTGATAGCCAACTAAGATCTTTTTTTTTTTACTTATATATATATATACAACCAAAATAAAATTGACTGAAATTTCTATTTATACAGGATATAAATCCAATAAAACATTATTTGATCTCAGCTTATGCAATGCTTTTCAACCGCAAATTGATTTCGCCTAATCCAATTATGTCACATAGTATTAAATTTAAGTAATCAACAGATACCAAATAGTAATGCTTAATATATCTCTGTCCAATGCCAATCTATGTATATATTCAGACTAATTTCTTGTTTAAAGCTTTGTCAGAGTAGAATTTTGAATCTAAATCTAGTGCAATTGAATTTTTTTGAATTTAATACATCTTTCCTTCAATAGTCATTTTTCATTTCTTTTTTTTTACTACCAAGCTATCATTCTAAAATTTGAAAATATTTTAATGAATCTAAATCAAATTGCTTGCATAGTTATCTAGATCTGATTCTATTGCAGTAGTTATATATTTTAGCATCATCAATTTTTAAATAACAGTTCTATCTCCATCCTTTGGTCTAGATTGGTATAAAACCAACAAAATATCCCTTGATCCAATTTGCATAATGTATTTCAATAGCTTATTAACTATAAACAGCATTACATTTAACAGCTCTGTGTATTTCAACTTTCATATTTTTATATAAAGCAATTGAAATATGCTTAACGTAAGATTCAAGCATATTCTGTTTTATGGTTTGTGACATTAAGATTTGGCACAGCAGATGAAAAGGGTTCCCTTGAAACCGGTTCTGCAAGTCTTGTATTATCATAGTTCACAATTCAAAATTTGTTTATGATATAACATCTATTAAATAATGAGCTAATAGATGACACTTAAATGTTTTCATTCCGATACATATATATTATTCAAATTTATCTAATAATAACCATATTTGTAAACAACATTTATTTACAATAATCAACTTTTCATAAATATAGAAATGACTATTAATCACTTTATTAGATCAACTTTAAATATATACTCCAAATTTATTGAAGAGCAAATGTATATGAAATTCTTTATATATGCACATGACAATTATTTTATTTATTAATTATTTGTTTCTTTTTTATGCATGTTTGCAATCTTAGAGTTATGGATATATTAATTTTTAATAAATTTAAGGTCTAAATTTTAGATTTAAATTATTATATTGATTTTAACTTAATCTTAAGTTAAAAGAAATAACTTCTAGCATAATAGAAAGTGATTAATTATCATTTACATATTTATTATTAGGGAAATTATTGTAAAGATGCATGTACGTTCGTCTTGATTTAACCAAAAAGGTTAGCTCAAAATACATATAAAGAGATGTTAGCTTAATTTTCCCAATATTTAAAACAGCAGATTCATTTCTAAGAATTATATATAAAGATCTTATATCAACTAACTTTTCTCATTAATGAAAAGCATTAATGACATAAAGAATTATATATATTAAAGAGGGTTCTTGTGCACTTTCTCCAATGTGATCGCTCGATGGTGTTGTTGCTTGGAAAAATAATGAAATGTAATGTTACCAGGCCGATAATTTTTTGCTTTCTGTTCTCTGACTATTTTTAAAAATATTTTAAAAAAATTTACAGAACAACATTATTTTATAAATTACAAAGCTTTCAGCGTGTAGCACTGGAAGATGTGTGTGTGTGTGTGGGACAATGGTTTGGTTTTGCTACAAACATAGCTCTTCTCCTGCAAATGTGCCTTTTTGCGTGACTTATGTGAAATGGTTCTGGGCCCTATCCTTTTGAAATTTTTTTAATCTTCCAAGATGTGTAGGGAAACGCGGCGACGGGTTTACAATTATTAGTATGTAATAGTACATCAGATAAGTTTTAAGATCGTTACTTCGAATGCATATTAAAACATTTATGGCCAGTTGAATTCCATTCATCCTCACATCGTATGGTAGCGATCTGTGAAGTGTGCGCTATTTCCATAGTGATGCCAAGCATGTGTGCAACGCCATCTAGGCCTGCTAATGGCTAATATGAATAGAACTGTTTATAGACTGGAACTTAGGCCGCGTAAACGGCATATTTTTCTGCTTTTGGACAAGGTTCACCAAGTACTATTAATATATTTTCAAACATCATTAGTTTTAATTAATAATTTGCTAACTCTAGTCAGTTGGACAATAGTTTTTATTAAATTTTTTTTGCAAAAGACAGAAGTTTGCCAAAATAAAAACAATTAAATTTAAGATAATTATAACTTTTGTGAAGATTAATAGTATTCTTGATAACAGAATGTATTTCAGAATTTTGATTTTAAAAAGTGACTCTAATCAAACTTAATCTATGTAAACATTATCAGTTATGTCATACATATGCCAACATTTTTTTATAAAAATAACTTAAAAACCTATAATATATCCTGTTTCTGTATTCTTTCATTATTCATTTTGACTGATTTCAAGCTTATGATCATCAGAGATAAATATTCTACAAATGTAAATTAGTGGGAAGTTTAACATATGATGTTATAGAAGTACTTTGCAGGAAACAAAATCATTACTTTTTAAGTAATTTAAAATTTGCTATTGTCTTTCATTTATAAATTATTTAACAAGTATTAAATTTCCTTTTATTTTGTATTTTGTTTTAATCATGCTTTTGTTTAATAAAAAGTGTTGGAATTTAATTAATTTTTTTTCACAAAAAAAATAGGAAAAATTAGAAAGAAATTTTAACCTAAAATGCAAATTAGCTTTGAACCTTTTTTTTTTTAAATAACATATTTCAAATGTTTTATTAAATTTAAATTAAAAAAAAAAAAATCACACCACATGATGGTTATTGTATTAGATTCTCTTTATAAGACTGAAGCAAAACAAATATCTGGAGGGAATTGGGAGGGGGGGATACTATCATTATGTGAGATGAAAAGATTATTTAAACTAAATATAATGTTCTTGTCTATTATTTATACAAACACCTTTTTTATTAAAACATATATACTGAAATATACTGTTTTTATAAATATTTCAATGCAAGTATAGTATATATACTAAAGCTAGATGTAATTAGAGGGGATTTCAAGACTTTCAAACTCCTTCTAGTTGTCCACTCCATCTTATACAATCGATACATATGACCATATATATTTGAAAAAGATAAATGATCTCCAATAAATGTATTTTATGCTGAATCAGCATTCATTAGTTTGATTCAGATCATCATCTCCCACACATATATGTAATCAGGGTTCCTTTATCTTCTTCAAGAAGTATAATAACTACTCTTTCTTATTGCATTTACAAATGTATACCATATAATACTAAATTGTCCATTCATTTTACTACTGTTACACAATCTTTATTTATCACCCTTTTTTACATTTTACAGTTTCGATTGCCGCAGCAATCTTCTTCAGAACTTTATATCTCCTAGCCTCAACTCTAAATTCAAATTTTTAAAATTTGAATTTAGAGTTGAGGCTAGGAGATATAAAGTTCTGAAGAAGATTGTTGGGGCAATGGAAACTGTAAAAAAGGGTAGTAAATAAAGCATTGTGTAACAGTAGTAAAGTGAATGGACAATTTAGTATTATATGGTATATAATCAGTGCTTGGTTTATATTAAGATAGCAAATTTTCAAACTTTAATGGACAGACTTCAATCTTCTCCACTCTCCAACTCTTCAGTCATCCATACCATTGAAAATGATGATGGCATGTTCAAAGCCCTTGTTTGCCAATTTTGTTGTCATACTCATATAGACTGTAAGTCATTCTGATCCCTCATATATAAGACCTTAAGACCATTTTAAATACACAGAAGAGGGATGGGCAGAATACAGGCTGAATCTGTAATATTTAAATACAAGTAACAGTATGTATAACTTTATCTTTCTTATTGCATTGCCAAATCCATATAATATTAATATCATTTATGACCTTTATTACTTTTTACAATACTTTTTTACAACTCACTATTGTCAGTTTTGATGGCCCCAGCAATCTTCTTTATAACTTCTACTTATATTTCCAAATCTTGCTGGGGCAGTTGAAACTGTCAATAGTGGGTTGTAAAAAAGCATTGTAAAAAGTAATAAAGAACATAAATGATATTAACATTATATACTATATATACTTAAGCTAGATGTATAAATGTTATTTATTTTCTACATATGCTTCAACCTCTGTTTTATATATGTTATTTTCAAATTTGTTTTTTGACAAAAATATATAGAATATATATACAAGCTTTGTTTAATAATGCCCATTGCAACATTTGGCACATATATATATATATATATAAAGTCCAGAAAATGATCTAAGTGCAAAAAATACAGAAATAAAAAACTGTATCTATAGAAATAATAGAATATAATATTAGTGCCATTGAAATAGAAGTAAACTCGTGTTAAGTGAGAGATCGGAATCTGTGGAATAAATTAGTGATAAAGTAACTCTAATAACAAAAAGATGAGGAAGAAAATTTATACTCACTTTCAATGTTGTTTTAATTAAATATGTATTTTTCTAGAGAGTAAAGAAAAGATGCACTTCTGAATTCAATAAAGAGTTTCAAGTTCAGATTGAAGCTGAGGTTTTTTTCCAATCACCTGAAGAATTGCCAAACGAATTTAGGATTTTTTAGATAAATATTTTTTTTTAAAAAAAAAAGTAAAACCCAAATGAAATGCTCTAATGAGTGGAATGTAAAAAAAAACTCAAATAAAATATGATATAATCTTCCTTCCTGATTGAAGAAGACATCATACGTCTATGGTCTACATTATTATTAGAAAAAAAATCTAGTAAAAAATAATGTATACAAACAATTATATAATTAGTACATTATACAGAACTGTAATTTCTATAGTCACACCTAAACCATAATGATAATTCATTATAGTGGGCATTTGAAGTGGGTTCCAGAATTGAGTCCCAACTTCATTTTGAACCATCACCTTGTTTATATTCTTATGTATTCAAGAAATTTCCAAAACATGTTATAATTCATTGTTATTTATAAAGTAATTAAAAAAAAATACTGTCATCATATAAATCTAAAAAATAGAAAATATTTTTTTTCCAGATGTTTGTTTTATTTTTATTATTGTAAAAAGAATAACTCAGATCAATAACTGTCACATGACTATTTCTTTTTTAAAACATATATTAAAAAAAACATAAAATATGTGATCCGGGAAAAGGATCCAAGTTATTTATATTTTAGGTCAAAAGGCTCTTCATTTTCATTGAAAATTCCTCTTAAATTCTTCAAATTATTTTTATTGGAAAAAAATTAATTAAATTATCCTTTTAGATAAGATTAATGAAGTTATATTTTTGCAACATCTAATATTTGAAAACATATATAAAGTCATACATGACATACATATAAAAAAGAGGTTAAATCATGACATAATAAATAGTATAACTATAAAAAGCATTACTTTTATAGCATATATAGACATACAAAAATGAACAAAATATTTTAACCACTTACATAATTAATACATTACAAAGTTATATGATGTATTATTATTGATGTCTAAAGTATTGTATAAAAGCTATATCCAGAAACCTTGTTAGTCAAATCAAATATTCTTATCCTCCAAAATCATAACAAACTCATCTACTTCTTATTCTTTAGTAATTAATTCTTCCTTTTTTACTTTTAATATAAACTATTCCAATAATTCCATCATCCAATCCACATATTTTGCAATTTCGTTATATAGACCTAAACAAAAATTCATAAAATCTCTCTTTCACTCCCTTTATATTTAGATTTCTCACATCCTCCATATGATTTATCCCAATCCTGTTTCAACACTCTACACTTTCTCCTCATTTTCATACAAACTATATTTACAATCCAAATCCTAAATTCCATTTTTGCCTTTTTCCTCTAATATTCATAAATAACAAAAAGCTAACTTCAGTGTTATTATATATCCTTTGATATTTTATACAATTTTTATCATTATATAATTCCAAACTATTTTTTAATTGGCATTCACTTTCATAATTCTATTTCTTTTTGTGTAATCAACTTATTTATTCCATTTCTTATATTAATTACATGAACGTAAATTGTTTATATTTTAATTTTACATATTATAAAACATTTTTTGTCAATGTATTTCATTATTCCCACAATATAATCCATTTAAACACTAATTATTTATTCATTCATATATTGTAATTTTTCAAACTTTTAAGATTTATTTTAATTTCCTACATTAAAAAGTTCACTCCCATTTGCTATTCACCATTCACTACTCAATGAATATCTATTAACTTCTTTTTGTCTTCTACCTAAAAATTTCTTTCTTCGGGTTGCAAATACGAATAATTATTAACGACTGCCATTAAGCAAGATATATTAATTCCTTGTGAAAATATGATGTGTTATATGTAATAGCTAAATTCTGAATTTTATATTATGACAATATAAGGCTCGTTGCCAATAAAGGAATTTAATAATTATATGTATTTTATCTTTAACACTTTAAAATAAATCAAATACATTCTAATTAATGTAAATAAGATTCAAAGTTATTTTGATTTATGGTTAGTGATATAAAAAAAAAAAAAAGGTATATGGCTTTATTGCTTGGGAGTTCATAAGAAGTTTGAACACAAGAATTAATCCTGGGACTTCATGATCCCAAATCAAACACTACCAACTGCGCCAAACTGCCCAGGAAAAAAAAAATGCATATGGTTTTATTGCTTAGAATTTCATAACAAGTTTGAGTGCCAGACCTGCGGGCACCAGAATCAATCCTGGGATCCCCCAATCCCAAGTTACACCAAACGGCATAGAGCAGAGATATTGTTTGGCACAGCTGATAAAGAGAGTTCTATTGAGACTGATCCTGTTAGCTTTATACTGTCATAATTTACCATTCAAAATTTATCTCTCAAAAGACTTTATTATATATTTAACTTTCATTACATTGTAGGTTTGTCCACATGATATTGCAAAAAACATTAATTAAGTGATAACATTGGATTAATATTAAAAACAGCATAAATTAAAGAATGAGTAGAAATTACAGAAACTAAGAATATACATATACATCATATAATTTAACATTCAAAATTTAGCTGCTCTATATTAATATCTTACACTTTATTTTTACAATAAAATAACAGAGAGCATGTTCATACACACATTCATAAAAACATTCTAAATACATTTAGAATTGAATAATAATTAAATTCAGTTATATGAAAACAAGAGATGAGTATAATTTTATTAGTAGCAAACATTTTACTTTTTGCCCTATTGTTAAAAAAAAAAGAAATAAAAATATCCTCATTTCTTTATCAATTATTGTTTAAACATGAATAACTTAATATAACAAATCAAATAAAACAAAGAAAATATACACCTTTTTTATTTAAAAGCAAAACTATTAATTTTATTAATCCTAAAATTTTAATTTTATAATAAATAAAAATATTTTAAATATTAAAAATATGATTTTTCAATATATATGCTCTTTTTTAATCAACATGGTAATACTCTCTCCATAAGATCATTCAAAGAAAAAACATATGAATATATCATAGTAACACATTTTTTTTGCATATATTAGATTACATAAAAATGATGGGGAAAGGATTTTTGCATCTAGTAATTTACCATTTCATTATTGATATTTGTTTTCAATTAAGCTAGTGAAATATTATTGTAACGGCAAACTTTTAGTTCATCCCGTATAAAGGTAATGATATGTTAGTTTTCTACTATAGCAACCAAGAATGGAAAAAAGCCCTAAATTCATTTGATGATAATAGAAGTCCAGATCTCATTCTGTCATTAACATGAGGTACTACTGCATTATTATAAATAAGGGCATTAAAGTTTGTACTACTATTTCATTATAAAATAATTATATTGTCTTAGTTTACAATTTGTAGGTTGACTATTATATACACTAACATTTTATTCCATAATAATAAAATAATTGAATAGTTTGCTATAACAAGTCATGGGATATTTGAGCACCAAAAATGGTAAAGTTGATATGTGATCCAGCGACATCTCTTCAATGTTCTGATTTATAATAAAATAACCTACACTGTACATACATTTTACATGCCAGCTAGAGGGTATTTCAATTATGTAAATTAGATTTGATAAATTTCACATGACATTACAAATACATATACATGCAATATGGTATTCATGGTTTAGTGCAGTGTCAGAGCGGTGAACTCACAAATTGAAAGTCCGTAGATTGCAACTCTGTTCTGCCATTTTCAGCACTTGAACTTCTTATAAACTCCCGAACAATAAACTATTTAATTATTATTACTATTATGTTAATATGTTTTTAAGAAAACTCTTTAGTATAGTTTGTGATATTTTACTTTAAAAATAAAAATTATAAAAATAAATACACTTTATCGATTTTTTAAATTTTAGTATATAATATTTTTAAAATTATAATCTTTTAACTAGAAAGAGATATCAATTTCATATAAGCTTTTATGTTTAAGATCACAATTAAATTTACGTGTATAATGAATTAAATATTTCCATGGATTGTTATTATAATAAAGAATAGGAATGAGGAGATAATATCCATGTAAACAGATAATGCCTTTAACCTTTGATGTTACCAAGAAATTATCAATTACTACTAATTGATAATTCCTGAGACTAAACAAGTTTCATTAACCTATAATAGCTCATTTCTATTCTTTATTATATATATATTTAAAAGATGAGAAAGTGAAAAGAAAAAAAAGATTATAGAAATATAAAAAAAAAAAACCTGCTAATTTTCATTCAAATTGATTATAATTTAAAAAATACAGTGTTAGAAAATGTTTAAAATTAGGCATTGTTTATAAGTTATAGTTGGTATACCTAAATGTTTGCTAGTAAAATACATGCATACACAGATATAAATAAATATGTATAAAAAAAATTTTTTTTACCTAATATTAAATCTTCCATTTTAATGAGTTCAATTTTATATTCCTTAAAAAAAAAAAAAAATTAAATAATAATAATAAAAAAATAAAATTTATTTACAAAATAATATTAATATATCTCACATGTCGTATAGAAGAAGACCGAGAAGATTTTGACTTTGCTTCAGAAATCCTTTGATCTGTATCTGTTAATGGCAAACTCACATCTAAATAAATGATTTGATAGAGAGAGAAAAAAATCATGAAATAAACATATTTTCTAAACAATATAGAACTTCACAAAAAACATAGTAAAAGCAGCAAATATAAAATCTTGAATTTCTGTTTTATTATTTTAAAATAATTAACAAAATTGCATACAATATATGATCACCATTTCATATGCTTACACAGGTTATTAATAGCAATAGTAAACTCTCCATATAGTAGTGCCACAAAGTTCAAGCCTTTGTAATCAAGCTAGAATCTAGTCTAAGGAAGTAAGCACTAGATAGGGATTTTATGCACTAATCTTCCTGCATCCACTGATTATGAAGGCCTGCACTTGGTAACACTACTGTAGGGAGAGTTTGCTACTGTTAAAATTACATGCAATTTATATTAATATGAATGTCATATGTTTGAAAACTATCAAACTAGAGAAAAAGAACTCAGATTAACTTCTCTCACTATATATCTCTGACCATCAAGTGAGCTGGAGGACAATAGCGCGCAAGTAAAAAACTAATATCAAAAACACTGCGAGTTAATTTGACTGATTAAGTTTGTTTTTCTAGTGGCACTTAATTAATATAACCTATATTGAACTTATGTATAATACACAAACTTTAAATATACAAAACCATCTGCATGGAATAGATTCTGCTTGTAAATTAATATAAAATTATGCTCAAACAATTTTCTATTAAAAACTTCCTTATAAAAGCCTAGAAGCCAAAAAAGATAAATTTCAGTCTGAAGTCATAGATAAGCTCAGAAAAAAAAAGAAAAGAAAATCCAAAGAAAAATATCTTTAATATTGTTTATGACTTTCAGAATCACTTGAAAAGATATTTATTTAAGAATGATCTAGGACTTCATGAATTAATCATTACCTATTTCTATATATATAAAACAAACCACATGCAAACTTCTATATAAATTTTGATTTATTATATGAACTATTACAAAGTACAAAAAATACTCCGTTTCAACTATATTCTTTTATAATCTTTATCAATGAACAATTAAAAAAATACATATTTTTCATAAAAACTCCAACATCCTAGTTAATGGTAATCCAAATACATTAAATCAATAACAAACAAACAGTCTTCTATTTTAAAAATAACCCATTAATTTCAATTTATATACAAAACAAACTACATGCAAACTTCTTTATAAATCTTGATAATTCATATAATAAATCAAGATTTATAAAGAAGAAATTTGCATGTAGTTTGTTTTGTATATATATTGAAATTAATGGGTTATTTTTAAAATAGAAGACTGTTTGTTTATTATTGATTTAATGTATTTGGATTACCATTAACTAGGATGTTGGAGTTTTTATGAAGAATATATATTTTTTAGTTGTTCCTTGATAAAGACTATAAAAGAATATAGTTCAAACATTGGAGTATTTTTTGTACTTTATAATAGTTCATATAATAAATCAAGATTTATAAAAAAGAAGTTTGCATGTGTTTTGTTTTGTGTATATATATTGAAATTAATGAGCTGTTTTTAAAATAGAAGAATGTGTTTGTTTGTTATTAATTTAATTTATTTGGATTACCTATTTCTATATGATTTGATCAATTATGTTGCAAATTATGGTAAATTATATCCTAAAGATTATTTAAAAGATCACCTCCATGCACAAATATGAACTGTCTATGTAGCATTCTTAAAAAGAATCACCAGAATCAAATGAATTTAACACCTCAGCTAGTCTTAAAATGATGTTGGCATATGATGTTATCACTACAAAAGTTAAAAACCTACAGTGAAAAAATATCATAAAATTTAATTACTGCAATTTTTAAATGCAAATAATAATGATTAGAGTAGATAAAAAAGGTCAAATTATCAGAAGATTTTCATATGAATTTTCATTGAAAAAAGCTTGTAAACTTCTAATTTTTTTTTTTTTTTTTCACAAGTACACATAAAAAAATCAGAATCAGAAAAATGTAAATGAAAATCAAATTAATAAAAAATAAATACAAAAATTATATACCAGGAAGAATAGGGTTTTGACTATTGTTTAAAATTTGACAGTTGCTGGGTAAATATTATTCATAATTTGAATTGCTAGGCAAATAAAATATATAAGTGAAACAGATGAAGTGCTGGATAATAATGCAAATAGATATCTAGTAAAAATCAAACACAATAGATAAAAATATGATTAACAAATGTGAAAACCTGTTAAATTTGTCACAAGCAATAACAAAAGTGGATTCTAAGATAAAGACAAAAACAAAAGGAAGTTAAAAGTGAGTTTAGTACTGACTAATCCAAAAACATAAATATATCAACTTAGCAATTTCATCCTGGTCCCGAAGTTTGTTTATTTGATATCTTGCAGTGCAGTTTTTTTAATTTTTGCATAAAATGTTTCAATTTCAATACTTTTTCTAATTGTAGCTCTCCATGTATTTCATCATCAACCATATTCTCACAATAAAAGCAATTAATATTTTAACTCTTTAAAGTATCATTGATCTTATTTTTATAATGTAAGCAATGTTTACCTCTCCCATAAAAACTACATTTAACCTCATAATAAAATACTTTAGAAAATGTGTTACTTTTAATTCACTTGAAATATGCAATCTATTGAAGATTTACATCTTCAAGAGTAAATTCAATAGCAGAAGGGCCAGTGAGCTGAAGAGCAGAGCAACTGATTGTAGATAAAGCATGTTAGTAATCTTACAAAACATTGCAAAAGAAAATTTTCTAATGCCTTTTTATTAAGATGATAAGAATCCACATCTTGCTTCCATATAATAAATGTTTCAGAATAAGTCCTAAATATAAATCGTTTAATTGAATTTACTGATAAAGCCATTTTTTGTTACAATTTCTAGATCATTTAAATTTTTTTTTTTAAAAAAAAAGTAAATAAATTATTTTCGCAATCATTTTTCTTACTTTGTTTTTTATATTACTAAATTCAATTTACCTCGGGCAGGAAGTGGAGGTGCTTCAGGCAAGCCATTGTTTTGATTTCCTATTGAAAGTCCATCTAAAAAAGAAGACAAAAACAAAGGTTACTGAAATTTTAGGTCTCTGCATATCCAACAACCTACTTTACTAAAGATAAATAAATAAATATGTGGTAAATATAATATACAATATAAAAATTCAATTCACATAAAATGAATGTTTTGCTAAAGTACAAAAAAATAACGAGGGTACTCTACACTGAAAAAAACCCCAAAACATTATATTAATGCACATGAAATGTAATGGTTAAATAAACGCATAATAATACTGAGTAATATAATAATGCATACATAAAATAGTAAATCAAAAAACAAAATTTAGATGCTACAATGTAAGTGATATAAAAATAACTTTAGATTTTATAAACATATATAAAGAAACTTACATAAAAATATAATTTAATACATCGGTTAAAAAACAATAATAATTATGAAAAACTATGCTTGATTATAATATATACAATGTAAAAAATAAATTAGAAAAGATTTCAAAATAATAACTTTTGCTTATAGTATTTTTACTGACTTATAATTAATATTTTGATTACATAATAAAGTAATCACAATCCTTATGACAAAATGTGACCATTTTAAATTACTAAGAAATATTTTTTTTTAATCATGAAATTTATTACAAATGTGGGTGAAGAAGTAAGAGGTCCTATTGTAACCTAAGAATAAATCAATTTTTTAATTTTTAATACTATTTCTATGTGCAAATAAAATGATCCATACCTGGTGGTACACCATTAGCTAGGTTTATAGGTAAGCCATCCGCCTGCCCCATATAATGATTAATTACATGCTCTAAACTGTCTAGATATGGTCCATCATCGATGTAATAAAACTTTTTAGTCTATAGAATAAAAAAAAAAAATTAATAATTATATTAAATGCATGCCCTGAAAATATTTTATTTATTTATTTTGATTAATTAAACACATTCATCAAATATATGTATAACTATATAATAAATAAAAATACTTTGATGTGATATAAAATGGTTTCTTCTCTACTCAAAAAGCTTTTAATCAAATTAAATATTTCCTCTGTCTGAAATCATTATATCATAATAAACTCATGTACTTCTTACTGTTTACTATGACAATTATTTTCAAGTCTCTCCTTCTTCTACTACTTCAATATTACTTATTGCAAGTTTGAGTAATCAATGATTGCCAGACGAGACTGCAATTTAATCTCCATCCCATATCAGTTTCTGGATTTTTCTTTATCAATGAGGATCTGATGTTCAGAAAACTTTAACCAATATAGTTAAGCATCTCTAGCAGCAGTTTTTAGCTAGCTTTTTACCACCAGGCCAGGTTAATAGCAACTACTCCCCTCCTTACTAGTGATTACCAAATGAAACTACAATCTGATCTTATCTAAACCAATTTCTTTTTGCTTTTGTCAATGAGAATGTAGTAATTAAAACTGGAATCAATACAGTCATCTTAAGTTAACTTTTTTATTACTAAGCAAATAGCCTGAAATTTAAGCCAAGTCCTCACTGATTAAGACAAAAGCCAGGAACTGCTTTGGGGATTAAATTGCAATACAATTTGGTAATCAAGTTTACAACAGATGGCTGTAGACAATTAACAATCTGATTTTGTTATATTGTGGGAAACAACAATTGACAATGCAAGTTTGCACTTTTTTAAGTTTCGTCAGATTATTCCCAGTTAATTTACAGTCTGTCACTAATGGTCTCATTTTGTCTTATCATCTTTTAAAAATAATGGACTAATATTTATACCATTTACACAAATTTTTCATTTTATATGTGCAGAGAGTGCAAATGATTTGGTAAAAATAGAGAAGTAATAGAATTGGCTTGCATATTAATCAGAAAAAAAATCAAAACAAATGATCACCAAAAAACAATTACAGAATTTTCTGGGAGCATATTAGAATATGTGGATCATTATACATATTTTGGCCAGGAGTTTTCCTTTGTTGATATTTCCAGTTTTCAGTTGAAAAGATAGTCAACAAGAGTTGAAAAAAATATTTGAGCCTTGGTTGTTACCAAATAGTTGATTTGTCAATATTTTAAAAGAAAACGTTTTGGTATTATATTCTTTCAAGTCTTTGGTATGGTGCTCAAATCTGCTCTTTTACAAAAATACTTGAATAGAAGAATGAGACATGATCAGTAACAAAGACAAAAGAATAAGAATAAAAAATGCCTTGCTGGAGGTGAAGAGCCTGAACAAAACATGTGCAGGACATGTAATGAGAGTATGAGATAACAAATAGTGTACACTTTCTATGAAATGGTTAACATTCAATGAAAAGAGAAATAAAAGAATATTAAAAAAAATATGGCATGACAATTGATTACTTTTGCAGGAATCCCATGGCCAAGATTAAAGAAAAATAAATAGATATGGAAAGTGCTAGAAGAGATCTATATCTATGTACAACAGTGGGACATTTTAGACTAGCAATAAAAATATACTTTATGGGTAACAATGGTAAAATACCAGTTTAAGACACTAGAATATTATTTTTGACTGTAATGTCTTCTTCTAAGTTACTAACTATCTATCTGAAAATATTTGTGTACTCATATTCACGCATATATATTGTACATATATATAACAAAATCTTTCAGAAGTTTTTTTTTAACTTTAATTGAAACTTAATAATTGTATCAATTCATGATGATAATGTCTATCATCATCATCATCATCATCATCATTAGTTAACATTAAATCACTGCTAATTCTGTGTAATATCATGAATCATATTCTGCTTACTTGTAAAACTGTAAATGTAGAGTCGTTTATGATGCTTTTTCCACACAATTTAAAATGATGTTTTGCTATTTGCAGGAATGTAACTAACTGTTGCTAATATCATTAAATATCACTCGTGATCACTATAGAAATTAATAAAATAACATCATAAAAAAATGAAATATAAAAATTTAAAAAAAAGGCAAAGTCTTCTTAAAAAGAATTGTTAGAGAAAGGAATGTGAAATTTAGTTTGAACTTCAATATGAAATACAATCAATAGATGAAAAAAATTATACCTAGCTTTGGCACATAATTTTGCAAAATGACAATAAATACATGCATTAAATGTATAGAAAAGTATGTTATTTATTTAATGTATAATCAATTGCCCTGCGAACAAGCAATATTCAAACACCAAAAACTTATTTCAAATGATCAACAGAGATCTCTCCAACCTGTTGCTTTGAATTTCTTAATATAAAAATCAATCCAAGATTTTTTTAGTTCGAATTCAGTTTTCTTATTCATTGAACAATATATAATAATACTAATATTAATAAAATATTTTAGATAAATAAAATATTTAGCAGTTTATACCTCATAGTATATACTTACTTCTTTGTTTTTGGTTTGCACTTCAAAATTATAAGGGTTATTATTATACATCATTGTTAAAACATAAACACCTTCCTTTCTTAAACTCCTTCTGACTAGAAACAGACCATCATCAGAACCATTATTTTGAAGAATATTTACAGCAGTCTATATATATAAAGAAACAAATAAATAGTACAGAAATATTTATTAACAAATTTAAAACTGACATTATATATATATGGCAAAGATTTTAATAGTTAAAAGATAAAATCTACACTAATATATTTTTAAAAATATAATAAAAAAATTATGTTTTAATAAAGTTGTTTGATTTGAATAATTCATGCTATATAAAATCCTGTAAACACAAATTACTCATTCTGAAATTAATATAACCTAAAATAATTAAATACTAATAATTTTAACAACTTATGCTTCTGAAAGATTCCACCAGGGAATTATAAAATGGAATCTAGAAGAGTCCCCTCTTTTTATATTAGAAAAGAAATTAATGTAAAGCATAATGTATTTTCCTGGAATATCTGCAGTTCTTCTTTTGCAGTCATGATGTCATTAAGTCATAACACACTTTACTGAATCCTTCTAATTACAAGTATCCCTCCCCCATAACACAGCATCCCTACAACACAGTTCCAACATGGTTCAAGGATTATGAAAAAAAACCCACTTATAATATGGCATTCTGACAACACTATTTCACTCTAACATGGTTTGAGAATTGGAGAAACTCCCCCTATAACACAACATTCATACACCAAATTTCAGCAATTAGGGAAATTCCTGTATAACAAGGGAATAAATGTCATCTCTATCAATATTTGTCATTATGGTGATTAGTAGTAATGATGAAGAAAACATTATATAATATTAATATGTAATGCTTTTGATTAATTATTGTTTTAATACATTTTTTAAAAAAACTTGTGGAACCTAACCATTTTTTGTTCTAATTCTTTGTTTCCTATAACACGAATTCACATAACATGACATTTTTGGAATCTATTGACCTTATTATATGGGGATTATCTGTACATTGCATAGCAGATTTATCCTATATTATTAGTGAAGCACTTTTTTATTAGCTTGTTCTATATATATTTTGCATTAAATGACAATAATTATACCAATGTTTAATGTTATATACTGATGTTTGGATAGTTTTTAATATAAAAACAAAATTTTGTACAATTTTTTTCCTATTTTAAACTTAAGTAACAGGAATTAACCACAATTATATTATCCATCCTCCTGCATAGTATTTTGCATATAAATCTTTGTTTATTATTATATATTATTTGATGTTTTCTATAATAAAAATATTAGATGTAAAGAAGTCAATTTCGTATAAATTCTCTTTAGTCTATTCTATTTTGTCGACTATCATAAATTTGAATAATCAATATATGTTAGATAGTAGTACCTATTAAATCTATATCCAATTCTATTCATATTTTCAGACTAGTTACTGGTTTGTGATCAACTAAACTTTTTGGATCTAATCCAGATGTCCAACATTCATTACTGTTGAAGGTTATAAGCCAAAATCAGGCTGGGGATATAGGCAGAACAACAGTAAATAGGAATTCAATAAGAACTATATCAAGCATCTATTGACTATTGAAGCAGAAAGATAGAAAAATAATGAAGAAAGAGATTATATAAATTATAATAAAATCAAAAAATTTCAGGAAGGTGATTGTATTTCAATTAGATTACTAAAGACCATGGGGAAAATGCTTTGAGAAAATTAGTTAATATTTGAAATGTAAAAGATTTTCTTCCAACAACTGTGATCCAATAAAGAAAAGACTTAATGCAACAAATTGTGACAATTGTAGAAAAGTTCATTTAATATTTCATAGAGCTTTTATGGTACTAAAGGTTTTGAACATACAGATATAAGTGATTAGTTATATTTCTGAGAAATATTTTAGATTTAAAAAAGACTGGAGTAAAAATTGCAACTGAAGTATTTAGAAAAATAAAATAAAAATTGATGTATAACTTGAAAAGAACATTTAATATAGATTTTTTAAAACTTTTTTAAATAATTCCACCTCCAACAAAAATAATTGTTGTGATAACATGTATTTATGTATTTTGTACATATATAAATTAGTGTTTTAAGTAATTATAAATAACTCATAGTGTATATCAATTAGTTTAAATTGTTGACAGGCTTTCAGTAAAATGATTACAAAGATAATAAACAATTTGCAACTTTAATTATGCATATATATGCAAAAACAAAAGTGATAAATAATAATAACAATAAAATTAAATAAAAATATATATTTAATGAGTTATTTGAAGTTGAAATTTTTTTCTCATTTCTTCTTCAATTGATTTTGGTCTCTTGTTATTTTTAATAGTTGTTAATGCAGAAAAATCTAATTTGCATAAATAAGCAATAGAAAATTGCAACATTACTAAAGCTTTCTTTGCATTAGGAGGATATTTGTATTTTGTATGAATTTAAAATGTATCATTTTGAACTTTTAATTTTAAATTTTCATCATACAAAGCATTAAAATGATGTTCACCACTACTTTTTATGGCACCTGTGAAATATTATTAATGTACTTCAATGTGACCCAGCACCTTGGTTGAAAACAACTCATTTAATATGATAATTTTGGCAAGAAAAAGAGTAGATTGAAAAAAAAGAATAATAAATCTGTATATGAGAAAGAAAATATCTATTAAATAGTTCGTTGTTTCTTTGCAATGTTTTTGTGTATTCACATATCATAACTTTTTTTCTCTACACTTCTTATACAATCCTGATTATTATTTATTATAGTTTTTGATTGCCTGTAAAGAATTGGAATTGACATTGATATATAATACATGCATATGTATGTATATGAAATATTTATCACAGCCTTGGTTATAAAAAAAATAATAAAAATGATTGTATAAAAAAAAAAAAGCAGTAATAATATGTTAATACACATATGAAATATCATATGTTATAAAAGATATACTGAATGTAAAGGGGTCTAAGACATAAGTTGTTAATTAACACCTGATTTTTGTACTGGTTATAAAGATGAGTATGAATGTGATTAAAAATATTGGAGCTCATATTGAAAAAGGAAGGTTCATTTAATAGATTTTGTTGATAAACAGAGCTAAACTCTCCATACAGTATTGCCACCTGTGCTAAACAGAGTAATCAATGGATTCCAGAAGGCTTGTGCATAAAATCCCTATCTAATGCCTACTCATCCAATATCCCCAGACTAGTTTCTGGCTTCAGAGCACTGCATCTAGATCTTAGGATTTTGTTGTTGATATGATTCTAGAAGTAAGTAATGAGTTGTGAAAACAAAACAATTAGAAGATTGATAAAATTTGTAACAAATTTGGAAGAAACAGGAATAAAAATAAATATAGATAAATATAATTAAATATGTAAAAAAAAAGTCAGATATTTTTAAATACAATGGAGCTACAAACTACCCTATATCTATCTACATGGCTTCAATTATATGCTATCCAAAGAAAAATGTAAACAAGAATGTAAATAAACAAACAAACAAAAAAAAAACATATTTGGCAGCCATTTTTCATTTTCTGAGTGCTATATATGATTATATATATTAATGAAATTTTTTCTGCTTATGTTAAAAGCACACATTTTATTCTTCCTTTATTAACCTTTATGAATTTGATGTGCTGCATTTTATATAATAAAATATTTTCTGAGTGAAACGCTGAATGTTGTATAAAATTTTACAACATATTAAAAGTTGACAGTGATTTAAAAGATCAAACAATTAAAGAGATCCTAATTTCTTGATAACAAAATCACTATTATGTTTTTATAAGAGAAACAAATTATTAAAAAAAAACAGAATATCTCCCAGAGTGTATTTAATAGTGACAAAGTCTGACAGTTCACTATTTACTTTATTTTTAAAACAAAAATACAGTAGTTAGAGCTTTTTCTTATTCTTACTGCTTCAGTGAATGCACGAGTGAACACACATTCAGTAAAACAAATGTAAATGTGACTTCTCAATTATTATTATTTTTAAAATCTTGTAAATACTATAATCTTGATTTGTAAGCACTCTATACATACAGATCTAAGAACCCAAAAACATAATAAAGTAATTAATAGGTAAGATGATAAATCTGTTTTATACATTTTACTACTTAACACGTGGACATAAAACAGATGTGACAAAAACTATTAAATCTTTAAACTACATTAAAGATCAAAAAAGAAGACAAATATATAAAATATATTATATTAAGCATAACTCAAATAATTGTATGAATATTTATAAAACGTCAAGAAATGTAATTAATAACTAGTCAATTAAAAATGAATGAAAAATTATAACAAGGTAGTATATATAAAGTTGTATATGGTGTGTTTTTATTTATTCTGTATATTGTTATGTTATATGGTCAATTCTTTCAACTCTTATTGAATCTCTGGATCATAATTTTATTCTGTTTTATTTCACATGATTACCATCTCTTATACTAGCACCACAGGAATGGAGAGTTTTTCCCGTTTTATTTCATTACTGTTGCTATTTTACTTCCATTATAGAACACTAGATGGTGTTTTATCTGCAATAATTGGTTAACATTAAAATTGATGCTTAATATTTGAGAAAGGCACAAAAACATGTGCCAAAAAAGGCTTTTTATGTATAACTATTAATATACATATATATTGTAATGGCAGCCTCCACCTGCATGCCTATTAATGTCCAACATCAGAGAGTGCTACCAGAATTATAGTCTAGAATGTCTATTCAAGAGACATTATATTAGTTTACTGGAGAAGAATTTAAGCTAGAGACACCTACACAGCCACCTAACATTACTAATAAGTAAAATGACTCTAGCAAGAGCCGACAAAATAAATAAATGCTAAGATTGATCTAACAACAAACAAAACAAAATTTTAAATGCTTCAAATATTAAACATAAACTGTCATTATATATTGGCATACTTTTCATTTGTTGATAGAAGGTAGCCCTTTAAATATTAACAACAACCAAACATTATTATTTAATTCGGTTTCATCTCTGAAGACTATCACTTAATAACAACATTGTTTATCTGATTCTGTTAGATATGTGCTAGCTATGTCAAGATGTACGCATCTACACCTTTCACTCTTAATTTCAAAGAATAGAAATCTTTTCATTAGCTGAACATGAATTAAAATAATTAAACACAAATCACAACAGATTTGTTACTTATAAAGAGCATCACAATCAATAAGTGCTTCAACTTCGAACTTTGAATAAAACAAGGAAAATCTGCTTTACATAAATAAGACTGAAGTTTATTGTAATTTATGGTTAATGATATTAGAACTGAAATTGATCCTATAAGTCTTGTGTTGTCAATAGTTCAAAATTCAATATTTGGCTACTGTATAACATCTTTTATTTTAATGAAATAATGTGTTAGTAGAGGGCATTTAAATACTCTTACTAATAATAGTAGTATTGTAATAAAAATAAATTACCATACGATCAATGTTATTATGAAACCAATCAGATCTTGAGATCTTTACAGGAGGTGGTTTATAATTCTCTAAAACAAAAATATTTAAATACTATTAAGTAAAAAAAAAAGTCTAATAATACCATAATTATTATTACAGCAATATTTATAAAATTTAAGCACATCTCTTTAAAAATATAAAAACATTACTTTTCAAAGAAAAAATTATTCTAATAAAAGAAAAGCAGTTCATCACTCTAGTGTTATCTAATGCAAGATTGAATAATCACTGATTACCAGATGCATAAAAACAGCTATCCTTTGGATTTAAATTCCTATCTCAGCCCAGTTTTGGGCGTTTTTTTTTATCAGAAAGGCAGGCCCAGGATTCAAAATTGAAAAAAATACAAACATGGGCACCACTTTTAAACTCTATTTCACCTGCCAAGCTGAAAATTTCAAATTCATATCAGTCTAAGGTTTTGAACCCAAGCCAATTTTATTCCTATAAATAATTTGATAATTCAAAATTATATGTTTTGTTTTCTCCAAGTTTGAATCTTAACTTTTTTAATCAATTAAATATGCATATATTTTCATCATTAATTTTATTTAAATAATCTAAACAAAAATATTTTTGGGGATGGCATATGCTATTGCAATTTGCAATATATTAACATTTTATCATTTTTTAGTCAGTCTCTTTGCATTCAATAATATCCTCTTCCAAAAAAACTAATAACCATCTATTGGTTCAATTAATTTTTCATCCTCTCGAAAATGAGTTACGTTAAAAAGTTATATCAATTTAAAATCCCGAATGATGAGGGATAAGATGAGATGCACTGTGACTTCTCCTTTTTCGGAATCAAGAATCTCTCAGCTACCATGCCCAGAGAAACCTGTTCACCACTTTACCTTTCTTTTCCATTCCCTGCCCTAAGTTTTTCCCATATTCTTCTCTATCCTGCTCTATCCCATTTCCACAACATAATCTTTGTCAACTCCATAGTCAAGTGATGTGATGTGACTTCTCCTTAAATGGAGTCAGGAATCTCTCAGCAACTATGCCCAGAGAAACCTGGTAGCCACTTTAACTTCCCTTTCCATTCCCCACCCTAAGTTTTGCCATAATATGCTCCATCCCATTTCCACAACATAATCTTTGTCAACTCTATGGCCTTTATATCTAAATATCCCTTATTTTTTCCCGAACCCAGCATAAAAACCAATAACCCACTTTCTGTATAATCACTTTCTTCATATTTATTCTTCCATAACTTCATTATTTGTACCCTTTCTGCTTTCAAGCATTTACATTTAATTAACAGATGCCTAATATTTTCTATGCCTTCCTTACACAATTTGCAGACTAAATCACCCATATTTTTCCATTTACGTGTATATTCACTTGTTGCTAAAGATCCGTTCGAGCCTTAAACAATAAATTACTTTAAATAAATAATCAATCAAACAAGATTGAAATAAACAACTATTAATAACTATATTTAAATATTTATCAAACCGGCTTTCATCTCCATTGAAAAGGTCTCAATGGAGATGAAAGCTGCTTTGATAAATATTTAAATATAGTTATTAATTGTTGTTTATTTCAATCTCTTTGATTGATTATTTATTTATGTATTTGTGACAACATTATGGACAAATAAATTATATTGGATATTTGACCATTATAGTGATGTAATAAACTACTTTCCTTGCTATTATCATAAATTATGTTATATATAATTATATTAACAATATACTATTATATTAACAATATAATTATATTATATATAATTATATTAACATGTTATTATATTACATCAATATACTATATTATTATATTATATTTATACATAATTATATTAACATGTCAATATATTATATATAATTATATTACGTGATGCACTGTGACTTCTCCTTAAACGGAGTCCGGAATCTCTCAGCAACTATGCCCAGAGAAACCTGTTAGCCACTTTACCATCCATTCCCCACTCTAAGTCGATGTGATGTGATGTACTGTGACTTCTTAAACGGAATATGTGATGATGTGATGTATTGTGGCTTCTCCTTAAATGAAGTCAAGAATATCTCAGCAATTATGCCCAGATAAACCTGTTAGCCACTTTATTTTCCATTCCCCACTCTAAATTTTCCTATATTCTGCTCCATCCCATTTCCACAACATAATATTTGTCAACTCTATAACCTTTATATCTAAATCCTCTTTATCTTTTCCCAAACCCAGCATAAAAACCAATAATTCACTTTCTGTATAATCACTTTTTTCATATTTATTCTTCCATAATTTCATTATATGTACCCTTTCTGTTTTCAAGCATTTACATTCAATTAACAAATGCCTAATATTTTCTATTCCAGTGCTGCCCTCTATTAAGATTGAAGAATTTGCAACAAGTAAAGAATATACAATCCATATACCATTAATTAAAAAAAATTAGAATCAAAATCTTTATCATTATTATTGCTGCATAGTGAACTAGCCAGATGTGAAAAAGTCCATTTTTGGACTACATTTACTAGATTTCTTCTGCTTCTATGGCAAACAAAAGAATAACTAAATAAGACTATCTAAATAAGTAATCTTTGTAGAGTTAAAACTTCTGCAGTAAATCCAATTTCAATACAAATCATTAGTGATTGTACTATCCCATGTGAAGATCATCAGTAGGGATTTCTAGTTTACTAAACTTGTACCATAATTATGTTCCAACATCAAGAGTTTGTGAAATATATACATATAAAAGAATAAAAGATTGGAATCAGAATTGCTGTCCATATAGTTAAAGATGAAAATGTGGTTGCACAGACACATGGTCCCATTGTCCAATAGTATAAGAGGCTTATCATAACTGGCACTACACTAAAATGAAAAAGACGATATGGTAAAAGAACACAAAGAAGAAATAGAAAAGAATATTTATATCAAAAAGGTCACCTGCCTTTTGGGAAACCAATATCGTATATACATGACAATACGAGAATAACCATTAATCATAGTACTTGGAGAAAGATAAATATTCTTTCATAAAGACAACTCCAGACCTCTGTAACTTTATTCATTTTATTCCTCAGACACTTCTTCACTCAACCTTCTTCATATTCATCCCAATATTATTTTAACTGACCCAATGAGATAAATTATATTATTACCAATGCTTCTAAAATAAGCCTAACAGATGTGTGCATCATATTTTAATATTTTATTTTTTTCTATCTTAATCCAATGATTCTATTTAATTAGTGATTTATTTTGTTTCTAAAAGTAGCAACAGAATTTTAATTTTGTTAATTTTTAGAAAAGATTAAAGGTAGCTGCTGGATCTCACAGAAGTTTATAGAAATAAATGGTTGCCCCCCCCCCCCCAGCAAATCATTCAATAAGCTGACAAGAATTTTAAATAAGAAAATGAGGAAATAATAATAACTGGTAAATATGTATTTTTTATTATTATCATAATATAAACATATTTAATAAGATAATTACAGTAATCCTATTATTTAATATTATAATACATCTGGAAAAAAACTAAATGCTAATTTTTATTATTACTATATTATTTTAATATAAAGATTAGTTAGGTATATCAAATTAACATATATTTAAAATGATTTCTTACTGTCATTAAAAATAAATTTAACATACATAAAGTAAAATTCAATATTCAAGAGGTTCGATTCCGATGCTCGTATTGTCACTGGTCAGGTCGGTCAGCAACAGCTGAAGAAAAAATGAGAATAATACCTCTTGAAATGTTGTTCGTATACTAACCTGAGTGCTATTACTAACATTTGAATCTAATTGGAAACTTTAAATAAAGTTAAATTTTTCTAAAGACATTCAATACTTAATATAAGATGACGGAAATAAATTCAATATAATAACAACTATTTATAAATATGTATTCTAAATTATGAATATTAAAATTAATAGTTACTTAATATTTACTTATATTTTCAAAAATTGTAAGGATGCTTTAAAAACATGTGAGTTTTATGAAGAGACAAGAGTGTTTTGTTGAATTATTTTTACATTTATTTAAGCAGCAAAATCATTAATCCAGGAAAGCAAAAGAACACAATTTTTAGATTAATGGTATTGTAACAAACAAAAAAATTATGTTACTACAGATATAAGCATAATGCGTTTTACAGATGAACTGTGGTGCAGAATAAATTTTCAAAGTTCTACATACACATTATGATACCTAATATTTTTAGGACAATTACTTAAGGATCTTCTATAAAAATCTTTACTACATACATTGCTAACCATTAAATAACTATAATTCAAAAATGAAGATTATATTTGTGGCTATGTTGTATTTAATCCTAAAAAAAAAACAAATTGCTAATCATTAATATATATGCACCCATGCATATGTAAACACATCTTTAATCTGATCTACAGATTGATACTTATCTGAGAAAGTGGGCATTGTTTGCAAGTTTAATAAAAATAAAAAAAAGACTCTAGGAATCTGATTTGTGAATTATTATAATAATGTATTACATCTTAGTTACTTCATGAATAAATTAATATTTTCACCATTGCATATTCAACAGCCATAATTTTTCTACAGGTTTATTAAAATTACTGATAATATGTGTTTACCTAGCATAGTATAACAGGCAACATGATTGCTAATTACAGCCAAATCAGCGGGTGTTTCATTATCTTTTGTTCTAGGCCGATGAGGAGCATTCATAGCTAAGAGAATCTAAAAATAAAAATGATAATAAAAATATAATGGATAAGATAAAAATAAAAACCAAAGAGTTTTAGAAATTATTCTATTTATAAAATTATCTTATAAAATTCTATTCCATATAACTCAAAAACTTCTAATCATTCCACAATTTTTAATTCCATAGAAGCACTTTTCTTTGTCATGCTTTATAATAGCGCAAAAGCAATTTAAAAGATATGATTAAAAGATTGATCTGTAATAAGCATTATTATATATGGAGTAGTTTTCTTCTTAAGATATCCGCTTGGAAATGCTATGTTCCAATTAAAAGGTGACTGGTTCTCTTTCCAAACTGCTTGCAATACCATCTCCGAATCAGTGCATGTGACACGGTATAACATGAAATGTGACAGGGTGTTATGGAACTTTGTGGATTGTCTTCAATGCTCTTTTTGCCATCATGAAATATTAAAAATATTCTTGCAATTTACACCTTCACTGCTATATACAGTTTGAATCATTGTAAATGTTCAAATGTGATTTTGTCCAATTTAAAACAAAATTTAATCTTAGTGCATCATTCTCTCATGCAAGAAAATATAATATGCACTGTTACATTTCATTTCATAACTTGTAAACCAGACACGATAGTATCTTAAAGTTTTTGTGAAGAGCTAAACTATATTACAACAAACATGTATTGATTCAGAGATGGCAACTATAGGCAGCTTGGAGAACCAATTACCAGTCACCTTCTCACTGAAGCACACTGTGCATAAAGCTAGTGTTTTAAGAAATAAAAAGCTTAACTAAATTAATTTTTAAACATTTTATATATTTTTTGCTATTTTCTCAATCATATAAAATGTAGATATATATAAAACATTACTTTAAATTGATAATATAATGTGAGTGTATTTCAACATTTATGATTCACTTAACCAGTTTTTCAATATATATATTGTAACCTTTTGATTGGTTATCCATGGTCAGATAGGCATATAAAATATAAATTATAGTTCCAAAATTTTAAATTTATAATTAAAATAATATTAAATCTATAAACTTGGACAATATAACAATAAATGATTTAATACATATAATTTTTTTAAAAAAATTCTATAGAGATTAATAATTGTTATTATTTATAATCAGTTATATTAATATAAATTTTAATATTTAATATAAATTTCTATAATTCTAGCTGTATAATTTAAAAGAGTGGTAAATTTAAATAAACATCATTGTGTAAAAGTTTGATTTTGAATTATTTATCGCAGTTGCAGTATATTGATTCTTCAATTACTGCACACAAAAGTTAATTTGCGAACTAGTTAGTTTAATTCTCAAAACAGTTCGATGCCAACTAATTTACAGTTTATACAAAAGTTCTGATTCCCGCCGAGCTGTGTTAGAAAAGTACACTATGTACACACGATAATGAATGCTCGCATTATAATTCTGAACGTATAGTTTCTATGTCTAACTTATCTTCTTTCTCAACCAGGGTAATTCGCAATTCCCACACTGTTCTCTTGCAATGGATGCTCTGCTCGAATTCACTGAAAACGCTCTGTACTCTGTTGATCTATTCAAAATGGCTCCCCTTTTTATCGGTTTGCTTTCTTTTGTTTTCTGGAGTAACTCTTATAAATTAAGGTGGGATGTAATTAAATTGGGTTTTGCTAATTAAATTCCTTCGTTATCTGTTTAATTAGTTTGGTACAATTGATTGTATTTTAAGCCGAATCAGATGACTAATTAACGTCTATGATTAAAATATTAGTAGCAAAATTTAAAGATTTTACAATAAAATAATATTTTAGAATAAGACTCTTTCGTATGTACGTTTAATTTCAAAATGCATATATTACAATACCTCCCCTTACTCCAGAAAACCTCATGTTGTGACTCCTCGGTGTTTTATTTTTTCTTTTCCCAAACTGGAGAAAAACTTTATTTTTACGATTACCCGATGTAATTTTGAAATTTGTGCAAATTCTTTTTCCTTGCCGCCCTGAGTGCCTTTTTCTCTCGCTTGGAGAGAGTCTGATTTTTTCCTTGCTCTACAGTTTTTGTATCTGGCAGCTCACTGGTTAAAAATTGCTGTTCTTCTAAAAAATCTTTGGAAATGTCTAGTTCATTTTCACTTTCGGCCATTTTTTCTTTTGGCTCCATTTCATACAGCTGCCAACTCTCTACTGTTTGGATAATTCTGACATTGCGAGTTTACTTTGCAATTTTCCACTAAGTTCTGAGTTTTGTTGTTCAAGTTCTATTACTCGTTGTCTAGAAGCCTTCAATCTTCCTTGAGATTCTTCTAGTTCAGCTGATTTCTGTTTTACGGCCTGCTGATTTTGTGCCAGGAAGCTCTGTTTTTTCTGCGACCAAAATATCTATCCTCTGTATGTGAATCCGGAGTTGCTCCTTCAGAGAACCTTGCTCTTTATACTGCTTCTGTTCAGAGTCTTTCCGTTCCTTTTCAAATTGATTTTGTAATTTAATGATCTCTGTTTGTGGCTTGTGAAACAGCCCTATCTCTTTCCACATTGGTAGTTATATAGTTAATACTATACGCTCCACCATCTGTTTCCAGACTATTTTTCCTTTGTCGACCATCCCTTTCTGGTGACTGTCTGCATGCACGTGCAAGGTGGTCCTTAGTTCGGCATTTGAAACACATTTCTTGTTTCCATTTGCAGTATTTAGCTATGTGGCCTGTTTTCCCGCAGCAGTAGCATTTAATTCTGTTATTTCTCTGGAATTCCTGTTGAAACGAACGTATTTCTGCTTTATCAGTTTTGAAAACTTGCTGGTAACTTTTATCTTTTGATCTGAAGGCCTGTGCCTGTTCTAGAATTAGCTCATACATTATTCCTTTCTTTATAGCGCTCTTGTAGGTTAGGTCTGCCTCTGTTAACAGCTGTTGTCTGAGCCTGTCATCAGACATTCCCCATAACAGTTGATCTGATAATATTTCTTCTACGAAATCACCGTACACACAATCTTTCGCTAGCTCATTGAAAGCTAAATTATATTGTTTGATTGTTTCACTATTTAGTTGTTTTCTATTTCTTAACTGTAGGTGTGCTATATGGCGGGATCGGCGAGGGCTAAAAAATTCATTTAGCCATTGGGATAATTCCTTAAATGGTACATTCTCATCTACGGGATTTTGGTATAATTTATTGGCGATTTCAATAATTTTTTTTTCCCGAGAAACATAAGAGGGTGGCTACTTTCGGCTTGTTGTTTTCAATGCCATTTTCGATTTGTGACAGGTATAGTGGCCAATCGGCCGCGTTTTCCACGTCGAATCAATAAAGTTTAGAACCATATCCTTAGAGAGACTTTTAATGAATCATGTACCTCAATTAGATATGAGAAGTGGGATCATTAATTTGATAGCAATGATATGGTTGAGTTCCAGAATTATTATTAATCATTCTTATTAAATTATACACATCTTTTCTTAGCCTTTGAAATTGACACAGATTATAAGTTTTGATCTGAATGCTGTCAAATACAATTAACTTAAAACCTTTCTTCCAGTATTCCTCTAGGCTGACCATGTAACTTTCAAGCGTGGATTATCTATATGGCAAATGTCCATTTCCTTTAGTAGTGCTATGAGGGCCTTGTTTTTAGGTTATACACTGCTGAAGACCTTTGTGGTAGAGCAAAGGATCACTAAAAACAAATCAATCATCTGAGAATGATTTTTAATAAATTTATCTATTCCATTAAAACTACATTAGAAAGTAGAACTAGTCAGCACAAACTATATAAAGAGATCTACATAATTCTTCCAAGTTGACTACATTCCTTAAAACCATAACAAAAGAAGAGACTCTAAATAATAATCCAGACCTAAAAATGATCAACAGTAAGATTTTTTCCCTAATTTACATCTAATAATTTGTCACCATAATTGTTAAAATGCTTTCTAGTATGCTTGGAATAAAAAATAATTTTTAAAACCCTATCAATTAAAACAAAAAAAGCTTTTAGCATTCTTTCATTTATCAACATTTTTTCTTCATCATGACATTAAAGAATTCACTGTTTAACATTATAAATTTTAAATAAATTTTAAGCCATGTTAAAGTTTTATTTATTTGTTTACATATTTAATGGACAGAACTGTTTGTTAATTTATATATATGTCACAAATAATTATATTTTATCAGATTTCAGCAGGAGGAGGGGGTTAAAAATACAAACACAACACTTTATCTATGCACTTGACATGATGCAATACTTTATTAGCTATACTTTCAAAATAACTGATCAGTTTCGATTATCAGTCTTCCTCAGGTTCTACCAATATTTAAAAATAATAATAAAATACATTAGTACAAAATTAATAAAGATACTTTACTATATAATGTGTATACGCATATGATCAACTTGCTTGCATAAATAATAGTATATATACTGTAACGATATATAAATATGTCGTTACATTAATTTAAAATAAAATCTTAAAGTTCGCAAATAAAAATAAAATCTATTAAAAAAAAACAAACAAAACTAAACGCTAAAATTAAAATGTTTGTTGAACGCATATATTCGCACAGATTCAAAACTTTAAAAATATTTTTTTTAAAAAAAAACAAATAAATAAGTATTTGAATGTACTTTTTTATAAAAAAAGTACAAGACTTAAAGATAAAATATTTTTGTAGATGGAAATGATTGTTTATTAATTATCCAAAAGCTGTGTAATTAAAAAGTCAGATCAAAATTAGATAAGGAATAAAGAATTAGCTTGTCCAATATAGAAGCAGCAAATAAAGGCCAGACAAAAAAAAAAAAAAGAAAAGTGGGGGGTTTTTTTATGGGAAATATAGGAGGAAAATAAAAAAAAAAATAAGGAGTGTTTTTCCCGGTTTGTTTTTGAGGGTCGGTGATAGGACGCACATATCACACTCTCTCTCTATTTTAAAAAATGAACTGACTGTGATACCAAAATGAACCAGCTAATGCTACCTCCGGAACATCTGACCAGGTTTTCAAATAAAGACTCCGTGGAAATTTACATCAAGAGCAGTGATTTCTTCTACTGTAAGCTATTGACATGAACTCTAAAATTTAAAAATAATTAAGAACTTTCGTTCAAGCTGACTTTTAAGTTTAAAATCAATTGAAAATGTTTAAATTTATATGTTTTGCGTTGATAAACATCATTTCCATTTTTTTTCTTATTGTCATCATCATCATCATCAACCATTATCAATCCACTGCAGGATGAAGGTCTCTTCAAGTTTAATCCATCTTCTCCGATCTTTAGCTTCTCTTCTCCACAACACCCCTGCACATTTTCTTATTTCATCCATCCATCTCACATGTGGTCTCTTTCTGGGTCTTTTACAATCTCTTGGAATCCAGTGTAAAATTTCAATTGTCCATCTATTATCATCTCTTCTAGCAATATGTCCAGCCCAACTCCATTTCAATCTTTTAATTTTTTCAATAAGGTCAGTAACACCTGTTTGTTGTCTTACCCATACTGCGTTTTCGATCTCTTCTTACTCCCAACATACATCTCTCCATACTCCTTTGAGTGGTCTGAAGTCTCTGTATTGCTCTTCTATTAAGTGTCCAAGTCTCAGATCCATAAGTAAGAACTGATAAAACACATTTGTTAAAAACCATCCTTTTCAAACCACATAGGCATATTTCCTTTTAGTATCAAGTTATTTCTACCAAAACCAAGTTTAATTCTATGATTAATTTCCTCCATTATGTTTCCATCTGTATTAATAATCTGACCAAGGTATTTGTAACTGTTAACTTCTTCTTATTCTTCATAATCAATCTTTATTTTCATATTTTGAGCAAATCGATTAAACATTACTTTAGTCTTTTTAACATTTATCTTTAGTCCTACTTTTCTACTTTCATCTGCTAACTCCTGCAACATTTCCTGCAGCTCTGAAGCATTATTTGCAAAAACAACTACATCATCTGCAAAATCTAAATGACTTAAATACTCTCCATTTACTTTCACTCCTTTAGTTTCCCATTTTAATCCACAAAATACTTCTTGCAGCACTGCTGTAAAGAGTTTTGGAGATATGGAGTCACTTTGTCTTACACCTTTCTCAATGTTGATTTTTCCAGTATCATTATGTAATCTAATTGTTGCTGTTGCATTTTTATAAATATTCTTTAAAATATGACAATATCCTGGATCTATACCTTGATGATCCAATGCTTTAATCACTGAAGAAATGTGTATAGAATCGAATGCCTTTTCATAATCTACAAATCCAAAACATAATGACAACTCATATTCGTTTGTCCTTTCTATGACTTCTCTCAATACCTGGATATGATCTATTGTACTAAAACCACTTTTAAATCCAGCTTGTTCTCTTGGTTGGTGGAAATCCAAAGTTTTCTGTAGACGAGTTGTAATTATTTTGGTAAAAATTTTATATAAAACTGATAAAAGGCTGATAGGTCTGTAATTTCTAATATCTTCTTTATCACCTTTTTTAAATATTGATAATATTACTGCATTCTTCCAATCTTCCAGTACATCTTTATCATTTAGACATTTGGTATATAACTTTGCTAAAATTGTTTCTATTTCTTCACCTGCTTCTTTTAATATATCAATTATAATTCCATCATTTCCTGGAGCCTTTCCTTTCTTCTATACACTTAATTGCATGTCTCACTTCTTCATTTAAAATTCTGGGCAATTCGGAAGATGTAATAGATATAGGAGGTACTTGTTCTTTATTACTATATAATTCTTGATAAAAATCTTCTACCAATTTCATGATGTCATCTCTCTTTTTAGTAATAATTCCATCTTTTTTTCTTATTGCAGATATAAATTTCCTACCAATACCAAAATGTTGTTTAACATTTTTGAGACTTTTATTTTCTTCTACAGCTTTCCTTGCTATTTCACAGTTATACTTTCTTATATCATTTTCAACTCTTTTCCAACCATTTTACAAAATTCGAGATATTCAATTCTTTTTAATACATCATTTCTGTATATCTTCATATTCCTTCTTTTCTTCATAAATTCTCTAGTCTCAGTACAAATTTTATTAGTCAATTGCTGCTTTTTTCTACCAGCTATGTTTGTTGCAGTTTTTAAAAGTGTATCAGTTATTTTCATATTAATTTCATTCAAATCTGTATCATGTTCAAAATCTCCTAACACTTGAAACCTATTTGTAAGTTCTAATTTAAATTCATTAGAATGTTTCTGAAGATTAAGAACATCAACTGTAAATATTGTTTTTCTTAATAATTTTTGTTTCTCTAGTTTTACATTAACACGTAACTTATACCTTACTAATCGATGATCACTTCCAGTGTTAAATTTATTAAGAACATTACAATCTTGAAATATGTATTTTCTGTTAGTCAAAATATAATCCAATTCTGCTGTACCTTCATTTGGATGCTTCCATGTCCATTTCCTTTTAACATTTTTCTCAAAAAATGAATTCATAATATAAAGCTTTTCTTATTGTATAAATTATTTATTGTATTAATACTTATCGTATAAATTATTTAAATGCATGAAATTTAAAGTTGGATATAGACGTTGCATAGATTCGTTAGTGGTTAATTATGTTGCTGTTTCATAGTCGATTAGAATATATAAGTCATCATGTCATTGCGGTGTCTTATGATGAACACCATTGGGTTTTTTTTTGTATTCCCTATGCAATTGACATTAGTGATGACTTTGTATTTTGATCGGTTATGTTTATTTTGGAATGTTTTTAACCATGGAATCTGTGCAGCCGATCTATACTCAACATTTTAAAACAAATTTTATAAAATTCATCTGTGTGAACATATTAAATGTTAAATTTAAGTCGGGCGCGAATGGCTGTATAGATTTGTAAAGTTATATATAGTTTAAGGGAGGGTAATCTTAGGTTATTCGTTTCATAGTTGAATTGGCTCAATGGATTGGATATATTTGTGTAATTAGTAGATGTAGTACGAGATCCACTATGGGCAGGATTGCTTATATACACCACACACCTTCTGTTTGCCTATGGATGGGTTTGTAAGTCGGCAAAGGACCGCAGTCCATTCCTATGGAGTTTTTTGTTTATTGTTCTACTCGCCAACAGATGTAGCATTCCTGTTGGTGGAGAGACAATGTCTTCTCTAACTTTACTTACTGTTCAGATGTACATTCCTGACAGTATAGTATTTTGTGTTGTCGTATTTTCATGCTACATTGAATACATAAATGTATCAGATGGATTGGCGCCGGTTTGACTGCAAACTTTTTGGCCTAAAGTGAAATAAGGGATAGAATATTTTCTTTTCAAATACAATCTATATAGTCTATTCATACTCGACTCATCTAAATAAAATATTAAACTCATTATTGCAATCTATTTAAATGTAAAATTAAAGATTAATATAAAAATCTAAAATGTTAAACTTATTCCTCAAATTAGAATGATTTTATATGTGCGTAAATAAATATTTTTATGTGTTAATTTCTGGCAGTGGCTTTTATTTTTTTATATTTAAGATATAAAGTTATATTTTATAATCTCTGTTGTTCCACTGAGCTAGTGACTTGGGCTAATGATCTGAATATTTAAATAAAGTGGAATCTTAACAGCGCGTATCTGCCTACTTTATAAATTTTTCTAGGCTCAAATGCCTAGATGTCACCCTGTAGAGCAGATATCGTAGTTTGCGGTTAGATTCGATCTCCACTTGCTTTTCGATCGTTACAACTGGCTACCCAACTTGGGCCGATCTTTAATAAACACGAGTGCCCTAAGAATTTTAAAAGTGAATCATGCCCGTAATATTTTTTCTGAAATTAGTATAAATATATTTGTTGTATTGACGTGGAGTTACAGTTTGAAATTTTGTCTTAAAGGTACTGCCAGTAAGAAAAATTGCGCATATGTAAAGATAAATTCGAGGAATAAAAAGTAATAAATAAAACATAATAATAAATATAAATCATAATTTTTTTAAAAAGTCTTGTTTAAATTAAAATCTAATCGTTCAACTTGCGTAAGTAATAGTTAAAGGTAGAAGAAAAGAAATTTGGAAGGGAGGGGGCAGAAATTTAGCTGGTAGTAAGGAATCATCATTCAACATTTTTTTTATCATTATATTTGTAATTACTGTTTTGTCTTTTTAAAAAAAAAAAGTTTTGTTCTTTTGAAATTTCATATATGACAAATTTGTGTAACGTAATTACTAACACTAAGTAAATTCTTTTTTTTATTTTTTTTAATGTTTTTATTTTTTTGAGGAAGTTTACTGATATGTAATAATATATAAATATGTCGTTACATTAATTTAAAATAAAATCTTAAAGTTCGCAAATAAAAATAAAATCTATTTAAAAAAAAACAAAAAAACTAAACGCTAAAATTAAAATGTTTGTTAAACGTATATATTCGCACAGATTCAAAACTTTGAAAATATTTAAAAAAAAACAACAAATAAATAAGTATTTGAACATACTTTTTTATAAAAAAAGTACAAGACTTAAAGATAAAATATTTTTGTAGATGGAAATGATTGTTTATTAATTATCCAAAGGCTGTGTAATTAAAAAGTCAGATCAAAATTAGATAAGGAATAAAGAATTAGCTTGTCCAATATAGAAGCAGCAAATAAAGACCCGGACCATAATGAAAAAATGTAACAGTGACGTCTTTCTTCATAGAATCCATAGGAGGACTATAAAAAAAAATATTGAGTTCCAGTCAGTTTTTTCCAGTTTGTTTTTGAGGGTCGGTGATAGGACGCACATATCACACTCTCTCTCTATTTTAAAAAATGAACTGACTGTGATACCAAAATGAACCAGCTAATGCTACCTCCGGAACATCTGACCGGGTTTTCAAATAAAGACTCCGTGGAAATTTACATCAAGAGCAGTGATTTCTTCTACTGTAAGCTATTGACATGAACTCTAAAATTTAAAAATAATTAAGAACTTTCGTTCAAGCTTATGAACTTATATCTGACTTTTAAATTTAAAATCAATTGAAAATGTTTAAATTTATATGTTTTGCGTTGATAAACATCATTTCCATTTTTTTTCTTATTGTATAAATTATTTATTGTATTAATACTTATCGTATAAATTATTTAAATGCATGAAATTTAAAGATGGGTATAGACGTTGCATAGATTCGTTAGCGGTTAATTATGTTGCTGCTTCATAGTCGATTGGAATATATAAGTCATCATGTCATTGCGGTGTCTTATGATGAACACCATTGGGTTTTTTTTTGTATTCCCTATGCAATTGACATTAGTGATGACTTTGTATTTTGATCGGTTATGTTTATTTTGGAATGTTTTTAACCGTGGAATCTGTGCAGCCGATCTATACTCAACATTTTAAAACAAATTTTATAAAATTCATCTGTGCGAACATAATAAATGTTAAATTTAAGTCGGGCGTGAATGGCTGTATAGATTTGTAAAGTTATATATAGTTTAAGGGAGGGTAATCTTAGGTTATTCGTTTCGTAGTTGAATTGGCTCAATGGATTGGATATATTTGTGTAATTAGTAGATGTAGTATGAGATCCGCTACGGGCAGGATTGCACATATACGCCACACACCTTCTGTTTGCCTATGGATGGGTTTGTAAGACGGCAAAGGACCGCAATCTATTCCTATGGAGTTTTATGTTTATTGTTCTACTCGCCAACAGATGCAGCATTCCTGTTGGTGAAGAGAAAATGTCTTCTCTAACTCTACTTACTGTTCAGACGAACATTCCTGACAGTATAGTATTTTGTGTTGTCGTATTTTCATGCTACATTGAATACATAAATGTATCAGATGGATTGACGCCAGTTTGACTGCAAACCTTTTGGCCTAAGGTTAAATAAGGGATAGAATATTTTCTTTTCAAATGCAGATCTATGTAGTCTATTCATACTCAACCATCTAAATAAAATATTAAACTCATTGAAATTTATTTAAATGTAAAATTAAAAAGATTAATATAAAAATCTAAAATGTTAAACTTATTCCTTGAATTTAGAATGATTTTATATGTGTGTAAATAAATATTTTTATGTGTTAATTTCTGGCAGTGGCTTTTATTTATTTGTATTTAAGATATAAATTAAAGTTATATTTTATCATCTCTGCTACTCCCTAAGCTAGTGACTTGGGCTAACAATCTGAATATTTAAATAAAGTGGAATCTTAACAGCGCGTATCTGCCTACTTTATAAATTTTTCTAGGCTCAAATGCCTAGATGGCGCCCTGTAGAGCAGATATCGTAGTTTGCGGTTAGATTCGATCTCCACTTGCTTTTCGATCGTTACAATATATTACTAATACATGTTTCTGCTATCATGAAATTTTCACGGTATTAGGAATAATTGATTTATTTAAAAAACATAAACTATAACTTTTTTTTTTTTGTTTAGTATATTTGCATCCACAGGCATATTTGTTACTTATAAATTGGCAATTTGTCACTGATGTGCTTAGTTGTTATAAAACTTATAGAACATAATGGGTCACTGATTTAAGCACACAACACAAAAAAATTAGTTATTGAAGTAGAAAAATCCTTGATTGGATAAGAGCTGTGTTCTTGAAGAAATAAGTGCGATGTTGGAAAACAAAAGAAAGATGATGGCTATAAAAGCCAAATTTCTTTATACTTTTTTCTATGCTTGATTTTATTTTGTTTATATTTATCTGTTTAAATTTATTACTTTCCATTTAGTTCTACATCTTTGTATTTTTACTGGCTATACTTCTTATCGTATTAGCAAAATTTGGCTTGTTTTTATATCCATAATATTTGTTTTTCAATATTGCAATTGTCATTTTGAGAACACATCTCCTGTCAAATCAAGAATTATCCTATTCCAATGATTATAATTTCTTCTTGCTATGTTCAAATCAATTACCATGATGTTCTCAATTTTTATAATAACATCAAGGATAGTAGTCCGGTTTATTTTTCTAACTTATTATTTTTAACATATTATTTTTAACATAATTCTTTTTACATTCTTTTAAGTATGAAATTTTTACATCATTTTAGAATTCAATTATAATTCAAAACAAATAAAATACATTCACTAGTTATCCTACTCTAATCTAGAGCAAATACTGTAAGTTGTGAGATATTGTTGTTAGGGTTAAATAAAATATTGTTAGTAAAAGTTGCAGACCCAATTTCTTTGAATACAATAAACCTATTGAACAAGTTCAATAACATTTTAATTCTTTTCATAATTATCTACTTCTTTGGTTTTCTTCTCATTAACTATAATATTCTTTGATTCATTTTTACGTAAATAAGGTAGATAGACATTATTAACTCTGAAGAATGTTGCTAGATTATTGGAGCTGTCAGGTAAATGAATTGAATAAAAAGCATTGTGAAAAATGCAAAGAAATTATTTATAGATTTATTAACTATAATATTCTTAGGAATTATGGTTCACATTAACTGAATAGAAGTTCACAAATTCTTAATTGCATACCACGAATGAAGACATTGATTAGAAAAACAACATTATCAATAAATTTATGATCTCTTAGAGAATCACAATCTATCTGACATGTCTCATTAAAAATTTAAAGATTTCTAGCATCACAGAAAATAGTTTTGGAGACAACAAATCAGTCATTTAATTGCTACCTCTTTCTACATGGAATTTCTAATTCATGAAATTTTACTGATGAACTGGCATTTTTGTAAATTTTTTTAAATAATTCCAATTTAAGTTAAAATATGTGATTTTAATTTCTTAATTTTTTTTTTTAATAAATATCAGCCATAGATTTAGGTATATAGAGTATCAAAAATATTTTTGCAATCAATGAAACCTAGATTCTTAGGAGGTCGGTATTTATTGTATCTTGAATCATATCACTTACTACCTTTAGTTGATTCATAATAGAAAATGTACTTCTAAATAATGTTAATTCTCATGGCTATACAAAATCCAAATTTCTTTGTAATCCTTCTCCAATAGAAATTGTTGAATCAAGTAAGATATCTATTCTAAATATAGACATATTACCAATATGAACATTAAGATATAAAATTTCTATAAGACTCACTGCTAGGTTTTCACTGATAAATTCTTTCATTTGTTCAGTCCCAACATAATCTTTTGGAAATAATCCACAAACAAATTATTTAATTAATACAATTACATAATAACAAGATATTAATTATTTAAAAAAAAAATTGATTCAGTGACATAAATAGTAAAACCCAAATTAAACTATAAACTTACTTTAATACAGTCAATGTAGCCACAGTTTGCAGCATAATGCAGAGCCACCCATCCAGTTTTGGTGTTTCTAGCCTGTAAATCAGCTCCACCATTATTGATAAGAAGTGAGATAATACTTGGTTTGTTAGCTTGACATGCCAACTAAAACAATAAAGAATTTATTAGGAAAGTATTACTGTGATAAAACTATTTGACATATTTATAATCATTTCTCTTCATGAAAGCATACATTTGTTAATATTTTTTAAAGAAACATTTAAATACATTCTTTTATAAATTGAGTTTTTATTGCTATTGCAATAATTTAATTGTTTCAACAGACATCTTTAGACATCTCTTTAAAAAAAAAAACCGTATGTCACAAATTATCAGATTCTCAATATAATTCCAGTTCCATCTATTGTAAGTTTAACAAATCAGTGATCGCCAGATTGTAGTGCATTTATTAATCCTAATTTACAAATGGGTTTCTGGATCGAGCCTTTATAAATAAAGATTTGGGATTTAAAGGTGGAGTCAATGCAGTAATGCATCAGCAGCCATCTTTAATTCTCTTTTTTATTATCAAGCTAATAATCTTAAATTAAAAAAAAAAACCTTAAAGTCAAAAGGCAGAAACTGGTTTGAGGGTAAAAATATTAGCACCTTATCCTACTATCTGGTAAACAATGATTATTTATTTGTAGAAAAGGCTAAAAACATAATAATAATAACTCTAAACAAATAAGTTTAAGATTTTAATGTTAATTTATTTGGAATTATTTCATTTATTAAATGTTAACAATTTATTATAGTTTAGTGGAAAGTAAAGTAATAGAAATGTTTATTTACAGTCAATTCCAAGACTTAAATTTCATCAAAAAGTTTTGAAAAAACCCCAAAGAAAGTCCTAAAGCTATTAACAAACTTACAGTCAATGAGGAATATACATTAACATATGAGGTTTCTTTTAGGATATCAATGATGAATACATTCATCAATATATAAATTATTAATTTTTGGCTTGTTGCTTAGAATTTGATGCAAATTAATAAATTCATTTGTTCAAAAATATTTTCTCCACATTTTCATTTGTAACATAGTAGTTATTTCTTTCAGGTACATTTTGGATGTCAAGTTAGTATTGCAACATCTTTAAGCTTGATTAGACCAATTGTATTTCTTGAAATCTTTTAATATTTTTAATTTATTGAAAGATCGTCAATGCTAGGCACAAGCTCCAAAAGAATAAAAAACAATAGTAATAAAAAAAAAAAGAAATATGTTTCATTAAATTCACTTTCCATATGATATTTAGTGATTAATAATTCTAAAAATTGCTTAATTAACATTTTCCCCTAAGATTTTGAATTAATTTACTAAATCATTTAAAGAAAAGATTCAAACTGTAGAGTGAATGAAAAAAATATGGCACAGAAAAGTACATTTTTGAGTTTATAAAAATTTGCTCACGTGCCCTGAGGGCATTGCCTTCTTTTGTAAAATAGCAATGACACTGGTTTTTAATATTTTAAATAATCATCTACAATCTTATCTTATAAACATTTTGGTCTAAATGAAAAAAATTAACGAAAATTAAGAATTATTTAAAATTAATCACAATTATAAAAATTTTCATGAAATGTTTAAACTTGATTCTAAACATAAAAAGAACAAATTAAAATTGTTACAAGTGAAAGTAAGCAGAAAATCTGGTGAGAAATAATCAAGTAAAAATGATTTACTCATATCAGATAAAAAAAGTATTCCTCAAATAAAATTGTACATAGTATTCTGGCAGCTTTATTTAAAAAACAATTTTGAGATGTACAATTAAGAGTAAAAGATGAGATATAATATCTAAACAGAAGATGATATGTAAATCAAAAGTGAAATGCCTTTTGAATAAGAGCCACGGTAAAATGATTCAAATGCTTTATAAGAGGTTGTAAGCCTCTTGAATATTAATTTCCAATGAGATAATCTTACTGCTGAAAATAAGTTAATATTTTGAGAGCCTGATATTCCATTCTTCATAGTACAAATACATAGGTACCTCACTATCTGTGGCTCATAATAAACACATCTAGTTAAAGCAACAATTTCATAGACAAGAATCATCATCATTATCAACTATTATCAATCCACTGCAGGATGAAGGTCTCTCCAAGTTCAATCCACATTCTCTGATCTTTAGCTTCTCTTCTCCACATCACCCCTGCACACTTTATTTCAACCATACATCTCACATGTGGTCTCTTTCTAGATCTTTTACAATCTCTTGGAATCCAGTTTGATTTCAACTGTCCATCTATTATACCTCTTCTAGCAATATGTCCAGCCAATTCCACTTCAGTCTTTTAATTTTTTCAATGAGGTCAGTAATACCTGTTTGTTCTCTTACCCATATATTGCATTTTTGATCTCTTGTTGTTATTCCTAACATGCATCTCTCCATACTTTTTTCAGTGGTCTGAAATCTCTGTATTGCTCTTCTATTAAGTGTCCAAGTCTCAGATCCATAAGTAAGAATTGGTAAAACACATTTATTAAAAACCCTCCTTTTTAAATACATAGGCATATTTTCTTTTACTATCAAGTTATTTCTACCAAAAGCACTCCAACCAAATTTAATTCTGTGATTAATTTCATCCATTATGTTTCCATCTGTATTAATAATCTGACCAAGATATTTGTAGCTGCTAACTTCTTCTAACTCATCATAATCAATCTTTATTTTCATAATTTGAGAAAATCCATTGAACATTACTTTAGTCTTTTTCACATTTATCTTTAGTACTACTTTCATCTGATAGCTCCTGCAACATTTCCTGCAGCTCTAAAGCATTATTTGCAAAAACACCTACATTATCTACAAAATCTAAATGACTTAAATAATCTCCATTTACTTTCACTCCTTTAGTTTCCTATTTTAATCCACAAAGTACTTGCAGCAGCACTGCTGTAAAATGTTTTGGAGATATGGAGTCACCCTATCTTACACCCTTCTTAATGTTGATTTTCTTAGTATCATTATGTAATCTAAATACCAAACACTAATTAAATAACTATGGACTGTTTGTAAAAGTTATTACATTATATATTAATTATATTGTAAATCTTAACACTATGTGACTTCAAGCATGGTTGAAAAGATAAATGATTAATAAATATAAACTAATTAATAGCACTAAGCTAGCCTTTGTCAAAAAACTGTCAGAATCAGTGCTTAATAACATTATGCAGTACATGAACGCTTATATAATATGTAAAATGAGGCATTATATACAAATAAGGCAATTAAATATTCCATTTTTCAGACAATTTAACACACAAATCCTTTTTGTTGATGAAATATGGATCCTTTGTAATTACCAAGCCTCTTTGTACTTTCTTTTCCCATCATCTCTTTCTGAGCAAACCATTCTAACATTGGATGGAGAAAATGTATGACCTATGGCAAGTTCATGGTCAAAAAAGATAGGTCTGTATTCAGTCTTTTGTTTATGTTGTATAGACATGCATGTTGGGCAATTCTCATGGATCGGATCTATTTGCACGAGATTCTTCGTAATAGCAGGAGGGATTAGCACATGCAATTTTGTAGACCACTTGAGGAGCATACTTAACACACATTCAACAGAGCTAAACAAAAGACTGAATATAAATCAATCTTTATTGAACATGAGTATGTTATAGTTCACACATTTTCTCCAATCAATGTTAGAATGGTTTGCTCAAAAAGAGACAATAGGAAAAGTAAGTACAAAGAGGCTTGGACAATTGCAAAGGATCCATATTCCATCATCAAAAAGAATTCCTCATTTAACATAAATTATATAAACGTACCTGTACTGCATAATGTTATTAAGTACTATGATTCTGGCAATGTTTTGCCAAAAGCTAGAACAGTGCTATTAATTAATTTATATTTATTAATTGCTTATCTTTTCAACCACACCCAAAGTCAACGAATGTTTAAGAATTACATAGTTTGTTGAAAAGAGTTAATAAGTTGAGATTGATTACATTGTAAAAAAAAAAAATCTATATTAAATGTAATTATAGTTAGACAACGCATAAATAAATTTGCCTCTAATTAATAATACTCTAGAAAATTTATATGCAATAAGCATGCATGGACATAATAAAATTAATGTATGCTAAAATATTCAAATTAATGCACAAACTAGACTCATATATAACTGCAGACAATCTAGAAAAGAACGTGTAAGTGTACATGTGTAACCAATATTAGTAAAAATAACACATATCTATGGACAATGTTTGCTAAATGTGCGTGTAAAGAATTATTAGCTACACCGCTTGGAAATAAAACTACAATTAGATATTTTCTAAGAATATTAGATCCTTTAATTTTCATCTACTTTAAATATATTAGTTTTTACAAGTGAATAAATTCTTATTTTAAGTTTTATTTGTATTCAATGTTTTCTTTCTTATAAATGTTGATGCTATCCAGCAGATATTATAAATAATAATTTCGAAAATATAGCAGATTGGTGCAGTCAACAAGATAAGTTCCCATATTAATGTATTTGTTGAGGGTTATGCAGTAGTCTCTGCATAAATGAATGGTCCCATCTGGCTTCAACCAAACCACAACAAGAGTAGCTCAAGATGATTCTTCTATAGATATTAAAATGTCTCTTTTGACCCACTCATAAATTGTTTCCTCTACTTTTAACTTCATCTGAAAAGGGCTCTTATGTGATCTATATGCAATTGGTTATGCATTTTTTACAAGTTTCTATGTCAACAGACTGCATTTTTAGCTCTATAAATGAGAATTTTACTTGGATCTCTGACTCTAACTACACTCTTTTAATTATGTTAATGCAAATTCCCAATGCTTTAAAACAGTTTCTTCCCGAGATAGGACTGAGATCACGCTTCACACTACAAAGACGTAGAAATCTTACTCTGGAATTTACCTTAACAGGTATGGTTATTTTGCCATGTATATCATGTACCATTCTTTTTACACTTCTTCGCTGCATTTCCAATCCCTCTATGATATTAATGACATAATTAAAAAATTAATAAAAGAAGTTAATAATTATAAATACCTTAAATGGATTATTAATACAGATAAAATCAATTATAATTAATGAAATTAATCATAAAATTAAACTTGAACAAAGGTCTTTGGTAAAAAAAACAAAAACAATTAAAAAAAATGTCCATGTAATAAAAGAAAGATTTTTTAATAAAAATATTTTAGCAGTGAGATTACGTATAAATCTGAGATTTGGATGCTTAATAGAAGAAAAAGGCAGAGAGACTTAAAAATTCACAGTATATTGGAAATATGAAGAAGGAATTGAAAAAAATTACATTAGTCAAGAAAGCAAAAATAGGTTAACATTGTTAAAAAGTTAATAAGCTGGTATAGAACTTAGACAATGTATCAGTAGAAGAGATGGCAACAAATTGGCAGTTGAAATCTTAAACTGGTTTGTAAAAGACTCAGAAAGAGACCATATGTGAATGAAAAAGATAAGAAAGCTTGATGAAATGATATAGAGGTGAAATGTTATGGGTCATAATAATTGATTTAAACTTGAAGAAATCATTATCTTCCATTGAATCTATAATGGGAAAAATGATGATGATAATAATATACATGTAATTACATTGTTTTGATAAAGTTCATAAACTTAATAGTTAACTACTATTTTTCAGAAAAAGAATCAAATTGTATAGATGAAGGGTTAGTTAAGAAATCCAAATGCATCCAAATATATTTTTTCATTTCAAGAAAAATGTTCAATTAAGACGATTTAATTAAAACAACAGCACAAAAATAGTTGTATTAGAAAAAGTTAAGCTCAATGATCAACAATCTCATATTTCCCAAATAAAATATTTCATTATATAGATATGGTAATTATCTATTTATAGAAACTTGTTGCGATTTTGCAACTAATGAGGGGTAATTTCTTTTTAAAAAAATTAAAAATATTTTAAATTAATTTGAATGGGTTATTTTTTTTAAATTCATAAAATTTCACTTCCATAATTTTAAATAATAATAAAGATGCCAAGAGATTTTCTACATTAACTAATTAAATAAAGTTGGAGTTTTATCATTTATTTTATCAATAAATAAATGTCAAAACTTAATCTAATTAAAAGTTGATTTTGATTATTAAATTTGTTGTGATATAAATAAAAAAATTTCTTGGATTTAAAATAAAATAAAGTCAAAGGCCACATAAAGGGCAATAAATAATTTAGTTATAATTGTAACTTAAAAAAAAAAAAACATCTGGAAGGCACTTGGACATGAAAAATAAATTTTTATTGTGAATGAAATAATAATAATAAACAGATACTCGTAAAAGAATATGGTTATTACAATTAAAAAAAAAAAAAAGGAGAGAAAAAAACTGTTCTAGAAACAAATTTTCCCATGAATATACAAACCAGTCTAAGATCCACAAATATGTCCACATACAGAACAATTTTCTGTTTACTTAATAAGTTTTTTTTTTAATTTATTCATCATAAAATCTTTTTGAAATATTTCAATATCATGCCTAATTACAGCTCTCCAATGAATTCTATTCTCTGCCATATCTTCCTACTAGAAATAATCAATATAATCATTCTTTAGAATGTCTTCAAAATAATCATTATAACATAGATAAGGTCTATCCCTCCAAAGAAACCCATGCTCAACATCATAAAGCACCTTTTTAGACTTGTTTTAGATGACCAATCCATGAAGATGTAATTCTACAATAGTGGACTTTATGGTATCACATCTATCAAGTTGAAAAATATTTTGATTGGTTTTATAATCTTGCCATTGCATTTTTAACATTTTCCCAGAGCATCCTTAAAAGAACATTTTCTAGTGCTTTTATATTGTGCTGATAGTGTCCAAGACTCACTTCCATACTATAAATTTGATGAAATAACAATTCTATATACAGCTAACTTAGATGCAGTACTGCTCTATTTTTTAATTTGTTAAAAATAGTAACAGTATATTTAAGCCTATGTTGTACCTCAACATGTAAGTCAATTTTCCTACTTATAAAATTACCAAGATATTTTAAAAGCATTTGTCCATGCATGCTTATCACATGTAAATTTTTTAGAGTATAATTAATTAGAGGTAAATTTATTTATGTTGTCTAAATGTAATTACATTTATTATAGAATTATTTTTACAATATAATCCATCTCAACTTAATAACTCTTTTCAACACACTATGTAATTCTTAAACACTCATTGACTTTGAGTATAACAATTAATTAATATAAACTAATTAATATCACTGAGCTAGCTTTCAGCAAAACACTTTCAGAATCATAATGCTTAATAACATTACGCAGTACAGGTATACTTATATTATTTATGTTAAATAAGGAATCCTTTGCAATTGTTCAAGTCTCTTTGTACTTTCTTTGCCTATTATCTCTTTCTGAGCAAACCATTCTAACATTGATTGAAGAAAATGTGTGACCTGTGGCGCATTCATGGTCAATAAAGATAGATCTGTATTCAGACTTTTGTTTAGCTCTGTTGTATAAATAAGCATGTTGGGAAAGCTTCTCAAGTGGTATACAAAATAGCATGTGCTAATCCCTCCCGCTATTATGAAGAATCTCGTGCAAATAGATCCATGATGCCCAACATGCATATCTATACAACAGAACTAAACAAAAGACCAAATACAGACCTATCTTTCTTGACCATGAACTTGCCACGAATCATACATTTTCTCCATTCAATGTTAGAACGGTTTGCTCAAAAAGAGATGATAGAAAAAGCATGTACAAACAGGCCATCAACAAAAAGGATCTGAGTACTCCATTGTCTGAAAAATGGAATATCTAATTGCCTTATTTGTATACAGTGCCTCATTTTATGTATTATATAAGTATAATTGTGCTGCATAATGTTATTAAGCACAGATTCTGACAGTGTTTTGCTGAAAGCTAGCTCAGTGCTATTAATTAGTTTATATTACCTTTTCAACCATACTTAAAGTCAACTAGGGTTTAAGAATTACAATATAATCAGTACATACACACATATATCCACACATGTTGTGTAATAACTTTTACATAGAGTCCATAGTTATTTAAACAAAAGTTGCTAAGGATTTTTCTTCTGTCATTGACTGATAAAGAATTTGAGTTTTTTAAACATTAATTAATAAACCAAAACCTTTATATGTTGCAATCAAAACATTAAGTAAATTCTATAGTCTTTTGAACTGGCAAATATAACATAGCCATCAGCATATCCAGGATCCAAGAAGTCTTCGTTTTCTCTTTTATTTGATTCAAATTAAAAATTCCAAACAATGCTATCTATTAATTGACTTAAACACTTTGACTAAATAAAAAAAAAAATCAATGTATAAATGACTCTTTTGTTCCCATTTCCATGAATTTTTGCTTTTCTAAAACCACATTGAGTTTCTGGTAATCATTCATTTATGACAGGAAGCAACCTATTTCCACAAAATTCTTGAAAGTATCTGATATTCCATAGTAATTAATGTAATTATGTCTATTCCTTTGTTTTTAAAATATGTGAACAATTAAAGCATCTTTAAAATCAAGTGGCACATCCTTCATGAGTCAATATATTTCTAAAGCATTCCAATATTTTTGAAGCTACCACATCCCCATTATATTTTTAAATGTTTTCAGGTATTTCATCAGGATGACAACCTTTCCATTTTTAAGACTATAAAGAATTGTTTTGACATCACTAAGATGAATATCTTTGTCCAAATCTAAATAAGTACTGATATATCATTGAAAGTTGTCAATTCAATTCTTATATCAACATTCAAAAGATAAGCAAAATATTCCTTCCATTTTTTCAAAATATCATTGTCATCATACATGAGTGTGCCATTGCTAGACTTAATAGAATTGTGATACTATTTATCAGGTCCCTATATTGTTTTTAATGCATCAAAAAAAATCTTGAATGACTATGATTAGTGAATGTCTATATCTTCTTTACAGTCTTAATCCTCCAATCATTTTTGAGTCTTTTTGTTAGTCATTAAACTTCTATCTTCAGATCTCTAAAGTTCCACATCTACGCTATTACTTTGCCAAGCAAAAAATGTCACATTTCCTTTTAATCAAATCATTTGTAAGATCAATGTCAGAAAACCAGTCATAAGTCTTCCTTTTAGTAAAGTCAAAAATAGATTTACTTGTATTTATAACACACTTCTTAAGGGAATTACATACTACAGTAATATGATAATCCTGGAAGTCTCATCTAGCAATTTTAATATGATAGCTATTGAAATTTAATATGTATAGTAGATTCTTTTAAAGAATAAATATCAATTTTCTTAAGAATATGATTGGAATAATATTCATTTTTAATGCAATTATTATTTTAATCTTAGAACATCCTAATCTATGATCTGTCCAACAATCTGTGCTTGTAAGTGCTCTTGTAATGTGAATTTCTCTTGCATTTTGATTCCTAAATACAATGTAATCTATTAAACGCCATTGTTTTAAGAATGGATGCATCCATCTTCCTTTACAGTGGTTTTTCTATCTAGTAAAACTGTTTGTGATAATCAATCTATGTGTTGTGCAAAAATTTTTATAATAACAAACCATGTGAATTTAGAGCACTAATACCATTATTACTAATAAATTTGGCAAAGTCTACTATTTGTATTTTCACATCCATTAAAATCTCAAAAAAGAAAAATCCAATTTGCTGTAATAATGCTATCTAACAAGAAATAAAAGCTTCCCTTCTCTGAATTTAAGGTTGGAGCATAGGCACCAATAAAATAATTATTCGTATCGTTATGCAAGGTGAGTTTTAACATCATTAGACTTTCATTGATATAACAAGAAATTCCAACAAAAGAAATTACTAAATTAGACTTTACAGCAAATCCAACACCATGCATTCTCCTTTCATTGACTGATTTGCCTTTCACTAAGAGTAGTTATATCAATTTTAAAATCTTGACAGTCCCTTAACACCAGTATAGTCCTCTGAGTTGGTTTTGAAAAATTTGTATTAAGTAAAGTTCGCACATTCTATGTACCTATAATTTAGAAAAAAAGTCATTTATAATAACTACCTTTAGTGTTACCACTATCTCCTGCTTTGCCATTACTACTGATATTATAGCTGTTGTTATTACTTCTATTGCTATAAAGAATAATTCACCAATTGCGACAACATAGCCAAACTATATAAGATGGGCCATTTTAAAATCACATCTTCATCTCTGAGGTAGACAGTGTTATCTCTAAATAGACCATCTAACATACAAACATTGCCAGCTAAAATTCCTGTAGAGTCCAGTTTCAAATTAACTCCTCTAGCAAAGACCACAATCAAAAATTGCCAGTCTACTAAGTCTGTCCCTGTTATTGCTTTTTTAATTCTCAAGGGCTTGAGCTAAAAGAGAAAAAGGGAATGTTTAATAGCATAAGAAACTCACAAGAACCAGGCTCTACAATAACTTTAATGACTAAAGAAGGTAAAGAGAGAGAGACAGAAAAGATTGTCTGAATTGGAAACAGCACTTAGTCTTTGATAAACCAGCATCTTATCCTACAAGGTAGCAGGAGCAAAGATTTTCCATTAACTACAACTGGGAGGAGTCCATCAGTAGCCTGGAAAAAAATTTGTGTACATAATGGTAATATAATTTGATTTTTTTTCATGTATACCATGATTTCTGGAGCAAGATTTTGGCTTTTAAAGATTTGTTTTAATAGTAGGGATAATTCTACTGCCAAAATATTGACATCTCTCATACAAAATGAATTAAAAAAAAAAAAATCTAGCATGCCTTCCAAAAAAAAATTAAATTCAAATTTCAATTTAATAACAATAACCCTTTAAAATAAAGATAACATTATGGACTGCGCGCTCACTAATAAACCCTCAACCCTTCCAAATAAAAACAAAACTAGGCATGTCTAATCAGAAGATCACAACATTATTCAAGTTTTTACTATTAGAGCCCAAATTCCTGGACTATTTAATAAAAGTGAATCTTAATGATATGCCCACCAACTGGTTCTTACATCAGAAAAGATTCCTGAACAATATACATCCTTCCTGCTCAATCTGCCACAGACAGGATGAGACCTTTGAGCACATTATATTAATCTGCACAGGCTTCAGAGCAGTGAAGCAAATCATAGCCCAAATTCAGCAATTGATTATTATAAAATCCTCTCCATTAAAGATTGCATTAAGGAGAGAGATTTTCCATCATAAGAATCTCGACCATCATTACATATTCCATATGGATCACCCGATGTAAAATGATATTCAACATCCCACACCAAATGCTCTTGCAATTTTCTTTGGAACCCTCAGAAAAATCCAAAGTAAAGACAAAATTCTTTCTAAGTTTATCTATGAGAATACATGGAAACTTTTCAAGTCCCAGTGACTAAAGTTTCCAATTCTGCCACACTATCTCTGCGGAACCATAAAATTTTTTTCTTTTCATCTAGATTTGACAAAAGCATCAACACAGATAGTTCTAGTTCCCAAGTAAGAAGCTCCTGCTGACACATGATCTTCATCTGAACATCACAGTTTGTAGCCATATATTTCACTAATAAAGTTTCTGAAAATAAAAAGATTAATTTTTCTTTTTAAAAAAAGTGTTGAATTTTAATTCCAATACTTCACAGTTCTTCTTTATATATATAAAATATAAAGTTTGTTATCTTAAAATCCAGAAAAGAATAAATCCAATTTTTATAAGTTTCTTCTCAAGCAAGAATTTAGCCTATTTAGCTTTCTTATTTTTTATCAGTATCCACTAGTCCCAAAATGTCCATTCTAAAAGAATAAGGCATAGAAAATTTTATTGGATTATCTATGTAAGAGATTGTAAAAGATCTAGAAAGAGAGCACATGTGAGATGGATGGATAAAATAAAGTCATATGTGGAGAAGAGAGATTAGAGTTCGGAGAAGATAAATTTGGAGAGACCTTCATCCTGCAGTGGATTGATAATGGTTGAAAATGATGATAATAATATTCCAAAAATAGTTTTAAACCAAATACTTATAAGATTTCATCTTTACAATTATCTGGCAACTCTAAATCCTAAATGTTTTAATACCAATATACTATCATTTGATTCTTTGAATATTTTTCCATACTTTATCCAAGTGCGCATTTATTATAAACATGAATAATCAGTTGCTACCAGATAATAGTTCTCATTGGAAAAAACAAAATGCAGAAACTAATCTAGAAATGAGATTTAAATTGCACTACCATCTAGAAGCTGCTAATAAATGACACTAGAATAGAGAAAGCAGAAATGCTCATTAACCATCTTGGAATTTTGATCTCTTATTAATCAAACTTTTCCATCCCCTTTTTTTTATTTATCATTTAATGTAAGTTTCAGAAAGCAATGGCAGTTGCCAGCTAACAGTGCATAATAAATCTCTATACTGTGTTTCCTATCCAAAATCCCCAGACTAAGGTCCAGTTGCACTGTTTCAAGATCCAAACCTCCTCACTAATGAAACCTATATGCTTGAAACTAGTCTCGGGATTTTGGATAGGAAAGCACAGAATAGAGATTTATTAAGAATTGTAATCTGGCAACTATCATTGCTTTCTAAAACTTAAATTAAAGGCCAAAAAGAAAAGTGAAAAAGTTTGCTATAAAATAGTAGTATGTAAACTGAAGATATGTGATAGATCATATTCTGGACATATGCCAGGAGTGACTTTTGTTATTAAAAAAACTAAAGACATAATATATAGAAACTGAATTGAATTCAGATCTATATGACTATATGTTTTTCATGTTGAGCTAACAATTTGATAAAATAACATAGGAGTAAATAATAGGAGTTAGAATGAAAATGCTTTAGATCCGAAGATCCAGCTGCATTGTTCCAAGATTCAAAGCTTCTCATTAATGAAAGCCATAAGCCTGAAACTAGTTTGAGGATTCCGGATCAGAAAGCACAGGCTAGAGATTTATTAAGCACTGTCATCTGACAACTACCATTGGTTTCTAAAGCTTACATTAAATGCCAAAAAGGTGAAAAAATTTATTAAAAAAATACCTGAAGTCATGTGATAAGTCACATGATGTTTTTACTGATTATTACTGATTCCTAGGAACTTCTGTGAAAAGATTTTAAAACCAAATTATATTTGTTTCAAAATCCAAAAAATAATGATGATCTTCTGTTTGGAGATATAACTATCATTTTTAAGTTGCTAATATGAAGGTAAATAGATCATTTCAAATTTATTTATAGAAATCTTGTTTTTTTTTATAGAAATCTTGTTGCATCATTGTGTTACAAAACAAACAAAAAGTTTCTTATTGATATTTTTACTAGCATCATTAATATAAATAAATATAGATAGATTCTCATAATGATTTTTAAAATAGTTTTATTAGTATTGATTTAAAAAAATATCATTAAACATCGATTTATCAGAAATATAATACGAAATAATACTAGTAAAAAATAAAGATAATAATAAAAATATTATAGCATGTTTATATATATATTATTTCAATATATATAAGCATTTCAAAAACAAATTTAAATCATACCTGTAATGCTGTATTGCTATTGCTATCTTTATAATGTACATTGGAATCCACTGACATTAACTGCAGTACTGTTTCTTCCTGACCTAGCCTCGAGGCTATGTGAAGAGAAGTTTCTCCATCACTACTCTTTGAGTTGATGTCTATTAAATTGGACTTGATTATCTGTTCAATAATATTTTTACCATCTACAAAATAAAAATAAACATAACTATTTTCTAAACTGGACCATTGTTTTATATATATATAATTTTTAAATGAAAATTGTGATAAGCACTGATTATTTAACTTATGCAATCAATCTTATGGTGAATGAGAGTAATCAAACACTTCCATTAGCTCATTATTTAATTAAAATATAAGATGTTACATAATAGACAAATTGTGAATTATGACAATACAAGGTTCAAAATAACTTTTTAAGATGTGATTATTTTTTCACTTAAGATTCAAGTAAGACTTCCTTATTAATAAAAACTATACAGTTATTATTCCAGTTTCTTTCTATTTCAAATCCTCATCTGACTATTATTTTGAAATGAGGCAATATCTGATAATTTACTTAATATTTTGATAAGTTCAGTCCTATGTACTATAGGGATCTGACATTTAAATGTATTGAACTATTCATAGTTGTTAATTAAAAAAATAATACCTAAATTGGTTATTCAATAACAAACAAAAATACTTCTTTATTGACATTTTGTTATTCTTTTCAGTAAGAATGTATATAAACATTAATATTTATATAAGCAGAACATTATCCAAGTTGTTTATTTTTTTTAATTATAATTTTTTAAAAATACCATATATATATATAATTAAAAAGAAAGGATTCACATTTAATATATGTGCTGTACTGATCTCATAATAGCTCAACAATGTCATGTTGAGTCTTGAGGATATTCTCAAACTCAAACACAAGATAGAGAAAAGATAAGAGTGATTAGTATATAAATTTGAATATATACATAAATCAATAACTCTGTCTATAATGTAAATTATACACACACATATATCTATGTGTCAAACAGAGAAGAAAAATTCTATCTTATATATAAAATCCTTATTTTCTCTGTTGTCTGATTGGTGAATGAATGTTTGTCTGATGTCACGTGTCAAATTCTTAACCTCTATGTTTATGCGAAGGAAGTAATTCCGCCATTAAGTAAAAAATGCAAAAAAAATTAGACGAATGCTTTTAACTACAGAGATATAATATATATTTTGTGGTAAAGATTCCCATCCAGCCATAGAAACAACCACAAATGCCAATTCGTTATCGAAATTAAGGCATTCCATACTTTCATGGTCTGTCAATCCCCTAATATAGTTCAGATGAACAACATACTTAGCAATCTTTAACAAACTTTTATAAATTAGCAATGTTTAATAAAAAAAAAAACATATTTACATTAAATCTTAAAAAAAAAAAAATTGTTAAAGCAACCAATTAAAAAAATATTACAAATATTATATTTAATAAAAATTATACAAACAACTGGTGATTTTGTATTCTGACATTAATAAATGGTTAACTATTAATAAAGCTAAAAAAAACACTAACAAAAAAATAAATTAATTTTTTATTCAGAGGGCAGTCCAGTAAATATTAAATACTAAATACAGAGTTGGACTCCCTTGCTGTGCTGATGTGACAGATTTGTTCTGCAAGATAAGTTAAAGTTTATATATATTTTTTGAATATCATCTGAAAAAAATTGTTGCTACTAAAATTTTTTGCTTACTGTGTGCAAGTGGAAAAAAAAATTGGGTGAAAAGAGATTTAATTGGATTTCGAAAAATCAGGAATAATACTGATAAGGTTTGGAAAGTATATCATTACGCCATCTTAAATATAAAAGAAAAAAATAATTTTTGTGTGTGTGTGTTTTACTGCAAGGAGATTTTAAAATTAAATTGTACATAAGATTAGTTGTTTTTTTAATAGGTTTACTATTAAAGAATTTTTTAATTTAAGAAAGAAAAGATTAGTTGTTTTTTTAATAGGTTTGCTATTAAAGAATTTTTTTAATTTGAAAAAGAGAGTGATTTATTTGAGAAAGAAGATAATATTTTTAAGGCATAAGATTAGAACACATGTTTATCGATTGCCATTGAAAGAATGAAAAGTTTTTCTCCTTTTGTATACAGGGATTTGAAGAGTAGTAGAGAAAGCATAAAGTTAAATACAGAGTAGGGGAATTAAAAAATAAGAAATATGGATTGCATTTGTATTTCACAATGTACATATTATGGTCAGAAAAAAATTAGGCATGCTGTGGAAGAGTGTATCATATATAATATAGTTTATTATTTGAAATGCTTAAATAAGACTAGGAAAGATGTAACAGGTGTATGGTTATGTATACCATGTGTAAAGGTGATAAAAGAGGTGAAAAAATGGTTTCTAAGTATAAATAGTTTAAAAAGAAAGTCTGGAGAAATGGAGCAAAATGTTGTTGAGGAAGATAGAATAGAGTATGTTTTTAGTGGAGTGACAAGAAATATGGATGACAAAATAAGTAGTGCAATGGAGATCATTAGCCAAAGAATAAGTAAGATAGAAGAAGAGATAAAGGATGCAGACGCAAAATTAAAATTGTTAGAGACAAAGTGTAAACAGATAAAAGAATTATTGAGTAGAAATGGTAAGGAAGAAGTAGATACAGAAGTCCAGAAGAAGGAAAAAAATGTTATGAATGAAATAGGAAAAGTAAACTATGAGACAGTATTAATAGAAGATTAGCTAATTAGAGGATATGGAGATGTAATTGCAAGGGAAAATAGAAACAGGTATGTAAGAATATGTTTGCCTGGAGCTAAAAATAGGGATGTTTCAGATAAGGTAAAAAAACAAGGGAGTAGAGATGTGTATGTTATAGTAAGGACAAATAATTTGTCAAAGCCATTGGAGAGAGTAATGAATAAGTATATAGAATTGATTACTAATTTGAAAAAGATTAAAGGACAAGTAGGAATAGTTGAAATATTACCAAGATTCAACAATAGGTATATGTTAGATAGGGCATGTTCTATAAATGAGAGATTGAAAAAATTGTATGAGAGAAATGATATTATGTTTGTGGATATGTAGGATTTTTTTATTAGTAAGAGGAGTTATATAGTAAAGATGGATTGCACTTAGCAAAACAAGAAAGTGAAGTTTTAGGGAATTTGATTTATAAAGAATATTATAAAAACTTATAAGGGGGGGGGGGTTTAAATTGCAATATTATCAAAAAGAATGGATGGGATGTAAGAAATAAACAAAGGGTAGCTGATTTGGATAGAAATGTAGATATGGAGAAGGAAAGGGTCAGTAAAATTAATGGCAAGCAAGTTACTTATAAATGTAATGGAGAAGAAAGATTCAAAAGAATTTATAAAAGAGCAGTTAGGAAAAAAGAAATTATTAAAATTGGATATATGAATATGCAAAGTGGTATGAGACCAGAAAAGTGGCTGGAATTGAACAAAGCAATTAAAAATGAAGAGCTTGAGGTACTAGCAGTAGTGGAAACACATCTAAGAGAAGAAGAACCTATACTGGAAGACTTGGCATGGCAGAATATAAATAGAAAAGAAAAAAGAGGTGGTGGTATAGGAGTTATGTCAAAAAAAAATAGTTAAATAGTTAAATGTCAAGAACATTTGTGGTTTGAGATAAAGTTAGGAAGACAAGAATGGATGGTGGCTATAGTGTATATAGCCACTGAAGATAGTTAAACTATAATGGAGTGGAACAATAGAATATATGAATGCCTAATTAAAAATATGTAGAGTTTCAAAAAAATAATGGTTATAGGGGATATGAAGGAGCATATTGAAGAAATTGATGAGATAGATAACAAGAATGGACAGTTTTTGAAGAATTTTTGTCAGAAAATGAAATTGAGCATTGGAAATTTATCAAATATTTATGAGAGACAATACATACAGTTTAGAAATAATATATTTTATACAATAGATTATGTATTAGTAAAGAAAGAGGGAACTGAATAAAGTATGTAAAATTAAAGTGTTTGATAATGAAGAGAGAGTATGTAATAGTGATCATAATTTCTTTATAATAGAAATGGTTAGTAATGTGATGAAAAATAATAATATAAGTAAAAAGGATAGTGAAAGATGTAGATGGAATATGAATGATATAGTACTACTTAACATTTTTTATTATATAAGAAAAAAGGGCAAGCCTTTTTATCATTGCATCTATTTGCTATTGAAGATATTAGTCTGTCTTCACCTAGGTCAGATACTTGAAAATAAATTCATATATCATGTTGTACAAATAATTTCAGATAAGATCCCAAGCCATTATTCAAAAATAGGCAGGCAGATTCTGGCCATAAAGTTCTTAATTAATTTTTTACTGCATTAGATTTAGATAATAATAATAATTTCAAAATTGAATGATTTGGAAAGGCAAGATGCTATGTATATATACACACATATATTTATTAAAGTGAAATAAATGTGTGTGTGTGCACGCAAGCTGTTAATATTAACATAATAAAGAACTCCAGAAATAAAAATTAATTATGCAGGAAAATAAAACTTACAGAAACAGCAAAAGGCTATTTTGCATGTAAAAAAAAGTTACTTTATGCAAATTAGCCAAGCTGATACAAAAGTCTGCAGAAGAATTAAATAAGAAAGAGAAGAATAAAAGTAAACTAGTAAAAGTAAAATTGTTCTGAAAATTAATAAAGAAAAGCTCTAGTCAAGAATCTAATTGGACTATCTCTGAATTATATGCGTGAGCAGTAAGATGCTTAAAGAATTATAGTTATAAACTATGGGGTTAAAGAGGCTCTATTAGATATGAACTTTTAAGAGATCTATGTGAACTTATTCTCAACTAGTAATTAGCAAGTTGAATTACTAATAACTTACTAATTAAGCATTATTATTATTCAGAATAAATAAACTCTCAAAGTTTTATTTAAACTTCGTTGTTTTTTTCTTATTTATTAAAATATAATTATTCAGCTACCAACTGACTGCATGGCCCTGAATATATTACAAGCATAAATATGTATTTGGAAATAGTAAACCTCTGATTAAAATCTTGTGGATTATACACAGTCAATGAAATTTTATAATGTGAGTGTTCAATAAAACATTTAACTTGTGTTATTTATTTGCCCACTTAGTACTGTTCATTTGTGCACTATATTTTTGTGTATTGCTCTCAGTCAGATGTAAATGAAAATCAGAGGATATTATGTCTACAGTGTTTATCATTTAATAATGCTTTTTTTCTCTCTATTTATAATTTCAATTATGAAACTCAAATTTCTGTATTACTTTTCTAAAACTTCTTCCCATTCTATTAAGTCCTAATATTCGCACCATTAATTTTAGACAAAGTTTTTATAGTTTACTAGATATATAAAACCTACAGATTCAAATGGGTTATATCCATTATCCTACAATTGTTAACAATGCTGTAGTTTTATTTGTGATACATGATTGTCTGTAAAATGTCCAATAATGAGTGTTCAAAATAATATTTGGTTAATACTATATGTTTTCATCTTGTGTAATTTTCAATTTGTGTCCTATATTTCTATGTGATATTTTCAACCAGACAATATGTTTTAATACTAGAATATACATTAAGTGTACAGCTAATATAGATCACTTTCTCTATCGACTATCCTAGTTTTTATACTGTAAAAATATTTTTTATTTCCATATTAACTGGAGAATATCACCCAAAAGTTTAAATTCCTAATCATCAATAAATCTTTCAAAGTGTTATTTTTAACTTATATCAAATCTTTAATTTCAAAATGCAATTTATATAGACAACAAAAATTAATGTTTATCTATTTCTACATCAAAATTAATGTACTGAAATGATTTTAAGTAAAATTCTAAGAAAAATCTTATCATATAAGGTGGTGTTTCTTAACTAGTGTTAGTAAAATTAGATTTTTTAAAAATAAATTATGCATAAGTTTAGGGTTATCTTATCCTTATAAAAACCAGGATTAGTAAAATCAGATTCTTTTAAAAAAAATTCAGCATAAGTTTAGGAATATCTTATCTTATAAGATTCAGGATTATAGCTTAGAAAATATAAGTGTGAAGGGGGTCAAGACTAAAGATTTAAAATGCTAAAGTTCAATAAATATTTAATGTTGTTCATTAAGTGCTTTTAAATGTGGAGAAAATAACGTTTCTATATTTTTATCAAAATAATTCCATACAAAATTAAAATAATAATATTAATACTCATAAAATAATAATAATACTTGATCATCAAACTATACCTAATATTTCATGTTAATTTTAATTAATTAATAAAAAAGCTTTAATTATATTAAGCGTAATAAATGAAACTTATATTCTGAATTCCAACTCTATATTTGTCAAATAGTTTTTTTTAACATAAATTAGAGCAGAGAATGTTTTATTTCACAAATATGTCAGTAAATTTTTTTCTATCACACAATTATTTTTGTAAACGATTTGAATTTTTGTCAGTTTTTAAAGAAAGTGATTAAAAAATTCAAGTTTCACTCAACAAATGAGAAAAATTAAGATTTTGTTCTTCATTTCTTTCCTTATTTCCTTTCATTCACTCATTCTTTCTTTCTGTTTTAAGAGTAAATGCTCATAATATTTTTTCACGTTATTGCAGACTCCTTATGAGTCACCATGAATTTAATAGAGGTCCATGGATCACAGATTAAGAACCAGTGACATATATTATCATAAGCAAAAATAACATTCTTGTTATATTATTTATTGCTGTTCCTGAAAAATGTTTATTTATTTTAGCAGTCAGTCAATTACTATCAAGAGATAAAGTTGAGTGATTTGAGCGCTACTAAACTTAAGATTCTTTTATGAAAAGTAACACTAAGAAAATCTACTGGCGAATGAAATGAATATTTTTTTATTTATTACTTATAGATGTATAGATAATAGTTACCATCTGATTACTTCTTATGAAGAATATTATTGTATCATATTCTATGTTGATTATTTTTTGTTTTTCACAACTATAAGTTTAAACCTCTTTCCAACATTTTCTTGTATTTCCATTGCACCTATATAAGCTATTATTTTTATAATTTTTCTGATTCTGTTAGAAAAGCTTCTGATTGCAAACTTCCGCATTTTATTATTTGCTAGATGTAGTTATTTCTAAGCAATACATCTGATTTCTCCATGTCATCTTGAAGTTATTATTATATTTTTAACTCATAATTATTGGTTTTCTTCATCTTGTAATTCTTACTTTTAATCCTTTGTGAAACTTTGTTATTGAATACAAACTACTGCTTTGGATTTTTTAATTTAACTTGATTCTCATTCTGCAAACAATTTTTAAATAACTTTCTTTAAATATTAAGTTGCTCTCTTCATACTTTTAGATTATTCTGAATGAAATAATAAATATAATTGTTTAAAAAACAAGCATTAATAACAATTAAAAAAAAAAATACCAAGAATTTTATTTTTGCTTGTTTAAAATTCTAACAGTACTTTGTATGTCTGCATTATGCAATTGTGAAAATCTGTATTGCTTGAATTGAATTTTCATTCAAACTTCTTAACTGGATAAACTTTTAATGTACTTTGAATATTATTTTACAATATTTATGACAATTCTTTTAATAAAGATGAACAACTTGACTTTTAAAGTATTACATTTATTATTTTTAAAATTTTGTGTATTCAAACTATTTCACTATTTATCTGTATCAACTAATCAATTTAAATCGTACTTATTCTTATAGATTATACTCACACACACATTCCTCTCTATACATACATATATAAAATAACTACATCTAACTATATAAAAAAAGCATCAAAAGTTTGTACACTCTGTTAAAAATATGACTACAGAAGTTAATTAAAAATATATATAATTTTGATACCTGTTTTTTAAATATTATGTTATAATAGAAGCAAATAAATGGTTTGTAAATATTTTGACTTCATTTATTAATTTATTTTTGCAAAAAAAAAACAAACTGATATGAACAAGGATTAGAAAACTCACAATGTAATTAAGTTTCTTTAAAAAAAACCAGTTGTGTATAGTAATAAAGTTTAAATTACAATTTGAAAAGTTGCTTTTTTTTTTAACATAAAGAAAACTGATACTATTGTAAACCATCACTGTTTCAATCAAATAAAGATTTGTATTCCTTCTCTGAAAAATCAAAACATATGTAAAATTAATTAATTAATTAATAGTTTAATTAGAATTATGTGTAAATTTATTTCAGTAGTTATTCTATTTCTAGATCATTGTATAATATCTTTTTGATATATGCTTCATTTGTATTAGTTTACCTGCAAATAAGCTTACCTTCTTGAATTGCTTTATGAAGAATGTTTGTTCGACCAGTCTTACGTATTTCATAAGGTGGAGGTTTGCCTTTAGAGAATGTTCTTAATTCTACTGGTAAACCTTCTGAATTAGTATAATAATATTCAATAAGATTTTCCAAACCTTTAAAATGAGAAAACAAACAAACATATGAAAAACTAATAAACTCAAATTAAAAAATAAAAATTAAAAATAAACAATGAATTTTCATCATAATTATCAATAAAAAAAAACTCACTACCAATAAAGTATTAAAGCAATTTCACGAAAAAAAGATTTATGATCAAAAACAGAAAAAGGGCTATGTTTGTATATACATATATAATTAGTTCAAATCTGTACCAGAATAAAAATGTATATATACGTATGTAATTATTATTGTAAAAAGTTTATATAAAATGTATACATATGTATACTGTGAATATAATTAGTAAAGAATATAAATTACTAACAATCTTGGAATCAAATCTTATACATTAATGTATAAATAATTCTCAGAAGTCAGTTCCTGATGCTGGGAAAAAAGTTTAGATTAAGCCAGGGGTCAAGATATATAAATTTAGGGATAGTAATATCTATGTCTTTTGCCACAACAAATGTAAATGGCTCCTTAGAACACAAAAATACCTCATTCAAGAAAAGAAAGCAATATAGGAAAAAACAAACAGGCTGATCTACCTTATGATTTTAATAAACCTTCAGGTTTAACAATCATAGCACATTTAAATTATCTAATGTAATACCTATTATTCATAAATATTAATTATTATTATTATTACATTAAAACATAAATTAACTTACCTAGAGGGATTTGAATTTAGGATTTTCAGTTTATATTCATTCTTCACTCCTTCTCAAACAAACAATATACATGATGACATGCATGTGAAAAAGATAAATGATCCCCAATATATGTATTTTGTGCAAAAACTAATACTCATCAGTTGGGCCAGATCATAATCTCCCACACATATATAAAATCAATGGACAGCCTATATTAAGATAGTAATTCCTTAAACTTTAATGGACATGTTTTAATCTTCACACCCAATAATTCAAACATCCATTTCATTGAAAAACCCAACAACGGAATGCTCAAAACCCTTGGTGGATTTGATATTGTAGTCATACCCATGCGGACACCGCATCAATCTAACCCCTTATATTATTGGATCAGTACATATCCATTTATATTATTAGAAAAAGGATGGGCTAAATTTATAATTTGATGTAACCTATTTCCAAGGCAATGTGTAATTAACCTATTCATTTAGTATACTGTATGTTTTCTGTGGTAAATAGAGGGATTTAAACTTAAGATTTTCAGTCTATATTCATCTCCTACTCAAACAACCAATACACATGACCACACATATATGAAAAGATAAATGATCACCAATATATGTATTTTGTGCAAAACCAACACCCATCAATTGGGCCAGATCATTTATCTTTTTTACATGTGTGTTGGCATGTGTATCAATTGTTTGAGATGGAGTGAAAGATGAATAGAGACTGAAAATTCTAAGTTCAAATCCCTCTATTTACTGTAGTAAACATTCAGTATACTGAATGAATAGGTTAATTACATACTGCCTTAGAAATAGGTTCTATCATAGTATAAATCCAGCCCATTCCTCTCCTAATAATATAATTAGATATATGGTAGTCCGATAATATGAGGGGTTAGATTGATGCAATGTCTGTATGGATATGACTATAATATCAAATCCACCAAGGGCTTTGAGTATTCCATCATTGGTTTTTCAATGAAAAGGATAACTAAATTGTTGGAAGGAGATTGAAGCCTGTCCATTAAAATTTGAGAAATTGCTATCTTAATATAAACTGAGCACTAATTATATATGTATGGAAGATTATGATCTGACCTAACTGATGATTGCTGGTTCTGCATGAAATACATATATTGGGAATCATTTATTTTTTTCACATGTGTGTGGTCATGTGTATCAGTTGTTTGAAATAGAGTGGAGGATGAATATACATTGAAAATCCTAAGTTCAAGTTCTATTTACTATAGTAAACAATGAGTATATTGAATGAATAGGTTAATTATAAATTAACTTAAATGAATAATGTGTGTTAATACCTACAATAATAATCATTTTCCTGGAAATTCTATAGTTACCTAAACCAAGTAAGTCATTCTTAAAACTAATTAACCCATGATTCACCATTGTTGCAACTTCTGATATACCCTAGACATAGCAGATCGGTGCAGTCAAAGGAGATGAAGTAAGAACGAATATTTCTTTTGCCAATAACAGTAGTATAAAATAATAGCAGTAATCAAACCACATTACAAAAAATCTATAGACTGTCCAGCTAACAGATTGGTGCAGGCAAAGAAGACAACCTGTGCGGAAAACATTAGAAATTACAATAGTTTATATTAACATTAATAAATGATAGACATAGCAATATCATAGGTGAATTTGACATGAATAATGTGTTAGAATGGCCATTATATTGGTCACACATCAGAAAAATTCAACTGATAATTAATATAATCTAAATAATCATACTACTATGAAGTAATACAAAAATATTATCATGACATTAATATGATTACATAGATAAAATTAAGTTCACAAAAAAAGAAAAAAATCAAACAAGTTTAAAGTCTACAGGCTGTTTACAAAGAGATTTTCTTGTTTGACAATCATTTTGTTTTAATTATTGTTGCATCTACTTTTATACTTTCAAAAAATAAAATAAAAACTCAGAAGTAAATTAAATAACTGCATGTTTTAAAAATTTTTCAAGTATCTTATAACTTGTATTAGAAGATTTTATAAGTTCTGAGAGACATTTTCTTTTCAAACTATTTTACTAGTGACAGCTGGATCACAATTCACGGACACACACACACACGGAGCTCCAGAATCTAATGTTCTCCTATTGCACTAATCCATGCAGAAAAATAAAAGCAGATTACTAAGATCTTATCTATATATTATGTTTCTCTAAATATCATATATGGGTTCCCTTAAAATTGTCCAATAATTAATGTTGATTTTAATCTTTGCTTAAGAGTTCATTCAAATTTAATTAGCTATGTGATTGCTTTGTAATATAAATACAAATTTTATTCTCTATTTATTATTAACAATTATTTTAAGATATTGAAATTCAGATCATTTGTAAACTTCCTTATCTACTTAAAATTCATTATATATACAATAACTAATTAACTTTACCACTATCTACAGATAAAACAAATTTTATTATTAATGTGATAAAAATTAAATCAATAAAAAATAAAAAAAAACTTATAATAATTGTTACAAAAATAATAAAGACCATATTCACATTTATTTACTTATTTTTTTAATTATCTTTTATATAAACATAAATCAATTCAATTCTATCAGTATTTTCAAAGCACTCAGATATTTAGATAGTATTTTTATTTCTAAGTGCTAACTATGTTAATGCAAAACTTTAAAATCAAAGTAATCTTTACTGCAGACAAAAAAATAAATCTACTTTAATCTTCCATCTAAAATTTTACATGGATAGTAGATTATATAATATTTATCAGAATGAATGCATGTAAAGTGGATTACTTTGATATTTAAAGGGCATTGCATCACCATAGCTAGTGGTTGGTGCTAAGTTTATTCTACTAAGAATTACATATTATTTAGCACTGTATAATTTCAGGCCTTAACATAATGATACTATTACTCATGAACACCAAACAATTATACTTTAAATATGAAATTATTACTTTTCAACTGCACTTTAAAGATTACATAAATATATTATACATTTATACATATAAATTTGAAAATATATTTTTTAAATCTTGAAATTAAAAGTTAATAAAACAGGCAAAACTCTCCATATAGTATTGCCAGTCAGTGCAAGCCTGAGTAATCAATGAATGCCAGAAGGCTTGTGCATAAAATCCGCATCTAGTGCCTATTCATCCAATATCCCCAATATGCACAAGCCTTCTGGCATCCATTGATTACTCTGGCTTGCACTGAGTGGCAATACTGTATGGAGCATTTTGCCTGTTTAAGAAATGATTATCATGTGAAATTGAAAAGTTTAATAATTTTATATATAAAGTGTAATTGTTTGATATCTGTGAACAATAGTTCAATTATTTTATAATAAGAGTTCTTTGAAAGTGATACTGCTATTTTAAACTGGTATGAATTTATTTATGTATATTAAAAAACAATGGTGTTAAAACTTTAGGTAATATATAGTCAAAGATCATCTGAATGAAACTGTTTTTAGTTGAAATGTAAGTTGGGGGCAATTTATATTTTACTAATATTTTCTTCTGATTTATGGAAGTAAAGATGAATTGGTGAATTAATAGTTTAAAAATAAATACAAACACACACATATCTATCAGAAGAGAATTCTGATTAAAAAGAAGTTACATGTAAGTAAAGAAAAAAATTGTATTCAATCGATCTGATTTATACATATTCTTCAAGTTGCAATGAAGATATTTTATGTATTTAAAAATTTTAATAATCATTTTGTTTTATTTTTATTTTAAATGAGATTAAGAATTCACTTTATGATAAATATAGGTTTTGCAAAGCTGACATATTTTAACAGTAGCAATTTTAAACAAGGTTTTATTTATTTATTAAAATATATTCAATTTTTAGTAAGCTTTATTGAATTCAATACAATTATTTTTTCTTTTAGTATTTACAAAAAAAAAAGATAAGTTTAGAAAAATTGTTTCTGCTTTATACGGAAGCTGATTATTAATAATTTAATAATATGCAGTACTTATGCGTGATAATGCAATTGTTATTTATTTTTTCAATAAAAGTATTAAAAAATGCAAGGTTGTAAGGATCTGAATGTTAAAAGATTTCAACTACAGTAAAACACTTAAATTCAAAGTCAAAAAAAAAAAAAAAGAGCCCGAATAATTACTGTAATAAATTGTCATTATTTTTTTCTATACTATAACTCATTAAATCCCCCCCCCATTAATTATTACCAATATTCATTAACTTTATAATTAACCATAAAATCATTGAATTTTTTTTTTTTTTTAAACAAAACTTTTTTTTGTCAAGCATTGGTGGTTGAGAGGTCAGCACAGCTCAGGTTAGTAATTACACTACGTTTTGAGTAGTATTATTCTCCATTCTTCTTCAGGTGTTGCTGGCCTATATGCACAGTGACAATATTCGCTAAGAAGTTGAACTTGCACCTTTAGATTCTTGTATATTGAATTTAAGGCAAACGCTCTACCAACTGAGCTATTCTGTCAAAGGCAACATATAGTAGAAATTTGATATATTTATATATGAGGGTTGGTTCAAATCCTCCTGAGTCCGTCAATTTTTTTTTTTTCCAAGTCTAATTATTTTTATTTTTACTTTTTCCTAAGAGCAAGATTAATTAGAGGCTTCCATACATTGTGTATTGCCACACTGGGTTGACTTATAGGATTATTTACCATTGTCATATGAGCAGCTTCCTTGAATTTTCAATAGACAACACAAAGAGACACCAAAAGAGAAAACAGTTATTGGTATGGTAGTGTATCCATACATACCAGGAATGGCTCACAAACTAAAGAAAATCTGCAGTCAATATAATATTAGAACTGCTTTCCAAAGCCATACCACACTTCGAGGAATGCTTACTTCTACTAAGACTAAACTGGAAAGGTTGAAGAACAAAAACTGCATCTATGAAATACCATGTGAATGTGGAAGGAAATACATTGGTGAGACCTGTCACCCGGTTGAACAACGATTGAAAGAACACAAATTAATGGTTAAAAGAGAAAAAACTGATGTGTCTACCATAGCAGATCATGTATGTACTAATGACCACATGCTTAAGTGGGAAAATACAAAGATATTGGATAAAGAGGAAAAAATGAATAGAAGAAAATTCAAGGAAGCTGCTCATATGACAATGGTAAATAATCCTATAAGTCAACCCAGTGTGGCAATACACAATGTATGGAAGCCTTTAATTAATCTTGCTCTTAGGAAAAAGTAAAAATAAAAATAATTAGACTTGTAAAAAAAAAAATTGAAGGACTCAGGAGGATTTGAACCAACCCTCATATATAAATATATCAAATTTCTACTATATGTTGCCTTTGACAGAATAGATCAGTTGGTAGAGCGTTTGCCTTAAATTCAATATACAAGAATCTAAAGGTGCAAGTTCAACTTCTTAGCGAATATTGTCACTGTGCATATAGGCCAGCAACACTTGAAGAAGAGTGGAGAATAATGTCAGCACAGCTGCTTTACAAGCAGTTGTCCCGGGTTAGTGGGTTTGCTTCCTGGCTGATGCTATGACACATGAGAAAAAAAAACTTTTTTTTCTTAAGCATTAATATTCACTGCGTTATATATATATTTTATGAAATATTAACATACTTCAAGAACAGTTCATAAAAGTGAGATCTCTAAAAACTATAAAAACTAATCAAATGCCAGATCTATTAATTATGCAAATAAGCTAGTTTGGATTCAAACCTTAACAGTTTTTTAATTTCTGAGTATTAGAAGTAAAAGGTAGCTGCTTGATACATTGTATTGGTTCTTGCTTTGAATCATAATCCTCAATGATGAAGGCAAAATAAATCAGTTGGTAATGGTAATATTATAGCACTACCCTATTTGGTACTCCTTGATTATTCAAACATACAGTAAATGGTTCTAGAACAGTGGTGGCGAACCTTTTTATGTGTGCATGCCAAAAATTTCCAAAAAATATTTATTGAATGATTGGCATGCAATACAGTTATTAAATCAAAATATAAACAAATTAATTATTGCAGTTTTTTAAAAGTTTATAAAATAAAATAATAACAATAAAACTAAATTTCTAAATAAGCTAAATACAAGTGAATGATATTTATTTAGAAGAGCACAATTTGAATAAAATGTAATAGTAAAAAATTAATAATAATTAAAACAAAATTTTGGAAATAAACATATAAAATCAACATAAATAGATATTATTTAATGACATTTTTGTTGTTGTACATTGGATGCCAAATATTTTATATCTGGTTCATATTTTGTCATTTTTAATAATGTACATGCTGAACTAGATTCATCTGTCATTCTATTTCTCGAACTGTCTTTAATTAAATTCGTTTCTGAAAACAATGATTCACATGCATATGTAGAGGAAAAAATTGATAATATAGCGGTCTCTAATTTTTTTAAACAATTAAATGTTTCAAGACTAGCATTCCAGGCAGTGAATAGTTCCTCTTCAGCATTCAATTATTTTCCATGGTTTCTAACTCATTCCTCAAGTCAACAAATTTCTGTTTCCATATAGAACTGGATTGAAAATCGACTGATTGCATTTCCATATCTTTCAAATTAAGCCACTCAAAAATTTCTAACTTGAGACTATCCATTGATGTTATGTCTGGGTATAAAATAAATTTTTGATATTTCTGAAAATTGTCTGAACTGTGTAAATCTTAAAGAAAATTAATCAATTATCGATTGAATAACAGCACAAAAGTCTTGCATCAATTTTACTTGATCTGGTTTCTCATGAGATTCTAAATCAGTCAAGAACTTTTTTAGATTTGGAAAATATTTGAAGGTGTAAGAAATAACATCATGGTTGAAAATTTGTAATTTAACTTCAAATGCTTTGATCAAATCAAACATGACAACAATTGTCTTATTATAACCTTGCAGTTTCACATTTAATTCATTTAGATGTGAACACATATCAGTAAAAAACATTAATTTTGAAAGCCATTCAACATCCATTAATTCATTATATTTTTCAATGATTTTCTCATTATGTAAAAACAGTCTAATTTCTTTTAAACACTCAATGAATCTTTGAAGAACTTTTCCTCAACTTAACCATCGGACATTGTTGTACATAAGTAAACCATAGTATACTGAGTTTATCTCACTCAATGTGTAGATATAAAATTGATTAACTTAGTCACAATGTTCATAACATCATCCAGTGGCTTAAAGCTGGCCTTCATGCATAAAACCTGCTGATGTATAATGCAATGAAAACCCAAAATTGAATGTCCAATATGGTTGGTAAATAAAGTGAGAAAACTATTTTCTTTTCCAGTCATAAGCACCATCTGTAGTTACTGATACAATTTTGGCAACATCTATGTTGCAAATATCTATTCCTTTTGTTGTTGTTACTAATGAGGTTAAACTGATCAATTCTTCTTTGATATTATTCCCAACACAATAGCGAATAAAAATAGCCAAATGAGCTGATCCATTTATGTCTGTACTTTCATCAAGGCAGAGAGAAATTAAACTAGAAGATTTTATATCTCTTTTTTGTTGGTAAGTTATGTTGTTAGCCATTTGCAGGATTCTTTCTTTAACTGTATTTCTAGCCAATGATAAATCTTTTATGCTCTGAATAATTTTTGCTTTGTTTTCAAAATCTTCAAAAAGAACTGGTGCACATTTCATCCAAGCTTCTTTCATATATTCTCCATCATTAAAAGGTTTCCCATGTTTGGCAATTACATTTGAAATAAAAAAAACTAGCAGCAGTTATATTTGAATGATTTTTGATAAATTTCATTATAGATGTTGATTGAATATTTATATTTTTAAATGCTTGGGCAATATATTCTTTTTGTTCATCTTTACTTTTTTCACAGAGCGATTTATGATTGGTCTCATAATGCCATTTTACTGATGATGTTCTCAATACAACTGTTCCAGAATATAAAACACATACTACCCTGGTGCCTTTGTTAATCATTCCATACTCATCAGTCCACCAATTTTGAAATTCTCTACTGCTTGATAATTTTTGTTTTTTATTTTCACTAGTCATATTAATATAATGGTAACAAATTTATTTAAAAGTAAATTTAAATGAGTTTTAATAATTTTATAAATAAAAGATTTATCATTTCACTTTTACAGCAAAACTTCAAGCAAAAAAAAAATGTATTATGCATTTCGTTCCTTTCTTCGCGATTTTGATTACATTAAAAAAATGAATGGTGTCAACATGTTTAGATGAAAAAAGATTAGGACAGAAAACCATTTGATTACTTTTACTTTAGATTTTAAAAAAACTTACTTCAAAGAGTTATAAAATATTTTACTGAATTTACTTTCTAGTTTTATTGGAATCATTTGACAGGTTTATAAAAAATGATACCACAGTATACCGATACTACTTTATTTGACTTAAAATATAATTTATTGCTTCTAATCAGAGTTCAATTGTAAATTGAATTCTAATATTACATTATATTTATTTATTTTACCATTACTTTACAGTAAATTTTTATTAGTACAGATTTTAGCAACAAAAAAAATATTGAAGAAAATAATGATGTATAAATAGTTTGCATGCAAGTAAAAAATTTGAACGCGCCATAGGTTTGCCAATCACTGCTCTAGAGTATACTAAAGAGAATTGCATTTGTGAGAAAATAAATAAGTCATGTGATACTGTGGATGAACTATTTTACTCTAAATATTCTATAGCAAAGACTAAAAATTTTCATGTAAAATTTTGAAAGTAATTTTGTTTGAATATTAAATTTGTGAGTGTCTAATATTTTCGGTTTATTTTTCAAATAATTTGATAGTGTACCTTGGGAAATTCTGTAATTAGTGCTATTTTTAAATTTTATACATGTAATTTAGAAGCTTCATAATGTTAAAAAAAATTCCTACAAATGACTTCCTTATGAAAATATTTTTCATTGTATTTCTTTATGGTTTAATGAACATCTTCAGATTCATTGTGGAACACGGACAGTAAAATAAGACAAAACCTTACAGAATTAAAAATAATATATTAAGAACAAAAATTTTCCAATTAATAGCAGTTGAAATGTTAAATACAATATAACCAAAGAAATTAATCTATTCAAAGCAAGATAGATAAAGAAACGTTAAATTTATTTAAGATTTTTAGCAAATATTAAAAAAAATAACAGTCAAAGCCTATTTTAATGAAATAAATTAATCTATCAAATTATAGAGAACTCAAAATATTTACTGTAACTTTGACAATCAAAAAAATATTTTATAGCCTGAAAATACTTTTTATGCAAAAAAAATTCAAACTATATCAAATTCTAAACAGCAACATTTAAATTAAGCATGACTTTGAATAATCTACATTTAAATTAAATTTACATTGTATTTCTTTTATTTATGATATTAATAATTAATATTATATTAGCACTTACAATAATTATCATTTTTTTAGAATGATATATTATCTGGTTGGTTTTTCAAGCTTCTTATTGACATAATTGATTCACAGTGATTACTTTGTTAGAATGAATTATTATTTATTCGAATTCTTTTATGATTTTTAATGACATATTCAACACATGTTAATCATTTTTCTAGAATGTACTATTATCTCCTTAGTTTTTCAGGTTTTTTAATAACATATTCGACCCATGGTGCTTTTTTCTCCACAGTTATACTTTAAGTCATAGTAGAACTCTGAAATATTATTATGATTAAATACACATCTATATAGTGCTTCCTTAAAATAAATATTTGTTTACTATAAAGACTCTCATAAAGTGACCATACAAGTGTTTTGAAAAATTAACCATAACATTATCCAATCGGTAATTGGTCAGCATTGTTGTAGCACTTATTTCATTCTTCGTTTAGTTACAATATAATACCAAAAAAAGATATATACATAATAATAATGACATATTATTCCCTCACACAATAAGAAGCTATACTTATAAATAAAATTGATTAAAACAATTAAATGATAAAAGTGAATTAAGTAATACAATTAATAATTACTTTTTAATAAATAACAATGAAAAGTTGTGTAACGCATATATTATACTATTATCACATTAATCAAATTATTGAAGAACACACACAAAAAAATAATATTAACTGCAAATAATTCTAAACAACTCATGAAAATCATTAGCAATAACAGAAAAGAAAATAGTAAAGGAGATATCTAATCCTATTATAAATGAATATCAACAACATCAAATAACTCTCATATGCTTATTTATATGTTTCCAAGAAGTTTCTTTTCACCTTATTCTAATGCCATCTTCCAAGTGACATAATACTATAAAATTCTCATAGAGAGTGATTCATCTGAAAAAACTGGGCTTTTATCTTCATCAGTATAGACTAGGATTCCATTTTGAAATCTAGCCTTCACTGACGAAAATAAAAGTCAGTAATCAGTCAATTCGGAGATGGGCATTTTATAGCACCATAGTGTTCAAAATTAATTAAGGTTACAGTAGATGGTTTTAGAATAGAATGAAGATACCTACTCTTGGATTATATATAAAAAGAAAAAAAAAGAATCACAAGCAAAATGCCTGTGTCCATACCATGAATAACAGGTCCATCATCAATACTGAAGAAGGCATCTGGCCCATGTCTTTGGATTTGATAATGTGTGCATTGTTTGTTGTGTGCTAATGATAAGACAAAACAACCATAAGCAGTTATACTTTCTCGCACCAAAAAGGAACCATCTTGGCTATCTAAAAACAGAAATGTATATCAAATTTATATGAAATAATAAAATAAATGTTAAAAAATGAACTGAATAAATATTACATGATCACCATCTCATACTAGCACATAATTGTTGTAAACAAAGGCAAAACTCTCCATACAGTAGTGCCACCCTGTGCTAACCAGAGTAATCAATAGATGCCAGAAGGCTTGTGCATAAAATCCCTATCTAGTGCCTACTCATCCAATATCCCCAGACTAGTTTCTGGCTTGTGGCCATGATCAAGCCAGAAACTAGTCTGGGGATATTGGATGAGTAGGTACTAGATAGGGATTTTATGCACAAGACTTCTGGCATCTATTGATTACTCTGGTTAGCACAAGGTGGCACTACTGTATGGAGTTTTGCCTTTGAATAAATATTATTACAAAACTTATTTAGATAATTTATATATATAAATAAGTGTTGAAAATATTTAAAAAATTGATATATATAGAAATTATATTCTATATATTCATTTTCTTTACAAATCATATTTATTATATGAACCAAATGACACTGAATCCATATACATATATGCATCATCCTACAACTCCAATAAACAAAATATGTAAAAAAAAAAAAAAAAAAGATTACATAGAATATAACTTTTATTTATTGGAATTTAATGGTCAAATTTGAAAGCAAAAATGGAACTGTTATTTATTTAAATAAATTAAAACACTGTTTGAGAATGATTGAATCCATAGCAATTAATAAGAACTACAATTTATTAATGTAATGGTCATATTTGTACACTCACACAACAAAATCCAGAGTCCTGGCAAATTATATCAAGGCTGATCTAGATAAGAGATTGAGACCTCAAATCTGACTGCACCTCAGCTCCTCTATCAACCCTCCATGACTTACTATTCTATGAATGACATATATTAGGCTACACTCGGAATTTCTTAATTTGCGTGCCGGCAGTAGCAAAGGATGAAGCAAGAGACTCAGGAAATAATAACTAAATTACATTATTTGAAATACACACACACATATCTATGGCTGCCTAGATAATGCATATATTAATACTAATAGTCGGAAACTTAACTAAGATTTAGCATTAAGAGATTTAACTAAGATTTGGGATGGATTATGAATGAAACTCAACACAATTATTATAATTTAATATATTTTAATTAATCAATATAAATCAATAAATAAGAGTGCATTAAAGGACCCATGCAGGTGTAAACAATGATGAGCAAGTAACAGAATCTCATCTGATGCACTATAATTTAAGAGTTTGTTACAATTTTATAATAATAATCTATGGTTTCTAATCATGCCTTAATTTTACTAAGCCCGACCTATTAGGCTTGCGATGGTTAAGACTGTGCAAGAATGATTATTCATCACTATAACATTCAATAAGTCATTTAATAACATTTACAAGCTGCAAAAGCTCTCTATGCAGATTATATGCATACAAATCAGATTACATATTCAGATCAACGCTGAAATATTACACGACATTATGGAGGGATGAACTGGAGCTTTGTAGTATGACTTCAGATATATACATATTACTAGAAGAGTGTGTGTCCCGAATGTGTAGTTAATCAAGAGATTCAGTACCAAGTACTCGGTTCCCGTGGACCGTTTGACTTGCTGCAAATAAAATGAACATATAGTTCAGTGTTCGGAACAGCTTATAAAAACAATCTGGACCCTCGTGTTCCAGTTCTAAAGAAAAGCTGTCCAAACTAAAGAGATGGGGTCGCCATTAAAACCAAAATCCCATTCATATAAGAAACATACACGAAGGGTATATGCACATATATGCTTCCTAAAGCCATATTCGCCATGCTAAATATAATATTAAAGTACGCAAAATTCTGTAGTTTCGTTCCGCGAAACTACCATATGCCAGTTCATTAATTAGCATTCTTAAATCATGCTAAAAGGAATACTTAAAAGTAATCTAATTTTATTAGTAAACCTGCACAGTTTATAATATAGTTTAAAAGGAGGTCAAAGCACATCTGAGGCTTAAGCAATACGTATAATATGCTTTATATTCTTGTATTTATTAACTAATTAATTTATTACTTGCAAACCTAATTATAATAACAATAATAACAGTAAGCTACACATAATAGCTTAACGAAAATATTTAGGTTTTCAGAGCGGAGATTTGTGTGTGTACTAAACAGCAAATTACTTAACACGGAGAGAGCCTCTAATCATCTGCCCCTCAACTTTATTCATAAAATAAATATAAAACAATAAGAAAGGCATGACCGCAGATTAGAAGATAGAATAATAACTGAATAAGTTATTAACAAGTAGTTAGATTTTTATAATGTAAATTAATCAGTAGGCAAGTTTACAGGTATTATTTTAGAATTTAAATAATATTTTACAGATTGAAATTTAGCTTTTATTTTATTAAAACATTATTACAATTTAAAAGTTCATGCATGATTATTTTTAGCTGGCTTAGAGTTTTAGAGATTCATTTTTAAAGTCATTAGAGTTATTTTTAAAAAGCTCTACAGGAAAATTGTTACCGTGTCTTCTTTGTTGAGGTTCCTGTAGCTGATCCATCATTCTCGGCTGGGCTTGTGTGATGTCTTCTTAGCAGGCAGTGGGGCTTGAACTCCGGCTTGAGCATTGACCATTCTCCCCAGAAGGGAGTTGCAGTGTTTGCTTTACTCAAAAGTCTTCATGGAAAAGTTAACAAGTGAAACCTCCTTAGCAGAACTTGAAGTTATTTATACTAGAACAATTGATAATTCGAGCTACCTGTTTAAGACTTTTACAAAATTTTCTTAGTAATTAAAAATGCATAAAAATGAAAACTTTGGTCATTTTCTTGGCGAAACAATAACGGTCAAACAAGTCACTCCGTGTTCTTAGTTTTTATTTTCAAAAAACATTAAAATTTTGACTACAAGTTTGATTGATTATTTGTAGATGGTTTTCTAAGAATTATAAAGTTTTATAACAATAGATAACTTTTTTTAAAAAAGAGTTTAAGTTCGTAAATATTTTAATATATATGGGTGTGTGACTACCCTGGAATTGAAATTTATATATGAAAGCCTTTAAATAAATAATTTTTAATTAAAGATAATGCAAATTTAAATTAATTTAAAAGAATTGTAATGCTTTTAAATCTATTGCATTACGGCTTCTTTCGCATATATAAGTAGGTAATTACACACATATAACAATGTTCATGCACTTGATTAAAATTATATCACTTTATTAAATTTTAAATTTATAACTGCGTATATATTATATGCATTCAGACCTTAATAAGACTATTGTATGTGCGCACCTATACAAATACACACACACATACATGTAAATATAAGCCATTACATATAAATTATTAGATGCTTATATATGTGGACTGGGATGGGTTTGAATTAGGAAAAAAGATACTACTATGGAACATAGTAGGTGAAACGAGATGATGGCTAAATAATACTATTTCATTAATGACTTTTAAAAGTTACACAATATAATTGTTACATATATCAGGACTGCCCAAACATTGATAATGCTTAAACAAATTTTTAGAATTCCATATGCATTAATTTTCTGGAAATTAAAAAATACTATTCAGAATTCATACTTATAAAAATCATATACCAAAAAGTAACTCTACACTATTGCACTTATTCATAAATATCACAAAATGAAACTTATTTATTATCCTATCACCCAAGCTTGGCAACCATTTATTTAATTATACATTTTCAGGGGCCCACAAATATTTATGCTTTTTCCTCAATATTTTTTTAATGAATATGTGTTACTTGTTAACTTTAAAAAATATTAATAAATCAATTATAAATTCTTGTTAACTTTATTAATAAATCTATTATAAATTCCATTCACAAGAATTAATTAAAATTTTTATATACATAATGTGTAAATGCTAACACATTCCGAACATTGTCATTAATTTTTTATGTTCAGTGTCTGTTTTTTTCATAACGAAGATTCATTTGTGATTTTAGAGGTGATTCAGGATTTCAGGCCACCACTCTGAATAACCCTTCTGCCAAGCTTGTGTGATTCATATATTAATGTGTAAATCAGAGAATATATAATGAAACAGGGCTGAGTATGATCCCTGTTTCAAAAGTAAACTTTGCTATATATGTGTCAATATAGCCCAATTAATGGAATTCATTTCTTTTTAATATTTATATTTATAACTAGATAGGGATTAAAAAAGGTTAATATAAACAAAAGAGGTGGAGGTATGTGTGCTCTTTGTTTTATGGAAACACGTATGTATATATTTTGCTGGATGGAATAATATGAAAAAAAAAAAAAAGTATAAATGCAGATATAGAAATATTTTTATTTTTCAAGATGGAAGCTTTTCAATTTCATTTTGGAGAAGTTAAATGAAAAAAAGATATCAAAAAGAACTTGATCGATATCTAAAGAATTTAATTACGGAGATTTAAGTTTTGGATTCAAAAGAATTTCGATGAAAACAAAGAGAACAAAATTAGATTTTGAGGTGTGAAAAGCTTTTGTTAAAAAAGAATCCGGATTTTGAAGGGCAGAACTTGCAAAAAAGATTATTCTATTGCTAATTTTTGTAGAGTGCTGCGGTGGAGAATTGGGTTTAGAAATGGCTGGTAGAATTGTGTGCAAGCTGGCTTAAGACAGAGTAAGCGTGCCGGGCAGTGCAATCCCACCCATGAAGGTCTGAAGGTGGCTGCAAGAAAGGTAACTGTTGAAGATAGAAACTAATTACTCCGAAGTCTAAATTAATTTCAAAAAAGGAATGGAATCAATAAGCAAGAATATAGGACAGCCGGAATAAATAATCCAATTTGATCGCCATTACATCAAGTGCTATAAAAAAGAATCAAAACGAATGAAATTTTTCATTTTTGATAATCCATCGTTTTCCCCGGGGAAGAAAAGCAATTCAGGTATGTGCACATTCAACAATATGCTAATTAGTGTTCCAGATAGCGTCTGTTTTTTTTAATTTTTCCAACTTTCTTTACAAACTTTCTTATCATGAACGATATGCATAAACTTTTGAAAAAAAAAGATCAAAGAAAAAGAAAAGATTTTTCTTACTGGTATGAACCTGATATATGTCTTATTTATCTGATCTTATACATATCTAAGCAGTGTATGTATGCATGCATTTTTCTTAGTAAATAAAGAGCACAAAATCAAATAGTATTTAATCAGGGTATAAATAAAATATTGTACAAAATTTTAAAAATGAAATGTATGTTTATTGGTATTGTTTATTTAGGTCTGTTTTTATAAAAGTAGAAGGAATTTGGAATAGTATATCAAATATATTAAAGTATAGTAACCCTCTCCCTCGTAGATTTCCTTCGATTTGTCAATCACATTCCCTGAGTGAGCTAGTCAAAGGCATTTCCATATTGGTATTCCAGCTCTCCCAGCATAATTCTTATAGTAATATAAGATTGGCGCTTGAGGTCATAAATTGACACTCATAAATATGCTGGGTGAGAAATAGGAGTATAGTTTTCAAAATACTTTAAGAATAAATATTTTTTTTTAACAATTACGCATATACATGTAGCGTTATATACATACACGCAATCTTACAAATGGTTATATATATGCATGATATATATATGGAAAACGGCAAATCCCATTACAATGGTGTCCCAACTAAAGGGCTTTTGAAGAATGGAGAATACGGGGAGGGAGTGTAAGGGTTAAGTATGAAGAAAGGGAGTAAAAAATTTTTTGGGAAATGTAAAAAAAATATAGTTTATTGGTTTAGCATAAAGAGAAATCGGAAAATAGGCAATGGAGTGAATCAGTTAGGGAAGTTAAGTATGCAGCATAATGCTTCAGGGGAGGGAAAGTAGGCCTGAAAGTTTTTTTTCTTTTTTTTTTTAGGTTGTGGGTTCAATATTTATCGTAGTTATTATAGGGGAAGTTATATATATTGACGTATATAAAGTAATGGTTTATACGTTTGTGTTTGCCGGTTTGTAAGCATAGAGAATAAATAAGTTGTGGCTGTGAAGCTTTGGGAGGAAAGTGGTCTAAGTCTGACGGGGGAATATGGGGTTGGCTGCTGGATCGGGCATGTGGTGTGTTGCGTTCTGTGTATAGCTGCTTTTTATTCCCGACATGGTTGGAAAATTCCGAATAAGAATCGGGCATTTGTCCTAGTTACCCACACTCCTAAGACTCGGAAGCAGCAGAGGGTGGTTAGGAAATGCCTTCTCGTTAAAAAAAAAAAAGGAAATATTTTTTTTACTTTTTTTTGATTTTGTGGTCGTCTAACCAAAGAAGTTAGGGGTAGAGTTGGCTGTATTCATTCATAGACATCATATGCTCGTGAGTTGTGGTCAGACCCAGTGTATATCATTAGGCCGATGGTCGCTTACTCTTAGTTTTTATAGCTACAGGGTGAAAGTCGAATAAAAAATTGATTTTAGGACATACGTATATAGTTTTGTTGGTTTAGACATAAGCCATTCAAACACGTAGACCATATTTAAAGGCTTCCGGGAGGGGGTATTGAAACAGAGCTGAGTTCAATTCCTGTTTCAAAAAGTAAACTTTCCTATATATGCATCAATATAGCCCAATTAATTGAATTTATTTCTTTTTCATATTTATATTTATAACTAGATAGGGATTAAAAAAGGTTAATATAAACAGAAGAGGTGGGGGTATGTGTGCTCTTTGTTTTATGGAAACGCATGTATATATTTTGCTGGATAGAATAATATGAAGAAAAAAGTATAAATGCAGATATAGAAATATGTTTTATTTTTCAAGATAGAAGCTTTTCAATTTCATTTTGGAGAAGTTAAATGAAAAAAAGATATCAAAAAGAACTTGATTGATATCTAAAGAATTTAATTACGGAGATTTAAGTTTTGGATTCAAAAGAATTTCGATGAAAACAAAAGAACAAAATTAGATTTTGAGGTGCGAAAAGCTTTTGTTCAAAAAGAATCCGGATTTTGAGGGACAGAATTTGCTAAAGAGATTATTCGATTGCTAATTTTAGTAGAGTGCTGCGGTGGAGAATTGAGTTTTAGAAATGGCTGGTAGAATTGTGTGCAAGCTGGCTTAAGAAAGCGTAAGCGTGCCGGGCAGTGCAATCCCGTCCCATGAAGGTCTGAAGGTGGCTGCAAGAAAGGTAACTGTTGAAGATAGAAACTAATTGCTCCGAAGTCTAAATTAATTTCAAAAAAGGAATGGAATCAACAAGCAAGAATATAGGACAGCTGGAATAAATAATCAAATTTGATCGCCATTATATCAAGTGCTATAAAAAAGAATCAAAATGAATGAAATTTGTTACTTTTGATAATCCATCATTTTCCCCGGGGAAGAAAAGCAATGCAGGTATGTGCACATTCAACAATATGCTAATTAGTGTTCCAGATAGCGTCTGTTTTTTTTAATTTTTTTTTCTACAAACTTTCTTATCATGAACGATATGCATAAACTTTTGAAAAAAAAGAATCAAAGAAAAAGAAATGATTTTTCTTACTGGTATGAACCTGATATATGTCTTATTCATATGATTTTATACATATCTAAGTAGTGTGTGTATGCATGTGGTTTTTTTTTTTTTAGTAAATAAAGAGCTCAAAATCAAATAATATTTAATCAGGGTATAAATAAAATATTGTACAAAATTTTAAAAATGAAATGTATGTTTATTGGTATTGTTTATTTAGGTCTGTTTTTATAAAAGTAGAAGGAATTTAGAATAGTATATCAAACATATTAAAGTATAGTAACCCCCTCCCTCGTAGATTTCCTTCGATTTGTCAATCACCTGCCCTGAGTGAGCTAGTCAAGGGCATTTCCATATTGGTATTCCAGCTCTCCCAGCATAATTCTTATAGTAATATAAGATTGGCGCTTGAGGTCATAAATTGACACTCATAAATATGCTGGGTGAGAAATAGGAGTATAGTTTTCAAAATACTTTAAGAATAAATATTTTTTTTTAACAATTACGCATATACGTGTAGCGTTATATACATACACACAATCTTACAAATGGTTATATATATGCATGATATATATATATGGAAAACGCCAAATCCTGTTACAATAACAAAGTATCAATAGCTGAGCTATTTCAATGCATTCATGGCATTCAACAATTAGAAAATAAAAAAAACAAATTAATGACCAAAATTTTAGAGCAAACTCATCACATACTATTAAACCTTACAAATTATCAGAATTAGTAATATATTAAACTTTCTTAATTTTTCTTTTCCTTACATTTCATTTATGTCACTCAATACCAATTTTCTAAGGACAATAATAATGGCCGAATTCTTCTCATGTTAAAAAAATTGAATTGTGCTGAGAATTACATTTAGATTTTTTATAATTATAGAGTTATCTAATATGAAGAGACATACTAATTTGTTTCACTATAATATATAAAAATAATAAGTTACATTCAACACAATATATATCATATTTCTATCCTTAATATTATTTATGTAATCTATTTAAAGACATGGGGGATCTAAAATCTACCTTAAAATCCTTGAAAGAAACTTTTTTTTTCACTTGAAATATAATATAGTCATTCAATAGGGTAATGAATTCTATTCTTTATTATTTTAAATTTTATTTGTTTTAATATGATAAAAAAATTTAAATGTCTATACATCAAAACTATCCCTACAACCTATTTTTAATTCTCAACATTCTGCTTCCTATATGCCTCAAATTTATATAAATGTAAATTAGAGTATAAAAAATAATTAAATCCTGAAAGCATATACTTTAAAGGAATGCATGCTAAAGGATGTGTAAATCCTCTTATATTAAAAATTTTTACAATCAGTTTATCACCAAATTAATTATTATTTCTATATATACACTTTAAATACTTTAAACATATATGTATATTTGCATGTGTATGTTTTTATATTATAAAAATTTATTTTACAAATGCATATTTTTAACTAATCATTTACCAAAAACAATCACCTTTCTACAAATATAAATTATTATTTTTTTATTTGGTTAAATGTTATTAATATTTCACTTAATATATATAGACTTTAATTTTAATAAAGTTACAAATATATTTATAATATTTTCGGAAGGAACATGATAATCTTTTTTTAATTCTGGATTTTTTTCTACTCATACATTATGATCTTGTTTGTAATTAATGATTCATTCATACGTACCATACATACATACGTTTGTAGTCACTGGTGGCCATAATAGTGTCTAGTATCCTTGCTTTGTCTTAGCGCTGACAAGACCCCTGAATTTAGCTTAAGATTAAATCTTCCAAATACATCAATAAATAAGTTTTAGGGAAAACCAATTATCTTTGAATTCATATTAATTTGTTAAATTGTTTAGGACTGTTACTTGTTAATGTTGCTCTTACGTGAACTACTTCATAATTTACTTAATGACATTTTTTTTTATTCATTCAGAAAAACATACTTATGCCACTATATCTATTACCATTTATGCATATAATCATGGTTATAGATCACCAGGTATTCTTCTGTGACAGTTTATTTTGATAACTGATATACAAAATTTATTTAGTCTCTGTAATTAAAAAAAAAAACACATTTAGGGACTGACAAAATCAATATTTATATTAATACTCACATCCACATTTAAATTAAAACATCATCAAAAGGTGTCATTTTACTTTTTTAAAAAAATGATTTTGATTTGGAAATCTAATGTATTACTATTTCAAAATGTCTTCTAGAAATTTAAAGATTACATGTAGACTTTTTACAAATAATTCATTTATAAAATAGGCTGTGTAATGATAAATATATTATTTTCAGACCTTAAACCTTGGAAATCCAAATTTTACATAACAGTTAATATTGGTAAAACAAATGCAAACTAATATACAATTCTTATGTAGGCCAGCTAAATTACAAAATCTATATTTAATAACTACAAATCTATACAGTTACATGTAATTTATCATTTATTTATCTATAACTGACTTAAAGAGAAACATGAGTTTTAAGTAGTTAATAAAATTGATTCCTTTAATAAATTCATTTCTGTACTGAATAATGAAATATATTTATAAAGGTATAATCAAATTATCTTTGTAAACAATAAATAACTATATAGTATAATATTAAAAAAACTATCTCATCCTCATATGGATAAAATAATCCAGTACAACTATGACACATATTTGTAATTGCTTAGCCATAATCCACATATGAATGTTTTCATCTTATATTGGATTGTCAAAAATCTATAAAGACTATTTATATTTAAATAATCATAAATAAATATAAAATTTAAATTAAGAAAGATATAATTAAAATTTCAAATTAAATGGTCGAAATTTAATCATTCCCTTTAAAATCTTTTAAAAAAGCACATACCTGTACAATATTTCAATATTTACTAATACATCCACCACATAATGGTAAGTGGAATAAATCTCACTGTATAAAGAACTATCTCTCATATACTGATAAGGCAATCTAGAACAATTGTGCTATTTAGATGTAATTATTTAGCAACAGCTAACATAAGAATAATTTTGGCTTACACTGATTTGTTAAAGATATATAAAACAACATATATCTACAAAAATAATCATAAATGAGTATGAAATTTAAATTAACTGAAGTTATAATTAAAACTCTGAATTAAATGATTTAAATTTAAACTATAATAGCAGAATAAGTAATCATTCATTTCAATACTTTTTAAACATATATCTATGCAATAAACAATATGTATAAAATATCCACTGCATAATATTAATATATATAAATTACAATCATAAATCATTATATTTCAAGAATATAATTATATATAAAATCATAGTTCTTTTATAAAATTGTTCTATATTAAACTATCAAAATTAGTATATAAAATCAATAATCAAATATATTCATCCATACTATTATTTAATGCAAGTCAGAAAAATGTTTTAAGAATGAATATATGCCAATATATAGATAGATTTGCTATCTAGTTATTTTTATTTCTGCAGTGGCATATATCTTGTTATATATCATGAATATTCATTCATACTTGATATGTGCAGATCTTTTAAAACATAGATACATGACATATGTTCACACTAACTATACATAAATACTATTGATATTTCATTTGGTTGCATGGATATGGAAAAAATGACAGTATAATTACGTAGATCTGATAATTTTCAAGAAATTCTCATTCTAAATAAATCACAGTTATGATAATAAAGTTAAAAAGGTATTTATTGTCAACTATTAGTCTATTCTCTTTTAACTTGTAAAATAAAACATCCAGTATTGTTCTGTAATTTATTCCATAACATACATAGTTAGTCTGAAATCCTTGGTTTCAGAACTTTTTTGGATATAAGATTTTTTTGTTTGGATTGCAACAATAACTTTTTCTTCCTCTTATTATAAAAGCAATTTCTGCTGAAAACTTAAGAACTAAACATTAATTTTACTATCTATGGTTTGTATATATTGAAAGAATTCTTGTAACTTGTATAAATTTATTACATTATTAATAATATATACATTTTAAAATACAGAATATGTAGCTCTACCGAATTTTGCTTCTTTTCTTTTGCTATGTAATTCTATAAGTAATGTTAATATGTTCCAAAAAAAGATTAAATTTTATTTGACAATTTAATAAATAATTCACAGAACAGTACTTCCGATGTGGGGGGGGGGGAGGTCATAATCATAGTGCTCAAAATTATCGGCCAAATTCCAAATAATAACAACAGTTTAACCGATAAGTTTGAGCACCATGATTATGATCCCATGGGTTGAAAGTATTGCTCAGCGAATTATTTGTTAAATTATCAAATAAAATTTAATCTTTTCTTGAAAGCGTATTATTGTTACTTATAAAATAGAGAATACTGTTATATTTATGTTAGCAAAATTTTTTTATATAGCAATAATTAAAACAAGAAACCAAAACAGTAATTTATAATTTTGTTTGGATAATAGAAGTTTTTGAATTAGATATGTTTGGATTAGTGATTGTCTATAAGTACTTAGTTTTGCCCTGATAAAAATTATTATATTAAATTAAAACATATGTTACTGATATCATTGAAAGAATTAAGACTGTAAGTAAAGTTGGTGGACATATTGCTAGAAAAAAATGATAATAAAAAAACCAGTCAAAATCTTACACTGGATTCCAAGAGATTGTAAAAGACCTAGAAAGATACCACAAATGAAATGGATGGATAAAATAAGGAAGTGTGCTGAAGTAAAGTGGAGAGGCTAGAAATCGGAGATGGGTTAAATTTGGAGAAACCTTCATCGTGCAGTGGATCAATAACAATTGAAAATGATGATAATGATATATTCATATTATAATTATCAGAAATTATTAATATACTTATTAAAATACATGCATATAGCTTTTTAAAAACTGTAAAACAAATCATAAATTCAAAAATTGTTAATATTTATGAAATTATCAAATATTAACAATAACTAACTATCCCACATATATATTAATACTCATTCATATTTTAAAACATATATAATCCACAGATAAATTCATAACCTAATTTTTTTTTAAAAAAAAAAAAAGAACTGAAATAACATTAAGTAAAAATTGAGATCCAAATCACTTTACATAAAATTAAAAATAAATTAATTAATATATATTATGTATATTAGTTATATATATATATTTATATGCCACATTATACATATATTTAAATTATTAAATATAATCATTAAATTCATTAATATTCAAAAAATGTCCAACACATAGTAATTATTCCTTTGAGATTCATTTTACCATAATATACAAGATATATTGTTTTGAAGATATATAAGCTTAAGATTAACTTTTCTTTTGTAATGCTTGATATAGAATTAGCATCTTTTATTCTTTCCATAAAACTGTTTAAAAGTTCATAGAGGCATTCTTTGTAATAATGACTATTTAATATATTATTCTTGGGAGATACAGATTTCACATCAAATTGTTATGCTTTCAAAATTCCAGAGTTGTGATCAAAAGCTACCTGATTCAATTAATTTTGTTGTTTGATTAAATTTTATAATTAAATTAATCATGTATGTAGCATAACTTAGTACTTATAAATAGATTTCATATAGTTATACTAGTTTATAAACTCAAAACATTTTTTAAATTAAAACAAAAATTAATAAATTCTTTAACAATAATGATCAAATATCCAATGCAATATTTTATTTGTCCAAATTTTTGTAACAAATATATAAACTAAATAATCAATCAAAATAAGATTGAAATAAACAACTATTGATAATTATATTTTAATATTTATGAACCCTCTTTTATCTTCATTGAGACCTCAAGATATTTAATCAGGTCACAATGGAGATAAAAGCAGTTTGATATTAAAATATAATTATCAATAATTGTTTATTTCAATCTTATTTAGATCGATTATTTAGTTTAATTTAATAAGTTCTTTATTTGCTCTCCTAAAGGAAAAAAAAAAGTTTCTATTAATATCTTCCAATCATAACTCTAAGTTTCTATTAATATCTTCCAATCATAACTCTAAGTATTTCAAGAAAGTATAGATGTAATTTGAAGTACATACAGTAAACATAATTATTTTGTTTTCTTTTTTCATTTATGCTATTATAAATTTTTCCCACTTATTCTAAATCAATTATATGATTTAAAGAGATTAGTACAAAAATATAATTATTACTAGTACTGTCACAATTTTTTTTAAGCCAAAAATTAATCTATATTTTACTCATCCTAGTTTCATGGAGAGAACAACTGTGATGTGTTGCCATATAATATATATATAAAATGAAAGGTGAATGACTAATTAATGATGATAAATTTCCAGATATAATATTAGCAATCAGAAATGGATCTGAATGAAACAAAACAACTCTGATTAAGTTGCAAAAAGATGAGAATGAAAGAAATACTTGAAATGAATTTTAAAAAGTATCTTAGGTTTAGTGATATATACAGTTATTGTATCCGCTGCTACAAATTCACTTGATTCACTCACTCTCTATATGAAAATAATAGTAAACAAAAATTACAAATTTGTTTTTTTCTGGTTTGCACTGAAATCATTATGTGCTACTATAGCTAATTGCAAATTGTCATTTTGCAGTATTGCATTTTATTTAGATCAATTTTCATTGCAAGAAACAAGAAAAGATTAGTAACTGTATTTTTTTCTTAATTGTAACATACTAATTTTTAAAAATATTACTAATGTTAATAGTAATTTAGATTCTTCTTGCTATTTTCTTTTAAAATTTCAGTTTTTATTTGATAATGTATTTTTTGCCTTTTGTACAATATTTTATCTTTGGTACAAAATTATTAATATTTTAATTTTTTACAATTAATTTTTTAAAATACTTATATCATTAGTAAAGAAACAAATACACTTGTATATAAATAAACTACTGGAAATGTTTTATGTTTAAATATTTCACTCTTTGAAACGATATTGACAGTGTGTATACTGAAAAAATTCACAAATGTCAATTAAAATAATAAAAATCAATTTAAAAAATAACTTTAAACATAATATGATTGATTTGAACAGTTATAATTTCTTTCCAAAATGCTTCAGATAAGCCTCTAGATGAGAAAATGAGATAAAAAGAGAAGACAGACTGTTCTTTTCTCTAAAAAAAAGTTTTATCTTGTGTTTTGGATTGAGAGTATTTCATTTACTTAATGAACAGTAATTTGAGTATTAATCTCAATCTATTAGACCTGTGTGTATATATATATATTTGCTTATTAAAAACTATGCAGTTCTGTATAAGTTTTTTCATTGTCAACATATCGAATGTATACGAGAGTTGGTTCTGTCGGATAGGAAAAACAACATCAATAAATATAACAAAGGCAAAACTCTCCATACAGTAGTGCCACCCTGTGCTAAGCAGAGTAATCAATGGATGCCAGAAGACTCCTCACTGATGATGGCCACAAGCCAGAAACTAGTCTGGGGATATTGGATGATTAGGCACTAGATAGAAATTTTATGCACAAGCCTTCTGGCATCCATTGATTACTCTGCTTAACACATGGTGGCACTATTGTATGGAGAGTTATTTTGATGTTTTTAAGTCTATATCAGCTTCAGAGTTTATAGTCACTTCCTACTTGATATTATTCATTTCAAATGCTGGATTAGACTCTTCAAACTTGAAGCTTTATGACCCAATAGTAAGAATGTTTTGCAGTTTTCTTTTATGCCATTATTATAGTAATCATTATTATTGCTTAAGAAATTCATAAAATGTTTTGCTTTACACTTAGAAACATTTTATAATGCAAATACTGTATCACATCAAAAGGATGAATAAAATACACGTGTTTTCAACTTAACACAAAGAAACGTTATTAATAAATAAATTGTTTTTCTCTTCACCAATAAAAATTGTAGTTATAAATATGCGTTTTTTTTTTTTGCATGCGTTAGTGGAACTGTAATTATACTAAACTGTTTAGTATGCCTGCTTAGCATTTTTGAGATTTAGTATTTAAATCTCATACTCATAGCTTTATGAATAAAGACTGTTGTGATTTATTATACACATATGCAAATGAGCTTGAATTTTTAATTAGTTAATCCATTGTTTGGAGAACAAAGCATGCCTCTCCTCTATTAATTGCACTGAGATCATTTGCTATGTAAAAAGCTTCTTTGACTTTTCTTTTGGCATCACTCTTCTCTGTGCAAATTATTTGGGCAGAACTGGGTTCGAATACATGGCCTGTAGCTATTTGATGGTCACAGAAGATTGATGTTCCTTCATTGTTATTTTTAACCCTGTTGTATGCATACCTGAGTTGGTAAATTCTTGTATTGATATTAGCCTGAGTCTCACCGTAGTAAGATGCCTGGCAGCTTAATTGAGGGCATGCTATTTTATAGACCACATGAGGGGCTTGATCTTTTTCTATTTTATCTTTGGAATTATTTGTTAGTCAGTTAGTGTTAGGAGGTGTTCTGAAGCTAAATTTGAAATTGTTAGTCAATTTTTTAGAAATTTTTGAAGTTACATTAGGTATAAATGGAATTGTTAAGTATTTCATATTGTCTTTAGGCTGTTTATTATTGAGTTTTCTATAAAATATTTTTATTCTCTGATGGATAGTACTAGGTTTAAAGCCTATGTTGGTCATTTCCTTTATATATTTATCGATGTTTTTCCTATCTGACAGAACCAACTCTCATTATTGCAGCAACACCTTCCACCACTATCAACATACAAAATAAATTTCAAGCCATCTCAGGATTAACCCTCAGTAGAACTGATGAAAACAAGGAACAGGAAATAAAATATCTAGACTTGATAATAAAAAAAGATAATGCATACCTACCACTGCACATAAGAGGTTACACAAGTCCAAAGTCTAATACCCCATAAATGGGCAAGTATGAATGCTTTTCTATTCAGAAATCACCATTTATGTAAATATACAGTGGACAGGAAAAACAACATTGATAAATATATAAAGGAAATGACCAACATAGGCTTTAAACCCAGTACTATCCATCAGAGAATAAAAACATTTTATAGAAAACTCAATAATAAACAGCCTAAAGACAATATGAAATACTTAACAATTCCATTTATACCTAATGTAACTTCAAAAATTGCTAAAAAATTGACTAACAATTTCAAATTTAGCTTCAGAACACCTCCTAACACTAACCAACTAATAAATATTTCCAAAGATAAAATGGAAAAAGATCAAGCCCCTCATGTGGTCTACAAAATAGCATGCCCTCAATTAGGCTGCCAGGCATCTTACTACGGTGAGACTCTGGTTAACATCAATAAAAGAATTTACCAATACAGGATTAAAAATAAAAATGAAGGAACATCAATCTTCTGGGACCACCAAGTAGCTACAGGCCATGTTTTCAAACCCAGTTCTGCCCAAATAATTTGCACAGAGAAGAGTAATGCCAAAAGAAAAGTCAAAGAAGCTTTTACATAGCAAATGATCTCAGTGCAATTAATAGAAGAGAGGCATGCTTTGCTCTCTCCAAAAAATGGACTAACTTAATTAAAAATTCAAGCTCATTTGCATATGTGTACAATAAATCACAACAGTCTTCATTCGTAAGTGAGATTTAAATACTAAATCTCGAAAGTGCTAAACAGGCATATTAAACATTTTAGTATAATTACAGCTTCACTAACGCATGTGGAAAAAAATTGCATATTTATAATTATTAATAAATGTGGTCATATATAGGATATCAATCAGAATAATGGTTGCTACCATTTTGTAAAATTAATTAAATTTATGAATTTAAATGTTTTTATTTTTTATTGATTTCCATCTTCATTGTTTGATTACATTTTTTTTTTTGGATAGCATATAACTGAAATGCTGCAAACTAAGCTGTATCTAGCTGCATGATTTCAATTATACACTATCAAAATGAAAAATCAAACAAACAAAAATGTAAATTAACAAACAAAAAAACCATTAAAATTAGCAAATTTTATAATATTCAGTAGTTATTCTCTTCCTCTAAGTGTGGCCATTTAAAAAAAAAAAAAAATGTAAAATTTGTAAATAAATTTTACAATATGCCAGTAGCTATTTTTAAGACTCGGAGTATCATGCATGATTATATATATATTAATAAAATGTCTTCTATATATGTTGTAATCACATATGTCCTTTATTATCCTTTCAAATTTAATGTGCAGCATTTTGTTTAATAAAATATTTTCTGAGCTTAATGCTAAAAATTTTATAAAATTTTTGAACAAACTGTATTTAAAATTAACACTGATTTAAATTATTAAAATAATTAGACAATGATTACTTAATAAAGAGATTAGTCTATAGTTTCTATAAGAGAAAAAAAATATTGAAAAGAAAGTGTTCTTAATAAGATGAAAGCCAAACATGTCTTCATTTATTTTAAATATAAAAATATGACTTCCTTCTTATTTTCATCATTTCAGTAAATGCACCAGTGAATACATACTTAGTAAAACACATGTTATTCTCAATTATTACTTATTAAAATTCTATTTATATTATAATTTTTATTTATTTATATATATACTACACATATAAAAAGCATGTTTATATTTTATGCATGTTTAGAATTAATGAAAATTTGCAATTCAATAAACAATACATATTCTATTCTAATCAATGATTATCAACAAAACGTAGGCTATTACATGCTATATACATTTGAATGTGAGGCGAGTTTGGAACAAAATATAGCATAGTTGGCAGCTTCCATTGTATTTTATATTGATACACCACATATCATAACTTCACTGTATATATTTAAAAAGAATTTGTGAAATGCAATTTTTTTGTTTCAGAAGGAATTTTATTGATAAAAATCTTAGTATGTTACAATAGAAATGGGGGAAAAAAACAATATAAAGTACTTGACATATTTACAATTTGTTAGCCTTAAAAAAACAAAAAACTATATATTGTTAAACATAGAATATTGCAATGAATATACCAGACCATAAAAAAAAATTGAAAAATTATAGTTAGAATATTTCATTACAGGTTAGAATACACTGAAGAATAAGTGACCATGTAGCTACAAATATATCTGGAGATAGTAATTTTTTTTATCATTCCTATATATTCATGTATGTTATATATCATATAAATATAATTCGTCCAAACATAAGAAAAGTGTGATTTTGGTAATATTTATGTTATATATCATTGTAAATAAATAAGCCTCTTATGCACTCCAGAGCATAAAGTATGAATGTGATAGTTTTTATTTCTGCAAAGTAAACTTTTGGAAAAGAGTTAATGATTGAATGAATTGTACTATTATTTTTCCAAAGTACTTTTGTGATGTATGCCGGGCATCTTGGGAGGCTACTACAAATAAAAAATAGGTGTTTTTGATCTTCCTCTTCCTTGAAACAATTGATGTAGTTTCTGTGTTGACAAGATTTCTCTTATACCTCAAAAAATATAATGTAGGCAAAGACCATATATTTATTTTGAGCATAAAATCAAAATATTTTAGCTCAAGAGTCCAATATTTAAATCTTATCAGTTACCTGTTATTAATGCCAAGTTTTGGAGGGTCAGCTCTTTCATTAATTGATAACTAATGTGTAGAAATTAATATGATTGTTTTTTGTCATGATAAAATGCTGTAATTCAATTTTCATCCACGTACCACTTTTACAAATAAATGTATGGGATGGAAAAACTAAGTCTGAAAATATTATAACAATAATTATTACAGAACCCTCAAAGGTATACCTTTCGCTCTATGGTAAGGTTTCATTGCTAAATATAAAGATTTGCAGCAAAATTGCATACTACTTGCCAATGACGAATGCAAATAAAACATTCATCAAGAAAATTGAGCAATATTGCTCAAGATTACTATGGAAAGGGCAAACTGTTTCCATCAGCATGAGAAACATGCAGGAAAACAAAAGATTAAATGGAATGTCACTACATTCCATAACTTCAATTAACTATCAGAAATCACACACTCTGATATATAATCTAGTCCAAAAGTATGGCCATGACCAGATCAGCGAATCCATAATTCCTACCGACACGCCACCCCCCAAAAAATTAAGCTGGCTTGACCACCTAATCCTGTCAACAATGCAACAAAATACAAATGCCCATAACAACTATCAAAGCAAGATCAAGCTGTGGGATGCCCATCGCATCCTAAAACAAAATAATCAAATCTCTACTACAAGATTAGGAATAACTAATCACAAGCTGATTACCCTATTCAAGTATTGGTCTCTAGAACCAAAATACTTAGATTACTTACTTAAAATTAATCTGGATGCCATGCCAGTCAACTGGTTCCTCAGATATAAAAGATCTATCACCAAAGTCCAATCAATTTGCCACAGCTGTGGCAGGGAAGAGGAAACATTTGACCACATAATTAAAACATGCATGGGTCTAGGTAATATTAAAACAATAATATTTAACAATTCAAAGATAGATTACTACAAAATACTTAATATAAAAGAATGCATTCGTGGAAGATATATTCCTACAATCAGGCTGTCAATTTTCATCACCTATGCCAATTGGATTGTAAGGTGCAAGGCACAATACCACCATCCCAAGCCAGATGAAAACTCATTATTTATTCAGAGCATAGAGAAAATTAAACAAAGAGACAAAATTCTTGCCCAACATTCATTTTTCAAGAGACATGGAAGCTATATCAGACTCTCTAATAAAGTTAACAAAGAACTTAACCACTAAATAACTAACCCTGTTTAACTCAATAATGTTAGTTCCATAACTCATTTAATATTGTAATTGTTCATTATCCATATTTGTAATATATCACCCATATTAATTAGTTTAATAAATGTTTTGAGAATTATTACAGAATCATTTAAATAAACTTACAAATAATATCCACATTCTTGTATAAATGGCAATTTATATATCAAATAAAATATATTTTTTAATCTAATAAATAAATAATTCATAAATCAGATTTTAGCATTGATACAAAAAAGTGGGCCAAATTTATTTAAATGAATTGGAATCTGACTTGTGAGTTAATTGTGCTGTCCGCATTTTTATTTAAACAAGCTGAAGAAAATGTATTTTTTATTTTTAAATTATCTTTTTATTTTTTTAATGATATTTGTAAGCCGTAAATTGATGTCTAAGTACTGAAATAGAAAAATATAATAGTTTTAATTTAATTTCTCTAGTTGTTTTTTTTTATGTATCAAAGCATCGGCCAAGAAGCAAACCCGGGACAACTGCTTGTAAGGCAGCTGTGCTAACTAATCAGCCACCAACATATTTTTCTAGTTGCTTGTAGTCATAGGATATATATATGTATGAATAATTAGATTGAAAGTTATAAAGGAAATAAATAAATTGGGAATATCATGAATACTAGCATTTTTTTTCTCTTTAATATTAATTCAGGAGCAAGCTTTATTTATGCTTCTAGTTCTGCTAACGACAGATGCTACCGTTTATTAAATCTCTAGTTAATGCTATCATATCCATATCCCCAGCCTTGTTTCTAGCTTATGAACTTTGGATCTAAATCTAGTGTACCTGAATTTTTTTTAAATCCACAAAATTCAGATGCAATAGATGCAGAGTTCTTTAAGGACTGATAAAAGTCATAAGCCAGTCTCAGATATGAATAGGACGTTGAATAAAGATTTAATAACAACTACTAAGTAGCATCTATAGATTACCTATGTGAATTAGTATAGTTTGCTCCAGAAAAACATTGTATAAACAAGAATCATCATGTGACACTTTTTTCTTGATCAATTTTATAGAAATGTTTCATGGGTAATAATAATTGAAATAACAATATTTTATATCAAAAAGTAAGACTTGGATAAATCATCACATTTGGCTAGCCTATGTAATATATATTGTAACAGTATGGAAAATAGAGGTTAAGAAGAGAGAATCTGAGATTATAATGTTCTACAATTGGGTAGCCATTTGTAATAGTACACCACATTAGGGTTGAAATATGAGATTGGAAACCATCATCATCCCCAAATAAAATATAAAATTAAATATAAAAAATGAGCATGAGAAATAAGCAGAAAATCTAACTATCAGTTTACCAGCATTACCCAAAAGTAATTATTCATCATCATGAATGATCAACAATAAAAATAAATCAACAGTCACTCTTGTGACTATGTGAAAGTGGTCCACTATAGACTAGGCTAATTATTTAGCACTGCTAAACCTAGGGCAAGAATACAAATAATAATTATCTGGAGGCACATACTTAGATGCTATTCCAGCAAAATATAACAATAAGTCAAATAAAGGTGAAATATTAAAAACATTCTGCCCATCATCAATGCTCTGCCACTTAGTACCATTGATGTACTAGCCAATTATAAACAAAATTTCTAAAGAATAAATAAAATGATATGTAGTGCATGGACTTTAAAAAATATACCTTTGCACCACCCAGGATCATCATCATCATCATCTGGATATTCACAACACAAAACATAAACCCCTATTTCATATAACTTATGCACAAATCTACCTCAGGAAGCAAGAACTCTATAAACTAATACTGTAAGAGATAAATAAATAAATAAAGCAGCTTATTGTAAATCACTTTAGATAGTTCTTAGGTTTAACTTACTATAAGTAAAGTTTTATTGGGATTATTTAAAAAATCACAGAACACTAAGCTGTCATGAAATAAAGTCACACATACTGCAATTTATGAATCAGGCATTGGATAGACAAAAATATTTTTAAACCAATTATTTAATAACTAATTGACTAACAATAGACAAAAAATGGCATGATAATATGAAATTTTAAACATTCACTTCATCAAAAAATATATTTTCATAAAAATTATAATCAAATAGTTGATTTCTATTAATAAATTAACTTTTAGTTAATTAAGTTATTTTTAAAAAATAATTAAGAGTTGAACAAACATTTTCAAAATCAAAGATAACAATTTTTGATTCAGTGTAATTTTAGGAGGGAAAATGAATAAAAAATAAAATCATGTTTAAAAAAAATTAAATTTTCTAAAAACTATTTCATGATTTTGAAGAGAAAATTGACTGGATTTTTAAAAAAAATTAATGTTTCACAATTTGAAAATATTAATTAAATGAAAATATTTAAAATTATCAATTCTTACAAAAAAAAATTATTACTTTTATATAAAAAAATTTTTTTGTCTATTAATAAAAATACAGTGTGCACAGACAAAAATTCCTTCAACCATGGTTTTATTTTTTCTGTGGAGTCCTTTCCAATTATAATTTCCAGTTGTTTTCTTCATGAAGGCTTCTACACATGAACATGATTAATCTGTTCTTTTTCTGGTATGCAATGTTTCATTTCTAGGTTAACAGCAAAATTTTACCATTTTCTTTTAATAAATATCCCAGATGAGACTAACCCATGCTCTTGGTTAAAGACATGGTTACAGATTACTTTAAGGGGATAACTTCTTCCCTATATTTTTATTCCAGTAATGACAGGTTACAAGGAGGAAGATAATGTCTAGTTTTTATCTGGATTTAGCACATGATTTTTATTGGAGTTACAATTTTTATGACTAAACTCATAGTATGCTACAAGCTTGATTAAAATTGCTATTCTGTACAGTAGCTTGGTTAAGATTCCTACTGTACCATGCAACAGCTTCATAAAGACTTCTGCTTCTTTCTTAGCTGGATTAAGACTTGACTGCTCTCTCTTGAACAGCTAAATTAGAAATATCCACTTTTTACTAGACACTTAGGTTTTCTGACCTATTCACACCTCAATTATTACTTTTTTTCTAGAACAACCTTGACTACAAGCTAATCACAATTTGTCTCTAACCAATAACAATGAATTATTTCCCTCCTTAATCATAGACATTAAAAAACAAGTCAAGAACTTAAATTAATATCATAAAATTCTTGGCAAAAAAGAAAAACAAGATAATCAGTTAATTACACTGATTTGATTTTTTGTAATGAAAAAACATAAAAAGAAAAAAAAACAACCAATCTAATTAAAAATAAAATTTAACAAAAATATTAAAATCTTATTTTGGTTTTTTTTCTTTTTAAAATACTCTTAAATGTAAAACTTTATCTCTCTTAAAAGGTTAAAATTAAATAATCAATTTACTAAAAAGAAAAAGTTTTTTTTCTCTTGGTACATTTTTTTTAAAATGAAAAACAAGTGGGAATTAAATAAAATTATTGAAGAGAGAGGACAAAAGAAATTATTTATATGATTTTATACTTTTCTCTCTTTTACCAACATTTACAATATATATTAAAATATGCATATTATAATTTTTTTTAAAAACGGGTTGACAATTATTTTTAAAAAATTGTCTGAGAATGTTCCTACTATCATATGAAAAGGAAAATAAAATATTTAACTAATTTCAGACTCATTATTATTATAAAAAAAATATGCATGGAAAAATTAAATATTATTTTCCCCATAAATTGAATAACCCTAAACTAAATCTGAGGAATATGCTGACAACTAATGCAGCTATGTAACTAATTGGTTACAATATATATGATACATATATAGATATGCCTCACCTACCAATAAAAAAAATTTCTATTAAAAAAGTAATAAAATTAAAACAATTCAGTAAAAGAAAAAAAATTCTAACAAAAATGGCAAATGTAAAAAAAGTAGGTAATGATAACTATATTTATGAGAAAGATAATTTCCAAGTATAGATCAATAAACAACTTTATTGGAGTCTGACCAAGGCAAGAGGATGAAGCAATAGTTCCAAATTACACGATATTCACAAAACTAAAGAAAAAAGTAGTACAGGTGTGAGCTAAATGCTAGGTAAAAAAAAAAGTATAATGATTATGATGAGGCAATAAGAAATAAATTAAAAACAAAGAGAATGGAGACTGAATCTTTTTGGAAAATGGGATAGCTATCAGGAAAAAATATATGGAAGTTCACAATAAGACTATAAATTTTAAATGAATATTTAAGAGTGATAATTAAGAATGAAGAAATGATAGATAAAATTCAGAAATAACTTTGTTCAGAAAGACTAATAAAAACTTAAGTTACTGAATAAGCATGAAAAATAATATACAGGGAGTGGTTAAATTCAATAAGCTGTTACGGGGTAATTATTTCATGGTAGTCCATTGGTAGTATTTCAAAGTAATATGCAAATATCTTTTCTTCTAAACATCAAAAATCTAAGACTGGATTAGATTTTATGTATAAAATAATCATCATGACATGGTCTTCTTAAATATTAAGCATCTAAAAGTTACGTTGAGTAAGCCTAAAATAGAGATGAGGACAGTTTCAAATGATTATCTTAAACATTAATTTATAATCCATTATATCCTGATTTAAATGTGTAAGCCATTAAACTGGTAATAACAAATTAATTCTCCCTTATCAAAACTTAATAAACCAGTCTACAGATCACTGGTAACAACCAATCCATTAGTATATTAGTTGGCCAGTTTTAAATTTTATTAAGGAGTAATTAATTTACATTAATTAACAGTTCAGCAATATGCTCATTTGATATATATATATATTAACAGAATGGTAATAATATATTTAAATGAATTACTGGATTATAAAGATATGTCAATTAACATAAAACATTGTAAATATTAATTTCATATATTCAAATGCATTAATAAGTTATGTTAATATGTTTCAATTTTTATGAGAGACTAAACTATTTCTTTTAATAACCCATAAATATCGGATATGCATGACCAAGCTCATCGGAAAGAATTCCAAACTCTTGCTAAAAAAAAAAAACTGATTTAAAATGTAACTAGTTTTTTTTTTCTTGACTTATTACAGCCTCAAACTCTTTTGAAAGAAATTCTTATATAATAAGATTTAGTTAATAATCATTTATTTAAGATTACAAAAGCTGAAATTATAGTATAATTATAATAATTTTTTAAAAATGAATAATTTACAAGGACTGATGACACTAAATGGTTATTCAAGGAAGATGACATTTCAATTGTTCAAGCATTTCAAAATTCAAATCTAATTAAAGACCTTTCAATTTTTTTTAATTTATTTTTTTAAAAAGGCAATGCAATAATGGAATACTATTTTTAACCTAAAATTAATAATTCTTAGACAAGATGTTATAAAGAATTTAATAAACCTTGACAGAACTTATATAAAAAATATATATAATTACTATTACTTGCACAATTCAGTCAAGAAATGATCCTATACATGTGTAACTCCATATCTATGACATACATACTTTAGCATAATGATGAGAATGGCAGAAATTATGGATCCTGAATCTGTGAGGGGTACCAAAGTGAAAATATGGTGCCCATTTTGGTGTTTATATAATTATTTTTTATATAATTTAAACAGCAAAAAAAGTTATTTCCAGAAATCTTAAAATATAGTTGTGATGAAAGATGAATGATGTTTACAAAGATTAAATAAAGTTTATACAAAAAATTTTTTGGAAATATATTTTGATCATGGCTTCCCAATTGGCTCTGAAAGAGGCTTGAGATTTCTGTTAAAAAAGTTTACAAAATTAAAGATTTTTTTTAAGGCTTAAAAATAATACATGAAAGGTCAGTTTATAATTTCTGATAATTTCATTTTATAAGAGTTCCTTTAGTATTTTAAATTTTAGAAATTAAGTCTTGGTTTTCATCTATTCTAATGATTGTAATTGATTTTGGTTAAGTGTTGGACCGCTTTCCTGTATTTGCATTAATGCCTATCTAGCCTTCAGCATTATTAGCTTTATTACTGTATCTAAGTAATACACAGTTAGAGTGCAATTTGAAAATTTATAATTACAGTTAATTGACTATTTGTTAATCTGCTTTCAGACCAGGTTATGTTTTTCTGTTTAATGAAGTTTGTTTAAACTTCTTTGATTTAATAATTTCATCCTTTGTACTCAAGATGCAATCTTTAATGTGTATATAAACATATTAGTTCATATATAAAGATGGATATCTACCATTATTGCTTAAATGAAGTTGCCATAACAACAGATTGAGATTGTTGATTGTTATTGATATTGTTTAAGTGTTGACTGCTTTCCTGCATAAACATATATTTATATGTTGATAATTAATAAATGATAAATCAAGTTAGCAACTGCAGTTTATGGTTTAATTAACACTATATCAAAAATAACAGCACTGAATTTACCTTTAGATATTTATCTATGTTGCAGGTAAAGACAAAATGGATTTTCAATAATCCATGCAATGCAAAGGTTCTCCAACAATTTCTTATAGGGAAACAATGAAAAAAGATTTGAGAGACTTCTGTGCTTAGTTTATCCTATACTAATAATAACTAGATAGCTTTATTTAATGGTCAATACTGGATGATTAAATAAATTAGCTATACAATGATACTTGAGTTAAAAAAAATTATACATCTGATTAGCGAAAGAATGTTCAAATCAAAGCCTGGATTCAAACTCAGAATGTAGAAATGACAGACAGATGTCATTACCACTGCATCATATATATGCAGAAATGACAAATTATATAGAATTCACATTATAACCAAGAATACTTTAGAATTATTCAAAAAATATTATTAAAGAATACTGATTCAGGGTCTTGTGTGGTTTGGTGCAATGATATAATGACAATTCTGGAACTCAGAGTTCTTGAATTGCGGCCCAGTTCTGACACTTCAATGCTCTAACTTCTTATAAACTCCATTTGATTGTTAAATTACTAATTTACTACCATGTTATAGAACTAATAATCATAGAGATTAAAAAATAAAACCCTAGCGTTACATAATCCAAACAAAACTAGAGACATTCAAAGAAGATATATATCTTCGATGTTCTTGCAAGCTGTATTATATATATATATATATAATCTATAACATAATATTATTGCATAAATTGCATATTGTTGTTGAATCGGTAATAAATTGAGAGGTTGCCAAACTCTCGCATGTGCTTACTGTTGCTTCTCAGACAGACAGTCAGATGTTAAGACAGAAGTCTGAAGCATGATCAAGCAGCAACACATGACAAGAGTTTTTGATGAGAAAAGAATGGACCCACCCTCTTCTCTACTCAGTGAGTAATATTTGAATATATTTATAGCTTTATGCTTTCAAGCCAAGATGCTTAAGACTGGCTTATACATATAAAAAGTTAAGTAGAGAAGAGGGTGGAACCATCATTTTCTTATCAAAAACTCTGTCATATGTTGTGGCCTGATCGTGCTTCAGACTGCTGTCTTAACATCTGATTGGCTGTCTGAGAAGCAACAGTAGGTGCATGCAAGAGTTTGGCAACCTCTCAATTTACAATCTATAAAAGTATTTCTTTTCTTTTTTTTTTTGCCATATAAACTATCATAATAATATTCACAGGCTTTTGTGTGATCCATAGTTAATATTTTTTAAACCTAAATTGGTTTGGGTTAAATTTGATCTTTTTTTTTTTAAAAAAAAATCATGAAGCTAAAACAATAATTATATAATATAGGTTATTTGAACACATACTTTCATATTCCCTTCAGCTATTCACTCCATCTCATATAACCAATACACATGACCACACACATGTGAAAAAGATAAATGATCTCCAATAATTATATTTTGTGAGAACCAGCCCTCATCAGTTGATCCAGATCATCTCTCTCTCTCTCTCACACACACATATATATAAAATCACTGTTTGATTTATATTAAGATAGCAAATCTTCAAACTTTAATGGACAGGTTTCAATCTACTCCACTCTCCAACTCTTCAGCCATCTACACCATTGAAAATCTGTTGATGGTATGATCAAATCCCTTGTTGATGCCGATATTACTACCATGCCCATATCAGCCTTAAGTCATTCTGAGCTCTTATGTATAGGACTTTATCCATTCAAATCACACAGAAGAGGGATGGGTAGGATACATAATATTTTTGAAATAAAAGCATAATTCGTATACTTGGAGTTTGAATGTAATATAGGGAATTTGAACACAGCTTTCAAACTCCCTTCAGCTATGCATTCTATCTCATACAACCAATCACACAACATGAAAAAGATAAATGATCTCCAATATATCTATTTCATGCTGAACCAGCACTAATCTTTGGTCCAGATCATCATATTCTACACAAATATGGATAGCTGAAAAGTTCTGAGGTTGGAGTAAATAGAAGCCTGTCCATTAAAGTTTGAAGATTTGCTATCTTAATGCAAACCAAGCACTGATTACATATATGTGTGGGAGATGATGATCTGAACCAACTGATGAGTATTGGTTCAGCACAAAATATGTATATTGGAGAGCATTTATCTTTTTCATTTGTGGTCATGGGCATCAGTTATATGAGATAGACTGGATAGCTGAAAGGAGCTTGAAAGTCTGTGTTCAAATCCCCTATATGAATTATGCATGTATTTCAACAATAATTACAAAAATTGCATGTTTATTTTTTACTTGATTAAGCTCTTTCAATAATTAAATGAAGGATATAAAATGAACTACAACTTGAAATAAACAAAAATAAATTGTCTTTTTTTTTTTTTAAATAAAAAAACAATAACCCACAACTAATATTAATCAATAAGAACTGACCTTGTAAAAATTGAAAATCACTTGCTTAATTTATCATCATTTTTAATCACTATCGATCTACTTCAGGAAAAAGGTCTCATTAAGTTTTCATTTAGTTTCTCTGTTCCATCATATCAACCAATTTCCTTATTTCACCCATCCATCTTACATATAACCAATTCATAGATTTTTTAGAATCTCAAGGATCACCTAGAAATATGTCCAGCCGAGCTCCATTTCATTTTTTCTAATACTTGTTTGCTGTCTTATCCAGTTTCTACCTCTTCTTGTTGCTTCAAGCATACATCTCTCAATACTTTGTCGAATGAGCTACAAGTTTCAATAATACTCTTATATTAAATGTCCACAAGAGGCACACTTATTTTTAATATTAAGTTATTTCTATCAAAAACACTACCCAAATTTAATTCTACGATTAGTTTCATCCATTATTTCGATCTGTATTAATATCTGATGGTAATTGCAGTTATTAACTACTAATTCATGATTATCAAACTATTTTCTTTTTCTACAAAAATCCATTGAACATTAATCCTTTTAGTTGGATTTATATATTGGACTATTTCCATCATCTAATATAAGTATATCCATCTAAAGTTCGGCTTCACTATGTTGATGATACATTTGTACATGTCCACATAATGGAGCGCTACAAACTTTTTGGAACTAAATCATATCCCCTTCAATTAAATTCACAACAGAATCATAACAAGAAAAAAATTGACATTCTTAGATGTTCATGTGACAAGACTCCCTAATGGCAAAATCAAAACTACAGTTTACAGAAAACCCACACATACAGGCAAATATTTAGCATATACATCCAATCCCATAAGAAACACAAAACATGGAGTTATTCTATCACTATAGAATAAAGCAAAAGAAGTTTGTTCAGAAACCAGCAATTTGAAAAAAAAAATCTATACAGAACTCTTATGAAAAATAGTTATCCACCAACTGTTATTAATATAATATGCTTTAAACGTATATAGGTGAAGTTAATAAATTTTTTCACAAATAATAATGTTTAGCTTAGCGCTTTTGGAGTATGTTTGCTCCATATTCATAGCCATTATTAAATAGACAACAAAAGGAATTATCAAAAGAAAAAAAACAATTATTATTGGTATCATAGTGTATCCATACCATAGCAAAAATTACAAATTAAGAAAAATCTGAATTCTAGCATTTACAAAACCTAAACTTGATATGCTGAAAAGCAAAAATTCCATTTATAAAATGTCACATGAATGTGGAAGAACATATATTGTTGAGACCAGTCACCCCATTGAAAAGCGATTGCAAGAATACGAACTGATGATTAGCAGACAGAAAACAGATGTGTCTAAAGTAGCAGACCATGTATTACCAATAAACACAGGTTCAATTGAAAAAAAACAACAAAAATATTGGATAGAGGAGACAAGGAACAAAAACTGAAATGTGAAGCTGCTCACATGGCAATGGTGACCAACCACATAAGTCAATTTAGTGTGACTATACATAATGTATGGAAACTACTAATCAACATTGCTCTTAGGAAAAAGTGAAGAGATCAGAAGCAACCTCATAGATAAGTATATGAAATTTCTATTGATTGTTGCTTTTGATGGCTCAGTTGATTAAAGCATTATTTTAAAGAATTTTAACATTAAAAAATCTAAAAGTTCAGATTTGATTCCCATGTTAGTACTGTCACTGGTCAAGCTAGCAATATCTGAAGAAGAGAGAATAATACCTCCTGAAGTGTGATGGATATACTAATCTGTATGCTATTACTAACAGTTGAATGTATTTGGAATAATTAAATAAAGTTAAATTTTTCTAAAGACATACAATGCTTATAGAGGATGGAAATAATCCAATATATAAATACAACTAAAATATCATCATCATAAATCTTCAGGAAAACATTAGCCTTTTTCCTATTAATCTTTAGTTTTATTTTCTTACTTTTATCTGATATTATTTGCTTAATTATATTTATTTAAACAAATAACTTATTGTAACTGCTTTTCTTTAATCAACTTATTTATATAACCTGTTTTACATAAAAAAAACCTCTCATAGTAGCCAAATACTTTTATGTAAAAAAAAAGACACCTTTTCACAATTATTTGTAATTTTTTATGCCTGGGATACTTTGGTGCAGTATTACAATGACAAATTTTGAAATTAAAAGTATATGGATACAGCCCAGATGTGTTTAACTTTTTATGAATTCCCCTCCCCAATAAATCATTCATTTATTTAACTTGTGAGGTTTGATGCAGTGGAAGAGTGGGGTTTAAAGTCCGTAGATTACAACTAATGTTTGAATCTCATTTAAACTTTAGGGCAATAAACCATTCAAACTCTTTATCAAGCATTGGTGGTCGAGAGGCCAGAGACAGCTGCTTTACAAGCAGTTGTCCCTGGTTAGCAGGCTCACTTTCTGGCCGATGCTATGACACATGAAAAAAAAAAGGTAACTATTGCAGAACAGCCAACTGGTGCTGCAGATAAGCAAAAATGAGAAACAAATAAGTTTTAGAATAATTTGTTAAATAAATAATCAATAATTATATAGTGATAAAAGTGAATAGTATTTGAATTTGATATATGTAAATCACCACAATACAGGTATTGACAACATTTGCTTCTATAACTGCACATTTCAAACTTCGCACATCAGGGAGCATGTTCTCAGAGCTATAAGGTGTTTTCATTCTGTGAGTCATGTGTGTGGCCCTAATGCTGTATAATTATTAGCATAAGTGATATAAAACAAAAGGTCTTATGGCAATACACTAATTAGATGTAATTAACTTATGTATTTTCAGAAAATAGAGAAGCATTATATCCAATATTTACTTCAGTATGTGCATAAAAATAACAATCAGACATATTAATAAATAATTTATTAATAAAAAAAATAAATCAATAGAGTATTATTTATAAACTCCCTCTCTTGAATACTTTTCCAGTTGAATATCAGAACAAAAATTCAAATCTTTTATCTCTCTAACTGTTCATTATAACTTCTCAAATAAGTATATAAAAAGAAATTATCTGCTTCAATGTAACTTTCATTGAAATGGTTTCATTCATGAACTAAATATACTGTCACGACAATCTCAAATTTCAGTTTTTCATTCTATATTCTTTTATACTTCAATATCTTTTTATTCATTTGTCTTGAATATTTAAAAACAATATAAAACATTAAATTTCTTTTCTTTAGACTATTTTACCATTGTGTCTTGGAAGTCTTTCTTCTTCCTTTGAACATCTTTACTCTTATCACCCAAACACTGAATATAGTTACACATAGTGTTAGTATTTTATTTTTCTTAAAACAAAGAATGAATTTATCTGCAAGATTCTGTTTTTTCCCCTCTTTAGCAATTTCTAATAGTTGACAAGGAAAACACTGGACAATATCACAAGGACAAGATCTGATGGACTACTTGCTCTCCAGTGTTCCATATTAAAAGAATATCTGAATATAATGCGACTTTCATGACTTTTAATGAATCAAAATAATTAAAAAAAAATTGACTCTTCTTATATAATTTTTAACTTAATAGTTTTTTTCCTCTTCTACTTCTTTTAACAAGAGCAAGAAAAAAGAGCCACTTATCTCATTTGCATATTAATGACTTCATTTATATACAAAATCTTTTTGCTTTGTCATAAATTTTTGGGATTGTCTCCTCAACAAATTTATAAAGTAATCTTTTCTAACATAGGGGGAAATAATTAAATGAATATACCAGCTTGCAATTACTAAATAAATAAAATCTTTATTCACGTATTTATTTTCTGCACATGGATATTTCATTCTTCATTTATATATTTCCATATTTTATTGTATAGACAATGATAGTTTTTTTGCTTGGTGTGGTTTCTGTTCAGTAGTAACATGATCTATTTAAATATTAAATGTTCCTGATTTCTGAGTCAAAGCCTTATATCTCACAAGATTTCCCCCAGCAACAACATTGAATTATTTTTTAATATTTATTTTATCATGCTCAGTATTTTTCCAAAATTATCTTTTTTTTAAAACGTACTAATGGTGTGCAACACTATAATAAATCATTTTGAACTGAAATGCAAAAGATCACATATTAACAATCAGACATTATTTTCCAAATATAATCACAATGTAACTTTGGCATCGTTTTTACAATTGTTACAATATATATATTGTGAGAGTACCATATGAGCCTCACCTAAAACAATTTGTGTTTCTTTGTGAATTTAACTGTGCCTATATCAAATCAACAGATATAAATAACTTACACCTATCTTAAGCTTTTCATGTATCAGCTATATATATATAGACTAGTTAGTATTAAAAGAATAATTCTAAAAATGAATAATTCTGGTTTATTTATACACACACATAAATAAAATGTTTCTAACTAATAGTATTTTTTTTTTGTTAATATAAAACTTGACTTTTGACAAAGCCTTAAGTCAACATTGCATTTTTATCAGTTGAAACAAAGGAAATAAATGTTTGGGGTTCATTACAAATTGTATATTTTAAACAATAGAGTGAGCATGATTATGTGATATGCTTGCTGAAATTAATCCAGTATAAGAACGAACTAATATTGTTACAACAATAATCTTCTATTTAGTTATCAAGGCAAGAACTACAGTTTGTAAATTTAAATGTGTTCGAATTTAGAACACATTTAAGAAAAATTAAAAAAAAAAAGAAGATTCAATATTTTAAAATCTGCTTAAAGTAATTAATTTACTACCTTTGAATATTATAAAGAACTATACAAAAATAATCATTGTAATTAACAAGGTTATAAAAGTTATCAATGTCTTCGAAATGAATTTAAAAAATATATATTTAAGAAGACAAAAATTTATAAAGATGTTCTGTGGCTAAATAATTTATGTCAGGGATTTCTACTGATGTTTTAAACCCGAACATGTAAATTTATTCCTACTTAATCAATGCCTAAAATATAATCGTCATAATTCTCATTTAAAAAGCTGCTTTAATATTGGAGTATTATATTGAAGAAGATGTTAAATATTTTACTACATAAATATTTAAAGAATGAATATCTGGATTGCCTCTTCGAAGGATGATCAATGAACTTTATGTTTCAACATTCATCATCATTTTATTTCGTCTAAGGAGGGATATAAAACCGTATTCTTTCTCGTCTTGGATTACTTCATTGTATAATTTAAGAACTCTTAAACTTTATTTCCTTTGTGGATAATTATATTTACTTAGAAAAATTACTTCGTATATTAAAGTGGGGAACTGATAAGATGAACACTTTATTTTTTTTTTTTTTATTTAATAAAATTTAGATATTGATATATACTCTGATGGAAATGACAGCTGACTAAGGTAAATGTTTTTAAATTATTTCAATTTGGAAGTACGTTTTATTATATTCCAAATTGAATCTTACATGACATGCATAACTAATATCAGAATACATTCTATTATTAATGTATATATATTAATCTAGTGTGAATGGATGTTATCGTATATAAACATACAACACACACTGAATTATTTTAATGACACAATAGGTAGATTTATAATGTGTCATGTGTATTTATTATACGCATGATTTTAAATTATATATATATGTAAATGATTACATTATTTTTTTTTTTTTTTGAATATTAAATAATTTATTAGTGTATATAAGCACAGATTGTAATTCTAAATTTTAATGTTTTTATGTGATAATATTTTGTTTTTTATTACTGATTAAAATGTGTTAAACTTGATTTCAAAATTAAACAGGTCTCGTTTGTTTATTTTATTTAGTCGTTTTATAAAACCAATATTTATAAATATACATACTCATGCATATATATGTTAAATCAACTTAGTGATTTAATATTTATAAAGAAGTTATATATAGCTTATATTAAATTTATTATTACTATGGGATATTTGTGGAAATGCCTGAAGAGAGTCGATTGCAAATTTCTACTCTGAGCTCGAATTCCAAGAGTAACAAGGTTATTAATAGAGGAGTGAATTGGATTGTATTTTAAATCACATCATCCATGGCATTCTATAAAAAGACTCAAAGTCCGACTATAGCTAGATGCGACTTCCTCGAGTCCTGAAAAGGATCGTCCCGTTATACATGGCACCCATACTTAAGGCATGAAACAGTAGTTTTCCATTGGTTAAATCCATAGTTTAAAAAAATAAATAAATATATGAGTATGTTGTGAATTGGTAAAAACACTGAATAATAAATAATAGAGACCTTAAAATAAAATAAACCGTAGCAAACAGATAAATCAGTCGCTTTAAAATAAATAAATAAATACAATTATAATATGGGCATTAAAATATATATTATAACAACATCTTATAAAAGTAGGAAAATAGAATTACATTTAAGGGCATAAGCACAGCATGAAATCTTATGGCATATATTAAATTATTACTTTGAAAGGAAAGTAACTTATATTTATATATATATAACAGTAGAAATTTTTTGTTAATGATAACTAGAAGTGGGAAAAAGCTAATAATAATGGAAGTAAAGAGTTTCGAAGAATCTTTAAGTAATAAAGATATTGAAATAGAAATTACTTCAATTAGTGATGAACAAGGGTCTTTACAAGTCCTAATGTCTGAGGGGTCTGTAGAAGAAGTTGAACATCCTTCACAAGTTCATATGACAGATCAAATATTACCTCAAACACAAAGGTAACTGAAGCTATAATAGTACAGCCTCAAGGAAGTGATAATTATATGGCTCAATTGGTCCGAATGATAATGGATATGAAAGCTGATATGGTCACCAAAGCTGATATGAATAATGTGGCAACCAAAGCTGATATGAATAATATGGCAACCAAAGCTGATATAAATAATATAAAAGCTGATATGAATAATATGGCAACCAAAGCAGATATGAATAATATAAATGCTGATATAAATAAAATGAATGCTGATATGAAGGGAGAAATGGCTAGAATGAACGATAATATGGTAACTAAAGTTGATATGGATAATATGGAAAAGAAATTAAAAGAAGACATAATTTCTATAAAAGAAGAGTTAAAGAAAGATATTGATAATGTTAAAGAAAAGATGCAAGTAGAAATCAAAGTTGTTGTTGAAAAGAAACAAAATGCCAATGAAGTAGAAAGACTTCATGACACAAAAGCATCAACAATATCGATGGAAATTCAATGCCAAGAATCCAAAACTTACCCTAAGCATGAGATATGTGAATATAATGATAGCATCCAGAACAAATCACTTTTAGTTCAAATGAATATTTCAGAAGAAAACTGCCATGACTATCATTTTACCATACAGCAGAGCAATGAAGTAGAAGATCATTGCATCATTAATAAAGTGCTTGAACCTGATCCAAAAATCTTAGAAAGAGAAGAGGATACGGATCATGTGAAATATAAATTAAATTCTGAATCTCAGGAATTGAGGGAAACACAGTCAACTGATAATACTAAATGTCTAGATAAATTAAGACTTCGGATTTCTTGTATTAATCACAAGTTAAGTCATGAACTCATGAAACTTGAGATGACTCCACTATCTAAAGATATAATAGATGAATACATCAGTGAAATGTATTTTGAGTCATCCCACCATATTTGTTTTTACTTCCAAAACAAAAGTAAAACATTTCATCAACAAAGTGTTGATAAATTGTATGACAACCATCTGATAATATCATTATCAATGATAATATTTAATGGAAAAGAAGGTTGTTTTAATAGAAAGTTTAATATAGAAGATATGAATGAAGGCAATAGATTTAATTGTCTTAAGTGTAAATTATGGTGTATGAAGCATCACCATAATCCTGAAGATAAACAAATTATAAAAAGTCTTCAGACAATAATAAAGATATTTATAATACAAATTAAGAGACAGAAAGGTTCACAATTCCACAGGTTGTGTAATACTTATGAAGGTCCCTTCACATTCATTGAACATGTTAATGGATGTGCTTAAAAAGTAAAGCACACATATAAGGAAGGACTTCATGGATTACGACTTTGGGATGTGACAATGGACTTTCGGTAATGATAGAATCCATTAGGCTGTTCTTTTAGGAGAATAATTGTGTAAATGTATATAAATAATTGAAGTTGATATTAATAGCAATAAAAATGCATCAAGTTAACTAAAGTATAAAAAAAATACTTACAGGTTTATTAAAGTTCAAGTTGTGGTTAGTTAACTAAGTAATAATGGTAGATTAATTAAGCATCACGATAATGCAATCTGATGTTGAAACATTATAAAATGCAAGTCCATTATTATATATTTTGATATGGATATGTATAAATAAGACATTTATTTTATATAGCGTGATGTTGTTAAATTATAATAACAATCAGCATTAAGCCAATGTACATGCGCTTTGTGGATATATATATATGGATATACAAAAAGATAGTGTAAAAGCTTATAAACAACTTGTTAAAAAAAAAAGGCCAGTCAAAGAAATAAAAATGTGAAGACAATTTCACACAAGTTCCAAATTGGGGATCAAGTTTTTTATAAAAACACCTCATATGAGTAAACCCCAAGAGAGCAAATATCAAAAGTTTTACCATCAATATGAAGGACCTTATACTATCATAAAGCAAACAGGTCCCAATGCATTCTGGATAAATATAAAGGGAGACATTAAAGGCACTTACAATGCTACAGCTTTAAAACCCTATTTTGGTCAAACAAATTAATAATGTTTGCCACATTTTACTTATGTATAAAGCAAAATATTGAAAGATCATTTAGAATCTGTAAGGGGGGAAAAAGTTTTCATTTAAAAGTATATGGGTATATATATATGTATAAGGATATGTATAAGTAAAAAAAAAGACATTAATTTTCTTTGATGAGGGTATGCTAAGCAATTAAAATTAATTCTTAGGATACCTGAAAACTAAAAACGTTTTAAGAGTTAATCCATGTTGAATGATGGATGTTCTTATGTTTTGGATAGTTCTCAAAAAAGTCCATAAGTCTTAAAGAAAAGCAGGATGGAGACTACCAAACAAATATATGTGTCAGCTATAAAAGAGGCACATAACAATGAATCCATTAAAGAAAAATAAAAAAGGGGAGAAAAAGAAAGAACCCTATATATATGAACCTCCTTATCCTTCTGTTTAAAGTGAATAATATTTAATGTAGAGAAAGGGTTAAAAAAAATAAAGCAAATAATAAGGGTTGATAAAAGCAGGAAAGAAAAACAAGTTCCACAACTTTATATTTAATGCATCATTGACACACATTAAGTGTCCAAATTTTAATGGTAAATATAAAATTTGAACTTTTTAAGGAAGAGGGTAATGTGAGAGTACCATAAGAGCCTCACCTAAAACAATTTGTGTTTCTTTGTGAATTTAACTGTGCCTATATCGAATCAACAGATATAAATAACTTACACCTATCTTAAGCTTTTCATGTATCAGCTATATATATATAGACTAGTTAGTATTAAAAGAATAATTCTAAAAATGAATAATTCTGGTTTATTTATACACACACATAAATAAAATGTTTCTAACTAATAGTATTTTTTTTTTGTTAATATAAAACTTGACTTTTGACAAAGCCTTAAGTCAACATTGCATTTTTATCAGTTGAAACAAAGGAAATAAATGTTTGGGGTTCATTACAAATTGTATATTTTAAACAATAGAGTGAGCGTGATTATGTGATATGCTTGCTGAAATTAATCCAGTATAAGAACACACTAATATTGTTACAACAATAATCTTCTATTTAGTTATCAAGGCAAGAACTACGTTTGTAAATTTAAATAGGTTCGAATTTAGAACACATTTAAGAAAAATTAAAAAAAAAAAGAAGATTCAATATTTTAAAACCTGCTTCAAGTAATTAATTTACTGCCTTTGAATATTATAAAAAACTATACAAAAATAATCATTGTAATTAACAAGGTTATAAAAGTTATCAATGTCTTCGAAATGAATTTAAAAAATATACATTTAAGAAGACAAAAATTTATAAAGATGTTCTGTGGCTAAATAATTTATGCCAGGGATTTCTACTGATGTTTTAAACCCGAACATGTAAATTTATTCCTACTTAATCAATGCCTAAAATATAATCGTCGTAATTCTCATTTAAAAAGCTGCTTTAATATTGGAGTATTATATTGAAGAAGATGTTAAATATTTTACTACATAAATATTTAAAGAATGAATATCTGGATTGCCTCTTCGAAGGATGATCAATGAACTTTATGTTTCAACATTCATCATCATTTTATTTCATCTAAGGAGGGATATAAAACCGTATTCTTTCTCGTCTTGGATTACTTCATTGTATAATTTAAGAACTCTTAAACTTTATTTCCTTTGTGGATAATTATATTTACTTAGAAAAATTACTTCGTATATTAAAGTGGGGAACTGATAAGATGAACACTTTATTTTATTTTATTTTTTTTAATAAAATTTAGATATTGATATATACTCTGATGGAAATGACAGCTGACTAAGGTAAATGTTTTTAAATTATTTCAATTTGGAAGTACGTTTTATTATATTCCAAATTGAATCTTACATGACATGCATAACTAATATCAGAATACATTCTATTATTAATCTAGTGTGAATGGATGTTATCGTATATAAACATACAACACACACTGAATTATTTTAATGACACAATAGGTAGATTTATAATGTGTCATGTGTATTTATTATACGCATGATTTTAAATTATATATATATGTAAATGATTACATTATTTTTTTTTTTTTTGAATATTAAATAATTTATTAGTGTATATAAGCACAGATTATAATTCTAAATTTTAATGTTTTTATGTGATAATATTTTGTTTTTTATTACTGATTAAAATGTGTTAAACTTGATTTCAAAATTAAACAGGTCTCGTTTGTTTATTTTATTTAGTCGTTTTATAAAACCAATATTTATAAATATACATACTCATGCATATATATGTTAAATCAACTTAGTGATTTAATATTTATAAAGAAGTTATATATAGCTTATATTAAATTTATTATTACTATGGGATATTTGTGGAAATGCCTGAAGAGAGTCGATTGCAAATTTCTACTCTGAGCTCAAATTCCGAGAGTAACGAGGTTATTAATAGAGGAGTGAATTGGATTGTATTTTAAATCACATCATCCATGGCATTCTATAAGAAGACTCAAAGTCCGACTATAGCTAGATGCGACTTCCTCGAGTCCTGAAAAGGATCGTCCCATTATAATATATATGATTTAGTTTCCTAACAGTTAAATAGTTTATAAACAAAATAGACTATTTGGAATATTTACGTTTAACAAATAAATAAAAAATACAATTTAAGTACTAATAGTGATATGAATCTGAAGACAAATAGCATTAAATTTTAGATGCTTTACTTGTATAGATTCTTGGAACTCTTGTAATACAATTTGAACATAATTAATATATTGGAATTTGATGCCTTATAGGAGGACTGATTTTTTAAAAACAAATGACTATCTTAATTGGGTGCAGAAATTAGATTGTAGGTAAGATACAATTGGAAATAGTAGAATGGATTTCAGATAAGAGTTAGTTAAGAGTAACAATAAGAGTATCTGACCAATCATGTAAGTTAAGATGTTGCATCAAATCCTTGGTACTGTTTCCTATACAGATAATAAGAGAATCAATGGCTGTGAAGATAAAAGAGGATTAATAATTCAATGATGGAAAAGTAAGATAAATTATTTTCAATATTACAATTGTTATAACAAATAATAGTAAGGAATATCACAAGTATCAATTCGCAAAAGGAATGATTGCAACAGAGATGTTTTCCATGTCAGGATCAGCCTGACTTTAAATTCTTTCAGAATAAACTGAAATGGTCAGATAGGTATTCATAATAATAAAATTAAAATGAATAAAACACAATGCAACTTTCACAAAGAACTTCATAATGGTAGTGAGGTAGCCTGACTAATCAAAGCCCCTATATCTTGAGCAATCAAGTATAGATTAAAAAAATTTAGTCACAAAATAAGCAAGTTTTAACTGCAAATCCATATGCAGTATCAGAAATTTGGGATGTCAGAACTCTAAGGACATCTAGTAAATTAAACTTAATTTGGTAATAAGTGATATTCTAGAGCAGGAAGCAATTTGATTTTCAGGGGGGAGGCATTTGAAAATGAGTTATTAACAGTGAATTTTTTTGAATTTTTAACAGTGAATTTGAAAGCCTGCTAATTATTCTTATATCTTATTATTCATAAATTAAGCTAAGAATGTTTTTAAAATTTCTCTTTCTATGCTATATTTTTCTCAGTGCCTTTTCTGTTTAGATAACCTTTACTCCTTACCTCTTTATTGTTACTTGGAACAAGTTAAGTGACTTGAAACTCCATTGTACTTCAATTATCCTTTCACTAATGGCCTTTTAGACTTCCTCCATGTGAACAGGAGTTCACATTATGAATAATAAGAATTATATGTCACAGGGTAGGGGGCATCAAGATTTTAGACGCTTAGGTTGGCATGGCCAAATAAAATTGGGAACTACTATTCTAGAGTTAGCTATAATATTCTGGCTTAACTTGAAAAAAAAGTTAAATAATTTGTTGAGCCATTTGATTTAATAATTCAAAATAAAAAAGCTAATATATGAATTTTACCAATATTAATAAATATGAATATATATAAAACTATCACTTTTTCAGAAAAAAATGTTTTAATATGCTTCTTTAGTTCTGTATGTGTGGCTATTTGTTACTATTATTATAGCATTAAGATTTGAACCAAAAATGCAAGATGCCAGCCAGATTCAAAGTATAATGATCCGAAGAATGCGACTTAATGTAAATCTGCACTACAAGGGCGCCATTTAGGCATTTGAACCTAGAAAAATTTATATAGTAGGCAGATACGTAAGTTTAAAAAAAAAATTATTATATTGGTTGATTCCGGTCGTTAGCCCATTGTCACTAGCTCAGTGGAATAGCAGAGATTTATATTTTATAAATTCTTATCTAAGAATATTTTTTTAAAACAGAATAAAATAAGCCACTGCCAGAAATTAACACACAAACATTTATTTATGCACATATATATCAAATTTAGCATTATTTTAGAATAACTTTTACTTTGGATTTTAACTTGATTTTAGAATTTAAATTTACATTTTAATTTTTATAATATTATAAGTTTACATTTTAATTTTTATAAGTTCGCCCAGATGGATTTATGAAAGTTTGTTTTAGAATGTTGAGTATAGATCGGTTACACAGATTACGCGGTCAAAAACATTTCCATAATAAACATAAACGATCAAAATATAAAGTAATTGATGGAATTGCAGAGGGAAATTCATAAGAAACCCAATGACATTCATCATAAGATGCCGCAGAGACACCAATAACTTAAACGATATCCGACATAAATACATCTTAGATACTCACCGTAAAGTATCAGTATTTACCGAATGTCTATATATTTTGATCAAATATGAAAACCCAAAACATAATTAACCGGTAACGAACCCATGCAAGCATCTATATCCAACTTAAATTTAATGCATTTTTATTTAGTGTCGAGTATGAATAGGCTACATAGATTTGCATTTGAAAAGAAAATATTCTATCCTTATTTAACCTTAGGCCAAAATTTCGCAGTCAAACCAGCGTCAATCCATCTGATACATTGATGTATGCAATGTAGCATGAAAATACAACAGCACAATATACTATACTGTCAGGAATGGACATCTGAACAGTATAGTTAGAGAAGAAATTGCCTCTCATCAGATAAGAATACTACATCTATCTGACAATAAGAGCAATAAAAAAAACTCCATAGGAAGGAACTGCGGTCTCTGTCTTATAATTCCCTCCATAGGCAAAACGAGAGTGTGCTGCATATAAAGCGATTCTGCCCATAGTGAACTTCATACTACATCTACTAATTACACCAATATATCCAATCCATTGACCTAATTCAACTACGAAACAAATAACCTAAGATTACCCTCCCCTAATATAACTTTACAAATCTATATAGCCATTCACATCCGACTTTTAACATTTATATAATTTAATTTATCGCAAAACAAAAATCATAAATAAAACTTAAAGAACAAAAAAAAAAAAAAAATGGAAATGATTTTAAAAAGAAATACATCAAATAAAAAGAATTAATAATGAATTTAGTTTGGTCAGATAGGATTCTATTTCCATAAATTAAATACTGGGAAAGTTTACATTTTAAAGTTCTTAGTGTTTTCAAATTAATATTGTTCATTAGATTTTATAAAGTTCTTACGGTTTTAACAAGTACGTAGTTTCTAATTTCTTGCAGTTGCTTGCCATTTGGAGCCAGCGTTAATTCCCTCGATGTCCTATGGTCCTCAATCTAGGAAAACGATGTCATTTCTCTTTCATTTTTTAAACAAGATTGAAGGGATTGAAGAGTGCGTCTTTTCAATCCCTTCTCCTTCAACTCTGCACTAACACATATCTGTCCTCTCTTAATAATAACTATTATTCACTCACTTTTTATAGTAACCTTTCAGATCCAGTGGACATTACGTCACGACGATGTGATAGTCCTTTCGCTGAGGTCCGATTCCATTGTTTTTCATTCATTGGCTATTAGTTTCTATTGTTTTCCTATCTGACCGATGCTATACATTTAAATGCCCAAGGCTAGTTTACATATGACTAATTAAATTAATCATTTCCATTTTTTCAATAACATTAATTAATTTGTTTTGTACAAACTTAGATATATTTTTATCTTTAAATCTTTACTGACAATTTAGTTTTAAAATACTTTTTCTTTTTTTTTAATAAAGTTTTATTTTAATAATTTTTTTCATCTGTGCGATTATATAGATATGAGTTTAGTATAGAATTTTAATTTTCAATTTTTAATTCTTAAAAAAAAAAGTTTTATTTGCGAACTTTTATTTTTTTCATGTTTACTAATAAAAAAACAATGTAACGACATCTGTGCCCGTTACAAAAGGAAATATTGTTTAATATCACTCTTATTCAATTATATACTCTATCTCAGCAATATAAATGATAAAATAATTTTTAAGGGATAAGGATATTATTACTACTGGAAGATACTAGAATTCTGAGATTGAAAGTGATAACGGAAAATAAGACCATATTATGGACAAATAATTTTGAGAAAAAAATGAATATGGTTAGAATTTGCTTTACAATATATGTGGTAATTTGCCTCATGTGATTCCAGAAGAATGAAAAAATGGATATAAGATTGAATGATTAAAAATCAAGAAATATAATAAGCATAATAACAAATAAAGATGGTCAACATCATAACCGGAGAGCCATAATTTTCAAGGAGGGGAGATGTCATTGATTCATATCGTAACTTAATAATTGCATATATTAAGATGAAGCTTAACAAGTTAAATGAAATTCACTTTTAGAATTGAAGATATCTCTGACTAAGTTATCTGAATTATAAATAATGAAAAAATAACAGATAACGATTAAAAAGAAACTCAAACATTTAGACAAAAAAAAAAGGAAACTAAATTAAAGAGTTAAAAATTATTAAGACTTGAAGTTATTCTAAAATTATATTAGACTAAGAAAGGATTAAAAACAGAATCACTTACACAAAAAAATATTAAATTGGTCCAAGAAAAATGAATGCTAAAAAACAAACGAATCAATTCAAATTCACAAAACAGTATTACAAAACAAAGACAATAAGAAAAAACAGTCAGAGACAAAAATAATTGGAAATTCAGTATAGAGATATAGAAAAATATCTAAAGAGTATACAGAGTGATAAGAAACCATAAGAGAAAATGGTAGATAAATCAGGAGATAATAAAAAATGAACATGAAAAACTGCTCACTACCGAGTTTTAAAACAATAGTCAGATTACTGTTCTAAATTATATAAAGCAAACTCTGATAAAGAAAATATTAGAAAAATTAATACAAGAACTTAGTGAAAATGCACCTCTAGATATTTTATTGAAAAAAGTTTAAAAGTATTGAATAATTCTTTAGGCAGGCGCTACTGTACTCTTGAAAAAAAAATATTTTTTTTTAGTACATTTGAAAAATAGATCTTCAGACCTAATTTTTTTTTATGTATTTGTTCAAGAAAATGTATTTTTTTAATTATGTTTCTATAACTTATATTTTTTAAAATTAAAATAGAACAATAATATATTTTAAAGAATTTTCAAATAAAATTAAAGTTTTGGATTTTTTTTATTATTATTATTGGTAACATATTTTTAAACTTTAATGTTATAATTGTAAGAAATAATACATTTTTAATAAACACCAATTATAATGAAAGTTAAAAAATGTATTTATTTTTATAAAGCTGCATCAAATAAAAAAAATAAACAAAGTTTAAAAAAGAATAGGAACCCTGAAAGTGAGGAAACATTAGACAAATGATTAGATATAGCAGAAAGGTTATTACAAAAAATTTATAGACTGTGTAAATTACATGGAAACAAGGTACAGTACCTAAAGCATTGTTAATGCCAATCCACAAACTGTATTGAGAAAGGATAGAAATCCCACACAACAGATATTATCATTCTATTTCATTGCAGAGAAAAACAGATTTTAAAAAGGGTATTTATATCTGTGTGAGCTGATTTTCAAAAGGCATTGACAACAATGATCAAGAGATGACTTGAAAAATAATTCAATGCTATGAAGTAGATTGTAAACTAATTAACCTTCTAAAAAATGACTGTAATAAGTAAAAACAGGCATGAGAATATCATCAATCCCACTGATACACATTTGAAAAAATATTGAACAAGATCAAATAAAAATGCAGAAAGTATCAGAAATAGCATAATATCACAATTACTATTTCCTATGCTTACAAACTCTCTATACAGTAGTGCCACCCAGTGTAATCCTTAGTAATCATGGTTGAAGGAAGGTTGATACATAAAATCCCCATCTACTGCTTACTCGTCCAACATCCTGAAACTAGTTTCTATCTTGTGGCTTTCATCAGTGAAAAGCTTTGGATCTGAGAGCACCGCACCTAGATCTAAAGATCTAATGCTATCTTCTAACTGCCACTAGGAGCTCAAGATGAAAATACATTTGTTTTCAATCCAAACTCATTTTCCAGTATAGGAATATAGATCTGAACTCAGTTCAGCATCTATACATTTTGGTGTCTTTGGTTTATCAAAAATCACAATTATCACAATCCCATGGGCAGAAATGGTATAAAACCACCAAAACATTACATGATCACCATTTCCTATGCCTATAGATGCTGAAATGAGTTCAGATCTATATGGTTATACAGATGAATGAGCTTGGATTGAAAACATAAATGTTTTCATCTTGATTGCCTAGGTAAAAGGTGACTGCTGGAGGGCAGCATTAGATTCTTAGATCTAGATGGTGCTCTCAGATCCAAAGTTCTTCACTGATGAAAGTCACAAGATGAGTAGGCATTAGATGGGGATTTTCTGCACAAAACTTTCTGCATCCATTGAATACTAAGGCTTGCACTGAGTGGCACTACTGCATGGAGAGTTTGATAATGTTTGATTACACACATACATATTGTTTATTGATTGCACATGTACAGTATTTTTCAACATGTACGTATATATACTTTTTTATATGTATAGAAAACATATACAAATGATAGTATAAACAAAAATTAATGCAGTTATTAATAATAAATTGAAAGAGCACATTTACATATAATATACATCTATTATATGTGTGACTACTTATTCAAATTCACTCAAAACAAAACTTACTATATCTTTATTTTTTAAAAATAATATGAATAGCAAAATGTCGTCAGACTTTCATCACAATTAAATCTGCTCTGTATATCCTTATCCTTCAACCCCCCTCTCCATAAAAATAAAATTGCAGTCGTATTATTAATAGATCATGGTGACACTAGTTGTTTTAATGTTTTTAAATTTGTATTGACTTTGGAATCTATATAGTCAGTCATCCCTAAACATTTCAAGCTAAGTTTTCTGATTCAATTTAAGATTTTTTTGACAATTCTTTTGTCTTCATTTGGTCACTTGAAAAAAATATTTTACTAATTTTCTTAAATTTCATAAAACTTTTAATTTTACACTTAGAATATGCTTTATTACATCAACATTAAAGCAAAGAATAAAATATGCTTTCTACTCAACACAAAGAAATGTTAGTAATAAACACGAACACATACCATTCTCTAAAAGAGTAAAATGGCTACTGCAGTATTGCAAAATTTTATTAAATTTATAAATGATTTTTTTTTTTTTTAACGTGATGTTGCTATATCATAAAATTTATTAAATTTACGAATTTTAATGAGTTTTTTGTTTGTTAAATTTTTTTTCTTTTATTTATAATTTTTTGTGATAATGTATAATTGAAGTTATGTATATTGATAGCGTGTATTTTGTAGCTTCACTGTAAAAAAAAATGAGCCACTAAACATCACATGATCACCATTCTACTGTATGGAGAGTTTTGCCTCTGTATTACATGAAATGAGAATAATTTAAGATATACAGATGATCATTGATGAAACTGAAAAAACCTTAAATTTACATAACAGATATCAAATAAAGAAGCAAAGAGATATGGTTTATATATAAACATGATAAAAAAACAAGAACTGCAGTACTTGGGAGAAAAAAATGAATAGAAAATTGAAAGCATACTAAATTACATAAAAAATTTGAGTATCTTGAAAATAATATCAGTTACGTTAATTGTGAGAAACAAAATATATCTATAAGTTATGATCATACAATACACAAAAAAAATTAAACATACTTAAAATATAGTTATTAGTATATTATATGGTAAAAAAACATGGATGATAAAATATTCAATGAGAAGAATTTTGGCATTTTTGAAAGGTCATGCTACAGAAGATAATTGAATAAATAGCAAAAAATTAATTGAAATTTTTTTTATTGAAATTAATTATAGAGAAAAAATTAAAAGTGTTTGAATGCAAATGTAGAATGAATAGCAATCAATATTACATAAAACAAAAACAAATCTATAGAATAAAGACCTTGTCCAAGAGTAGTATGAAATAGTATTATAATTTTTATTAGTCATTCATAAGACTAGAGATTATCCATTTAATGAATATTTCTGTAATGTAATTTTCATTACACCACTCTCGTGCAAGGTAGGGAATGGTTTTTATCTGCTTTTAACACCTTGTGGGTGCCTTTTTCACATCTTTGGTCATACAATTTATGATTACATCCTTCCACAAGATGTTATAAACAGATAGAAACCAGTCTCTACACCTTGCGTGAGTAGTGTAGTGAAAATTACACTATGGAAATATTACTCATTAGTATGAAGTTGATTTGCATTTGCTCAATGTTCTTGCAGAAGATAGACCAAATTGGAAATGTTAAAAAAAGCATTACAATCCTAGCGATGCACTATAATCTTTTGGTATATGTAAATAATGTTATCTATCAAATAAAAATTTTTTGACAGAAAATCTTTATAAAATACTGAATGACATATATATATATAAAAGATAAACAATATATATATAAACGATAAAATTAATACTTGTGACAAGGTTTCTTTCTTATATTTAACTTTGCTTTTGTTAAGATAAAAAATAATTAAGTAGATGAACCACAATTTTTTTAACTTGCATGGATGCCTTACACTGACAATAAATGTGATTATATCTCTTATTCTGAAATAATAAAATAATTTGCTGCAGTCTTATCTTTTTGCACAAATTCCTTGAAACTTGTTTTATGCTTGTGCTTTTATCTCAATTCTATTCTTAGAACTTACAGATGACCATTCTGAACAAAAATTGATAACATTTTCACTTCAATTATTGTTTTCTTTTTTTTGTAAATAAATAGCTATTTATTGTAGTTTTCTCTTTTATTCTTTTTCTTGATTGTTAATTTGCAGTTATCATCCACATTTATACTATTATTTGTTTGATTTATTCCAGGCAAAGTATAAAAGGCTTACTGTTATACTTATTAACTTAATTGTGTGAAGCAAAGTGAGAAATTATGCAGTATCTTAATTGATAAATAGAAATAGGGTAGATAGGTTATAAAAAAAGGTTACTATCATGATGACAAAATTGTATACAAGGACTATAATTCCTGTAATGCATTCATTAATGAAAATAGTGAATCATTAAAAAATCAATTCAAAACATTCTTATCTGCCAAGGGTGTTAATTAATTGTTACAAATATTGATTTTGAATAGTGCAATAACATGTGAAATCAAAATATTTGCAATTTTATACTGTATGTCATTTTCAAAACAAACGAGAACAAAAAAATATATAGTTGTTAGCCATCACAATGTATAAAAAATTCTGAGTAAATACAATAGACTAAATGTAGCACACATTTTTATAAAAAAAGTTAAATTGTTAAAAAAAATCAAGCATTTTATCCAAATGCCATGTGAATAATTCATATTGATTTGCAACATATAAATAAATAACACTAAATAAGGTTATATATATTATTTAATACAAAAAACTTTCAGCAGCACTTTGTTGCCTTCTTTAGTGTAACTGATATATTATAGTAACATCAGCACACCATTATATATAATGACACCTACACTTCGGTTGCCTAAATTACAATTTTTTTCACTTTCATATGCAAAAAAATTATATAACGGATTATATTTATTTTCATTTTACAATAACATATAAGCTACAATTGTAGATGTTGTTTATAAGAATTTTTATTTTTACCATTAAAATTACTGATATGCATTTCAGTGATTTAATCCAAATTCATAAAATTTCCAACTTTGAAAAGGATTAAGAACCAAGACTTTTGGAATAATGATATTCAATCTTTATATGGTACTTTGATCATTCTCAGACTTCAATGGTGATGAAAGGGAGGCTTACGTTTTGCAAAGAAAAGCTTTAGAAACCATTGCAGCCAATTACAGAATTGGTTTCACTGACAACAATTGCAATGACATGCTGAAACTTTTATAAGTTTATAGACCTACATGCTGTATTATTTTATGTGAGTTGAGAAATTATCTTAAAAGAAGAAAACTTAAGAAAAATAAAGGAAACAAAGACAAAAAAAGAATTCTGTCTGAAGATTTTGATGATACCATTTTACTTACAGTTAAATATTAGATTATTTCTATCATCTAGTTAAACTGTTAAAATGTTTATTTGAAAATTCAAACTTTATTTATATTTTTTCAAATGCATTCAATCTTCAATAATAGCACACAGTTTAGTACAAAGCACAGTATTTTAAGTGGTATTATTGTCTTCTTTTCTTTAGCCATTGCTGTTCTAGCAAGCTTTAGATTTGTAAATACTGAATTTACTGCAATGCTCTACTAATTACTATACTATCAAAGATAATACTCAGTAAAAATATTCTATATTTAGCTATGAGGATTTTTGTTTCACTATTTTTTCAATTTATGGTAAAGAGTAATTGTTGTTTTCAAACACTGATGTTATTTATTATTATTACATAGAGAAGAACATGATTTTCTATTGATTTTCTTAAAAAAAATAAACATTTAAGCTTCAAGTAAAAAATTAAGGGAGTGAAAGAGCAAAACAAATTGGTCATTGATATAAAAGGAAAAGGAAACCAAGAGCACTTATTTAAGATTGGAAAAAAAAAAACTAAATGAATATATACAGCTAAAATTAAAAAACAACTAGAAGAAGTGTATATAAATATATAGTTTAGGCAATAAAACTCTTATAAAGAAAATAAAAGTGAAGATAAGTTGTGACGTTTTCAAATACACCTTAGATAAACATGGCAACAGCAGAAACATAAATACCATATTTATTAACAAATGAGATGCTAAAAGAAAATGTAATAGTGCATTCAATATCTTTATTGAAAAAAAGAGGAAGAAAGAAAGAGAGGGAAGGAAAAGAAAGGGGGAGGGGAAGAAAGAGGGAGAGAAAATCATATTCTTCAAAATGAAATAAATAAAGATAATGAAAAAGTTACGACTTGCATTAAGAAAACAATCAATATATGAACTAAAGCAAAAGCATTTAAAAAAAAATAAATAAATGGAAATTTAGACTGCTTAAATAAGCTATGAAAAATTGAAGTAAATAAACAAACATCTAATTTCAGAGATGAAAAGTTAATAATATAACTAATAGGGTTAAAAAAAAAAAGTAATAATTATAAAAACAACTTATGGAGAAGCAGAAACAAGATATAATATAGAATGTATAAAATAGTTTTTCAGTCAAACTACTAATCAAGCTGCCGCTCTATATCCAAGATTGACAAAAGAAGTTGTATATAAGTTAAAAAAAAAAAAGTGATATAAAAATGTCTAATAATTTTATGAATCAGTATATTTAAGAGGCAATTATTTAACTAAGATATGTAACAGTCAATTTCTGAATTGTGAACTATAACAATACATGGTTCTAGGGCCTGACTTCCGGGAACTCTCTTCATTAATTGTACTAAACCCCAAAATCTTCAAACATAAATCAAAACAAATTTAGAATTTTATTTATTTAAGCAAATTCACTTGATTTAGTAATCTGAAATATAAAAAATAAAACATATTCAACTATTAAATAATATCTGCTAATTAATGAATATACTCACAGAAAAGGTAATTTTTTTAATATTCAGCTTCATTGTCTAGCATGCTTGCAATATATTCAATATATCATAATCATAGTGTATAATAGTGTGGTTACAAGTTCTTTATATCCATGTTTAATTATTATCTAATAAGCTATTCAATGTATTCAAATTTAAATACAAGTTTAGATTTATTCAAATAGTTGAACTATTAAATAAGATTCAAGTTATTGTGTTTACTGCAGGATTTACATATAAACACAATCTCAAAAAATACAACTATAATATTTATTAATAAAATAAATACACAATTGTGTAAAATTTACAGTACATATAATAAATATTATCTTTTCATCTAATACTGTAGGCAAGATATAGTGTTAGTTGCTGTATAGCTATAGAAGGGACTTCAGATGTTCTTCTAAGCTAACCTACCATTTTCCAGCTGTACTAAACAGCTTGTCTCTTGCATAGGTATGGTGATACTTCCAGCTGTTCTGTTACAACCTGCCTCATATCTGGTTTATATCTAGCAATTTCCATTTGTAACATTAATCACCTCACTGCTCAACCATATAGTGGACATGGATACTACCATTCAGCTTTAACAGTTCTTGTCTAACTTTACCTCCAAATATATTAACTATTTATTGTCAGATCCCTTATATAATGCAAACATTCAGATTCAGTGAGCATCATTGCCTATTGAATCATTCTTGACATTGAATGTATCATGTTTTTGTATATCCATGGGTCCATGGCAATGAATGCCCAATCCAATCACGATAAGATGGAATCTGGATTAGTCCATTATTTAAAGGCAAGGTAAAATATAACACAAGCCTGCTCTAATTTATTGTTAGTGCTGTTGGGACTCGGAATAGCTGATGGAGTTTCTCCAGAAATCGGTCTGGTGATGCTTGCACTGTCATAGTTCACAGTTCAATAAAAGTTAACGAATTATTACCAATTCATAAGAAGTTTGAGCACTAAAAGTGGCAATTGGACCATAAATCATAGACCTTAATCTACAGAGTGTACCACTCTACTACTGTGCCAATAATGTAGGGCAATAATTTGGTTATTATACATTAATTAAATAATGAGCTAATAGAGGTGCTTTAAAGCACACATTCATAATAAGATATAACTCTGTAATGTATTAATTACTTAATTGGTTATATGAATTTGTTTTTGAACTTGATGTTAATACATATAGATGAAACAGTTTTAAATATCTCACAGCAGACATACACATTAAGCCAATTAACTATTGGTTGGTGATATATTATTTTTCATGATTTTCGTTCCTTGTTTTATATATTAGCTTAGAATAGCAAAATACTCATTTACCAACCAATGACTGAATGATAGGTTAGCTATGAATCAGCTACTTGGAAAACATCCTAAGTTTCAATGGAAATTCTCAACAAAGATTCAGACCACAGATCATGGAAATGGAAGGCAGATTTTGCCTTTTGTTTTTGATTAAATCTTTATTTAAATATATGTAACTTAAGTTCGTGAGAGTGTAGGAAGAAAAAAAAAAACTGCCCATTGTACTTTTTAAAAATCTAGTTATATATAATGTAGATTAATTAGGAATCAAATAAAGAATGAACTAAACGATTACACAATAGATTATTTCATATGCTACTCTACATGTTCCTCAATTAATCATCATACTTTTTTTAAAAAAATATGACATAATTCAAATAAATATAAAATAAAAGGGGATATACACATGGAACCACAATTTTATAATAAAAAAGTTGTTTGTTTATCTTTATGTATTATAAATTTCATATAAAGTATTGTCCATTTAATACAAAACATCCATCTAAATATGTTTTTCACTTTTCAAAATAGTCCAGAAACACAAAGTGAAGCCTTTTAATATTTGCATCATTTTTTTCTTCACCATTAGTGTGCAAAAAAAAAAAATAATAATTGAGGCATGTTTTATTCCAGAGAGATCAAGTGGATATAGTTGATAGATAAGCTGGATCATGCTGAATTTAATTAAAAATTGATTTACACTCAAAGCTTTGTGTGCAGACACATTGTCGAGATGAAGCTTGCGCTCCTCACTTTGCCATAAAATGGGACATTTTACCGAAACAAGCAAATACTTCACAACTTGTAGATAAAACATCTGACCATTACAAACTAATTCTAAGACAAAAATTCCATTTGCAAATATATATATATCAGCATTGTCTTGACATTGGACTTAAATTGCCATGTTTTTTGGAGGATGTAGTGAATATGACACTTTCATTAAACCATTTGTAAACTTGTGTTTTCCCCAGAACAACTCTCTTAAATCTGTTTCAAGTATTATAACTGTTTTCCCTGACATTTTCCCTAAAAAAAAAAAGTAGAATTTCACATTATTCCAACTTTCAGACATTACAAAAATTGACAAATATGCAAAGCACTTTACAAAAAAATGTGGTATATAGCACCATGATTTCACACTGATGACATCATTTGGCAAATTGGTGAATAAAGGTCCCCACAAGAGGTATATAGCAGCGGAAGCATGTATGACAACAGGCTCTCCAGAGAACTAATCTGTTTATTTTTGCCCCCCCCCCCCCAGTACATTACATTTTTTTCTTTCAAATCTTTATTAAAAAGTGACAATATCCTTTTTCTTAATCCTACATTTCGATCAAATTTTTACTATCATTAATAAGGCTTTACCTAAAAGAAATGTACTAGCACCTTATTTATCATTATAAAATATATACATACAAATAAAAATGTTTAATGTAATAAAAATAGTACACATATATTAGTCTAATTGAACATCTATCTATATATACTTGCATAAAAATATAATAATTTTAAGAAATTTAATACAGATTACTAATTTTCCATAGTGGTTTATTGGTACACTCCTTAATTTATATAAACATTTTTTTTTTAAAAAAAGTCTTTTTATACTGTCAGTTAAAAAGTATTTTATAATTTAATTTATTTTAAAACTCCATTAAATTCTCTAATTACTTCTCAGTTTTATTTCTAAAATCCTTTAATTAAATATTTGCTTTTATTTAAAACCATCTATTGTAAATAAAGTTTAGTGTTTGTTTTAGATAAAGTCTTAAAAAAATAATCAAACACTTTATTACTCAGGATTTCATAAAAAATTTGAATATTAATTAGCCTTGATCCATAAACCCTTAGCTCCAAAATCTGCCATTTCACCACTGCTTCAAACCTTGCAGAATAAAGAAAGCTCTGACAACAACAATAAAAATATGATCTAAATGTAGGAATAAAAAGCAAGTAGATTGCTACATATTAATTAACAAAATCTAATTTTTAAATATATATATTTATTTAAATTTAGCTTATTTTAGATTGAGAATTTAAAACTTAAAATTTCTTTTTTACTATTTTTAATTACTTAATATGGTAACATTGAAACTAATGTATTTTGATTCATTAAAATTAGTGAAGACTTTTGTATTGCTCATATATTTTAAAATCATTCCTAATTTTTTTATTCATATTATATATATATAATTTCAAAACATATAAGGCAAAAAGGAAGTATATTAAAAAAAAAAAAAAGACCTTTAACTAACATTAACAAATCAAAATACAACATTGATAGTTATTATTGCAATGAAGTAAAATAAGAAAATTAAATATATATAATACAAGTTTTGAATTCTAAACCAGAAATAATTATTGCATAATACCTAAATTCATTGCTTACTTGAATTCTAATTGCTTACATACATAAGCAGATTTTTTTTTAAAAAATAAAAAAATTAATCATGCAAGGAAGATTTCCTAGAATAAAATTATAAAGAATTTTTTCCATCTGTATTCTCCCTTTCTATATATACTTAAATAATAATTTAACAAAAAACATGAAGGCAAACAAAAATATAAAGATGAAAATCATATTAGAGATTAATTTTTCAATGATTATAAATATCAATCTGTGAAACACAAATACATCAGCAGTACAACTGTATTTGTTGATAATCATATTGCATTAACAAAATCTTTCTAATTTAGTTATATAAATTAAAAAAAATTATATGAATAAAATGAGAATTCCAATTGTGAGAATTCTGACAGAAGGGAATAAAATTAAATAAAACAAAAATAAATTCTCTAAATAAAAAAAACTTTATATAAAAATTAAAATTTTCCTGTCAGATATATACATAATAATGATCTGAGACTTGGACACTTAATAGAAGAGCAATACAGAGACTTCAGACCACTCAAAGAAGTATGGAGAGGTGCATGTTGGGAGTAACAAGAAGAGATCGAAAAAGCAATATATGGGTAAGAAAACAAACAGGTGTTACTGACCTCATTGAAAAAATTAAAAGACTGAAGTGGAGTTGGGCTGGACATATTGCTAGAAGAGATGATAATAGATGGACAACTGAAATCTTAAACTGGATTCCAAGAGATTGTAAAAGACCCAGAAAGAGACCACATGTGAGATGGATGGATGAAATAAGAAAGTCTGCAGGGGTGATGTGGAGAAGAGAAGCTAAAGATCGGAGATGGGTTGAACTTGGAGAGCCCTTCATCCTGCAGTGGATTGATAATGATTAATGATGATGATGATGATGAATGAAGATTAAATTATACACACATGTATATATGTGTCATACAGGGTGAAACAATTCAATGATATAAATATTTAGCTGAACATGCCTTCAGTAGTGTGTACTAGACACATGGTAACTAACACCAATGTCCCACTGACTATGCACTTGAATATTAAGCAGCCAATTAGTTGCATCACCATGAGTCTGGTACACAGTACTGAAAGCATATTCGGCTAAATATTATTAATATCATTGAACTGTTCCTCCCTGTATGATACATAAATATACATGTCTATAATTTACATAATAGATAGAGTTACTTATTTATTTATTTATATAATAAAAGAATAACACTAAACTTTATTTAAAAAACCAATTGCATAATCAATATTAAATGCATATATTAAAATTCCTAACCTTTTTAAATAAGTCTGTTACAGGGCTAATTTCACAATAAACTTACCGAAAAATTTATTACTCTTCAAATGAAGTGCAGAAGATTAAAATGCCTTGATCAAGTCAAAACTTAATACAAAATTATAAGCTGACTTAAAAAGCAAAATATAAAATGCACTGCTATTTTATATCAGGCTGCCCTAAACAATAGAATGTACCACATGAATAAAATATGAAAAGAGCAGCAAATATCTTTTTTAATTTCTGCAAAAAGTTCATTTATAAATAAATCAAATGATTCATAAATTTTCCAAAATAGATAATCAAAATACTGCATCAAAGTTTACAAAGGAAATCAGAATATAATCCAATAGTCAGTCCAAACATTTAAATTCATTCTCCTGTATAACTGCAGAAGTTTAAAATTCCTGGAACGTGACCTATAATATAAAATGCAACTTCAGTACTCTTGCTCTGACTAAAAACATTAGAGGTCAATTAAATGTTTGATATCCGATAATAATTAATAAGTGAAACAAAATATTCTTTTTAACAAAATCACTCAATTCTTTAAAATAACGAAGTCAAAATTACAAATCCAAAATCTTTTTCTTTATGGAACTGTCTTTTATTAGTACTACATTTTCTTGTTAATGAGTGGTATCATCTCTTTCTAGATATTAAAGATAAAACCAGCACAAATATTTTTCCACATTTGTTTAATCAACCTCATCATGATTTATTTTAATTCATATAAGATCTAAAGCTTTTAATATTTAGATTTAAGTATAAAATACTTGCCACTAGAGATTTTCTAATTGAGAATATTTTTCATGGATAGTAGTTTCATATTATGAACCAAAGGCATTGGTGTTTATTGAACCGTTACTCTTTCTTTCACTTCATCAAATATCACATTCAAACATTCTAAAAAAAAATTTAATATTTCATTTCCAATAAATCACTTTATGCATACCCCATATGCAATTCTGATTCAAATCCAGATAGAATTTGCTCATCAATGTCAGCACACAAATCTAGCTACAAATCAATATTAATTTGTGAATGAACTATCCTTAGCCAAAAGATAAAGTATGTTTCAGGCAATCAGGATCAATCAGATTAGTATCAAAATATGATGACTGTAAAGAAAAATTGGAATTATAATATGATGTTAAGTTATTTACAAGTCAAAAATTCAGCCACTTATTAGAATCGGAGTTGTGCTTTTCTATTATCCCATGCATTACATACATGTTTATAAAAAAATTGCCAAGTTAAATACTCTTTATATATGTATGACTAATATTAAAAATATTCAGGCTTCAAAATTGAATTAGTTATATAGTTAAATGCATATCAATAGAAAATTATGAGTGCTATTTCTGTATGAATGTTCAGTTGTTTCAATTTCCATGTCACCTGACAAATGTAGGTGAGAAAGATTAGTCTGAGACATTTTTATTAAAGACAACTGCTCAGGATTTGTAATAAGTTTTAGAGAAGTACATGGCTAATGTGAAAGATTTAACGTTTATCAAGTGCTATCCCTTATATTATATTTGTGGTCCACTGCAGTTTTAATGTGAATATAAATAATTACTAACTATTATAGGATATGAATATTAAAAAACTAATGAGTTGAATATTTTATATATATATGATAGCTGCTAAAACATTCCAGCCTCAAACTGATTATAAATGTAATGTATAAATAGAAAATTCTGACTGTTATTTCTGTTTGGATGTTTAGGTGCTCAAATTTCAGACCAACGAGTACAGATTTATTATGTGAAATACACATACAGTGAGGGATTGGGCTGGATTAATTTTTTATAAAACAACAGTTCAAGATGGATAACAAGTTTTAAAGAAGTGAATGGTAAATCTGGAAGATTTATTTGGCTATATATATACACACAGAATATTTGTAAAATGACTTTTGTGAAATAATTGGAATTATAAAAACATATTTATGCATGAAAATATACACATTTAAACAAAACAAATACTATATGGGCTTACTTTAATTAACAGTTTCCACACAATAACCATTAATGATTGTATTAATATCAATCAACTGTTTGAACACATTTTTAAGCATTTCGAGTATTACATTTTGAAGAGTTTTATAAGTGTTAAAATCAGTTATAGCTCTTATTCTTCTACAGTACACAACTGACTCAATAAAACCATAGATAATAAAAAAATCTAAGGATATTATGATTGAGATCCTCTTTGGCTAATTTAATGACTCTAAAACAATTATCAAGATAATTCTAAACAATTGTTGCATAATGGCATAGTTGTTATGTTAAGAATACCACTCCAATGAAAATGAATACAAGAAATTGTTCAAGCTTGTCAAGATGTATGTATCCTATAATTGTGGTTTACTTTACTTTCATGATCAATGATATGTCTGAAAGGAAAATAAAAATTTACATATAAAACAAGTGAAATTTTAGAACAGATCTTGCAAAAAAAAATTTGCTTGATTTAAACATTTATATAAATACATAAATTTGTATAACAATACATATATCTTTAGGCCAGTAACACAGTTTTTAAAATAGTTCAGATTTCACTAAAAGAGATTACCTCTTTAGGAACATCCTGCATGCAAATAACAGGTTTATATTCACACATAAATATTATATTTATAAAGATAGATTTATGCAAAAATGTAATAAAAGTCAATGGCAATTTTATTGATTTATCTGATATTGACTATATTTTTATTTTTTCCAAATTTGTGTTTTTATTCAATATCATTATCAAGTGGTACCAGTTAAGTGTGTAATTTATTGTAGTATCTTTTTAAGACTAGGTGGTACATGTCATAAAAAAAAAATAATTGATAAAAAATTAAATAATAATATATGATGAACATAAATGTACAAATATAAATACAATAAATAATGATAGAATATTACTTATTAATAAGATATTTTCTTATTTCACACAATTTATTATTTGAGATTATAATTCACTTTACCATTTAAATTGCATAATGGAAGTTTGAATGATGTAAGAAATGTATACTACAGATAACACTATTATTAATTTATAATATTTGTATGTTATAATTTAATTTCTTACTGACTACTTTATTACCGTTTAAAATTTCATTAGTACTGATTAGTCTTTCTTTCGCAAAATATACCACCAGGTAGTAGAAAGTGACTGGGGTTATTATATACTGGCAAACATCTGCTGCATGTTTTTACACTTCGATGATATTTGTAAGGATTTCTTTATGAAATTCTGATTGTTATATTTAATATTTTATTAAATGAAACAAAAACAAACTAATAAGCAAATAAAATAATAATACTGAATACTTTCTTCTTTTTCATAATCATGCAAAATCCAAAAAGTATAATAAATCATTAAAAAAAAAGATAAAATTAAGAACTAATAAGCAGTGCAGAAAAAATAACTAATGGCACAAGAGGCTCTGCTAAAATAATAAGCAAGTTATCATAAATGATGTATTTTCTTTAGCATAGTAATCTATGAGAAATTTAATCTGACAGGTAAAGAATAACTTCTGTTTATGTCAACAATTTATATGTTAACAAATCTGAAAATTATCGAATATTTATCAACTTCATCAGCCATGGAAAGCTCTTTGCAGAGGAGACTCCAATATTTTCCCTCTGTTTGTCGGATGTTTTCCTTTTCCACAAATGATTCAAAAACCTTCTTATGTTATCATTCTATCTCATATGTTTTCTTCTATTAAAATCCAGTCAAGAATTATCCTAGCAACTTTAAATCTCTTCTTGTTAATTCCTTAGAACCATCTCCACTTAAGTTCTTTAATATTTTTAAAACACTTAAGAGAAATGTAATAAAATATATATACTTTTAACCAAACAATTTTGTTTGCTGTTGTTGAGGCTAAATTCACACAATAATGTGCTCTGATGAAAGTATAAACAAAATGTTGCAATACTTCCTTGTAATCTTTGAAATGAATCATGCATCAATCATTCTTACTACACCATGCATAGTAGTTCAGAAGCATAATTCCTTTATTAATAAATAATTATTAACACATATGACCATTTTAACTACTAAAAAATCCAAAAGTTAAGAGCTTTTCATAAAAAAAAAAACTTTCAAATTCGATTAAAAATTTTCTAAAAAAAAATATTTTAGAATATATATATACATAATAGAAAAAAAAATTGTGATCGTCTTTTGAAACATCTAGTGAATGCAAATTGGCTGCCTTAACTCACTATTTACACCATATCAATAGTGACCTTCAGGAGCTGGGGCATCATCATCATCATCAACTATTATCAATCCACTGCAGGATGAAAGTCTCTCCAAGTTTAATCCATCTTCTCCGATCTTTAGCTTCTCTTCTCCATATCACCCCTGCACACTTTCTTATTTCATCCATCCATCTCACATGTGGTCTCTTTCTGGGACTTTTACAATCTCTTGGAATCCAGTTTAAGATTTCAATTGTCCATCTATTATCATCTCTTCTAGCAATATGTCCAGTCCAACTCCACTTCAATCTTTTAATTTTTTCAATGAAGTCAATAACACCTGTTTGTTCTCTTACCCATACATTGCGTTTTCGATCTCTTCTTGTTATTCCCAAAATGCATCTCTCCATACTTCTTTGAGTGGTCTGGAGTCTCTGTATTGCTGGTACCTTTCCCTAATGTGCATATGAAGTGAGGGAAAAAGTTTCTTATTAATATATTGTGAGAATTCCAATTACTTAAGCTAACAGACATTATTTTAATACAAGCAATCTTCTAAACATTACCTACTTTAAATAAAATCCTAAAGTGGAAACAAAAACAAATAAGTGAAAACTTGTGTGATATATTGAATACTTATTTTCATTTGTTTTAAAAAAATGAAACTCATATTCTATGACATAATAATGGTTGGCATGCATCTGAGTGAAAATTTGATTTTAGCAAGTTGTTCAACATTTCTCTTACATAAGTAGAGGTCAGCCTGAATGTATCAAAACACATAAGAGATCTGTAATACCCAGCTTTCATTATCCTTCTATGATAACTATATCACTGACTTTCTGGGAAAGTGAAAGCTAGTTATTAATTATCATCAGATAATGATAAAAGAACTATTGTTTAAATAAATCAGTGGGTAGACAGTGAAAACTTCAACCTCATCATTATCATTTTCAAGCATTATTGATCTACTGCAGGATGAAGTTCTCACCAAGTTCAATCCATCTTCCCTGATCTCTAACCTCTCTTCTTCACATCATTCCAGCTCACTTCCTTATTTCATCCATCTATCTCAAGAGGTTTATTTTCAGGTCTTTTACAATATTTTGGAATCCAGTTTAAGATTTCAAATACTCATCTATTATTTCTTCCAGCAATATGTCCATCCCAACTCCACTTCAGTCTCTTAATTCTTTCAATGGTATCACCCATATATTTCATTTCTGATCTTTTATTATTTCTAACATGCAAATGTCTATACTTTATTAAGTAATATAAAGTTTCTGTATTGCTCTTCTGATAAGTGTCCAAGTTTCAAATCCATAAGTAAGAACTAGTAAAACACATTTATTAAAAAACCTTCCTTTTCAAATGCAGAGGCATATTTCCTTTTAATATTAAATTATTTCTACCAAAAGCACTCTAATCAGGTTTATTGTATATTATTACTCCAAATAGATGCATGTGCTTTACATACCAGCTTATCAGTTTTGTTATAGCAGTTTAATCTCAGAAATAAAATAGTTGCCATCAGCAGTATATTTTGAATGAGAAAATACTTCTTAATTCTTTTTTTAAATGTAGTAGTTTTTCAATTTGAAACCAACTTTAGATCAGAATATATGGTTAGAATTTAGTTATTTGTCCTTAAAATTTCATTCTGGTATCATCATCAATAGTATTTTGTCAAATGGACAGGATCATAGAATAGTCACATCATCAATTTCTCTATTTCGTTCTCTTAATAATCCCATTCTTCTATTCTACATAATTCTTCCCACCTCTTATATCATCCAATAATGTCAATTTCTTCTGTTCTTTCTTCTTATATTTCCACTCACCACTCCCTCCTAAACATCCTTCATTAAACTATAATTTCTTCTTAATATATGTCCAATCCAGTTTCTCTTTTTCTCTCTGATTTCCTTAATCAATCTTCTTTTTTCATTTACTCTTTCCAAAGCTTCTTCATTTATTTTATTCATTCAATTGATTTTTTCATTCTTCTCCATGTCCACATTGCAAAGGTTTCCAATCTGTTCCTAATTTTCATGTTTCACAACTATATATTAGTACACTCCACACACAACATTTAATTAATCTCTTTCTTAATTTTCTCTTCAAAAGTACAAAATTATTTTCTTTCTCTTAATAAATGCCTCCTTTGTCAATGCTACTCTTCTTTTAACTCCATCTTCACTTTTTCCATTCTCATTCAACCAGCTATCCAAATATCTAAATCCCTTTACATGTTGAACTATGTTATCATGAATTTCAATTTGCAGTCTCTTTGCATTTCTCCCTATTCATAAAAACTTTTCTCAACATTAATTTTCATTCCATATTGCATACATCTTTGTTCAATTTATTCAACCATTCTGGTAATATCAGTCATTTTAAAACTTTGCTATGCAATACATTATCAAATATATATAGACTATAGTATTTAAATTACTGCATTTGTGTAAATATAATTTGATTAAGTTCTGGCAAGATTTTCAGAAGTCTTTGCTGTGTTTATTATTTGCAACTGTAATATCCATGTATACATACAAGTAGATTAATCAGAATACTTATTATTCAAAAATTTGTATTACCCCCCCATTCAAAGATAATCTTTAATCTTTTTTTTTTTTCGTGTGTCAAAGCATCGCGGGACAACTGCTTATAAGGCAGCTGTGCTAACTTTTGGGCCACCAACGCTTGACATCTTTAATCTTTTATGATAAGTAACTTAGTTTATTACATACATTTATAAATAAAATTATAGAAAAAAAAAAAAACATTCAGAAAATATCCATAAATTAATAGAAGAAATTGCAGTTAGTTACTTGTTTGTTTTTAAAAAAAAAGAGATGTAAAATCTATTAAATCAAATCTGAAAAATTAACAGATTAAAAAAAATCCTAGAATCAAAATGATTTTACTTTATCAACAGTAGATAAGAGTATGTGTAACATTCTTGACCAGGGATTCTAAATGGAGATGAAAATTAAATTCTAGAGGGCAAAAAAATCAGGATTACAATCAGGAAATCTAAACTGGAACCTAGGCACAAGAATCCATTGAATAAAGAGCAAAAATATCAAAACATTGTTTTGTTTAAAATTTGATGGGGGGTGATAACAAAAATTTTGTCTTAAAAATCTTTGTGAAAGGGAATGGGTAGTAAAAAAAAGTTGATAAATCCTTGGAGTTTGATTAAATGTTTGTGATATAACTAGATATATTTGTTACATAAATATATTAAATCTATGTTAATTATTCTTTAAATATACATGTATTTCTTAATTTTTCATATATATTAAGTGCAATGATTTATATAAATAGTATTAATTAAAACAGATAAAGGGTGTATTTACATACAGATATATTGGGCAATGTTTTTGTTAAATAATGTAAACTGTGATTTTGCAATAAAATATAAACTGGAAACATATAGGGAGGCAATTAACTTGGTATATTAATTGCTTTCAAGCACGACTTCAATTGAACTACATATAGTAATAAGAAATAATACATTTTTTTTTTTTTGGAAATGATTACAAGATTGTGGGAATAAACCAAGATTATGCATACTGGACTTCAAAGAAATAATAGAAGCAAAAGAAATAAAAAAACCGAATAACTAACCATACTATTGTTTTTGCTAGAAAGGAATAGTAGACTTCTGCCTCTATAAGTATAAAAGCAAATTATATAAATAATACAGGTCATATCAATATTACTTGTATAAATAATACAGGTCATATCAATATTACTTTTTTACAAGCTTACAGGCTAATTTAACTATAATTATATGTAAGCTATCTTATATATCAGAGATGAAGCATCCATGTAATGAATGAAATGAGTGCTTCTGTACAAAAATTCATTAAAACTTTCAAAAGCTTTGATTAAAATTCAATTTAAAAATTCACTTTCAATTTTTTTTATCAACAGTCAAACTGTTTTTATATAGTAGGGATTGGGAACAAACTCGACTAATTCATTCTCGCATTCTCATTGATTATAAGAAGTTCAACAATGCTAAGATCTAAAATTTGCAGTTAAAACTTTTAAGAATGTTAAAAGGATTTCGAAGATAAAAATATATTGATAATGTATTATCTATATTTAAACTAATCATAATCTGATTACAATCAGTAATTCAAATTCATTATTTTTTGAATGGAATTACTATTGACTTTCAATTTTTTTTATTAACAGTAGAATTGTTTTTATATACGTAGGAATTGGGAATGAACTCGACTAACTCATTCTCGCATTCTTGTTGATTATAAGAAATTCAAACAATGCTAAGATCTAATTTACAGCTAAAACTTTTAAGAATGCTAAAAGGATTTGGAAGATAAAAATATATTGGTAATATATTCTCAGATTTACAGATAAGAGTTTCAGATTTTTCTAGATGTGTGTAATATGTATATATTAGGCGCTATTACATAAAAATTGTTGTGGAAAGTGAAATAAAAACATTATAAAAAAAAGTGCTTCCATTCCTTAAAAAGTCACGCTTCGTCACTGTTATATACTAATCATTATATAAAGATATAGACCATTATACAATTACAAATATCCAGTAATGCCCTCTGTTTAAAAATCTATATCTCAATAATAGCATTTTGAAGTTTGCTATTATTGAGATATAGATTTTTAAATAGAGGGTGTTACTGGATATTTGCAATTGTATAATGGTTTATATCTTTGTATAATTATCTCAGTTAGTGTTAACAGTAACTTTCTAATCATTATATGTATGAGTTAGGAAATAAGTTCATCTTGTTTAACAGTATATAGCAGATCAAATTATTCATTACTGTTTATAGCCACTTTTAAAAAAGGTATTATTAATTATACATTCCAATTTAAATAATTATATAGATGATTCACTGTCTATGCAATTCTTTCGGTCCTATTAAATAGAAATTAATAATTGAATGGCTTTATTGCTCAAAAGATGAGAAGTTTGAGCACCAGAAGTGATAGAATATGATATAGACGTTAAGCTCTAGAGTATTCATCTTTATCACTGAATAAAATCATGTTAAGGATAATTCTCAAAATTGATGCTTATCCAGCCCATGATCTCTCACTGGAGAATTTAAGTTAGACTATGATTTACAATCCCTAGCAAACCCACACCTAGACATAATAGTGTCTGTTAATCAAGAGTTAGTACCAGCTATAAAACAATTACTTTAAAATCTAGTTTACTATATTTTCAAACTTCCTCCAAATATCGGGGGTAGAGTGAGTACAGTGACTAATGTACTAGCCTGTCACAGTCCATGACATGGAATTCAAATCTGCATGCAGTTTGAAAATATTTTCAATTAAAGAAATAACCATGAATAACTTTAAACAAGCATTTACTGTGATATAAAAAGAAAAATGAAAAGAACTCTAAATATCATTTCCAGTTATAACATTCAGTTAAAAACATATAATGTTGATTTGATGTGTTAAATCATTCTCAGTCAATCCATCTAGCCATTTGAAACTAATCGATAAAAGGATAATTAGATATTATTAGATGGACAGTAAGTCTCAGAATAATCCGAATTGGTTAGATGACTGCTGATGCACTGAACATAAAACTCTATGCTGGACATTATTGGCTTTCGATCTGATATGAACAATCAATATCATCATAAGATTTTGTTTTGGACAATAATACAATTCTTTTTGTTTTGCTTTCAACAGATGCATTCTCAGGATATTGATAGCCATACTGTTGTTTATATATTGCTTTAAAATTCATTCTTAGATAATTTGTGCTAAAGATTAACCAATAAAACAATTGTAACCTATTATTTTACACTCTTCATACAAACTTTTATTTAGGTTTTATCTCCATTCATAAAATGAAGTCCTTTTGCTCCCGATTGTAAAGAATCAAAACAAGAACTTCTGCTATCAATCAATACCACCCTTGATAGTATTTTAAAGCACATTTCCAGGAGAAAAGCATTTTTGCCTACCTGCAATCTAATGACAAAGTAGGCAATTCTGAATCAGACCAACATGCTTTAATATAGGGAGAAAAAGTATTCAATCCTGCTTTAATACATTAAATTTAAAAAAATTCAAAAACTTAAATAGTCTGTAATTGTGCAAAAAGTGAAAAAACAAAATTGAAAATAATAAATTCTTTTAAAATACAAGTAAAAAGAAGTCTTGCATTGGTGGTTGAGAGGTCAGCGCAACTGCCTTGCACTTGCAGGCAGTTGCCCGGGTTGCGGGTCCGCGTCCCGGCCGATGCTATGACACTTTAAAAAAAAGTATATTATTATTGCAACTAAAATATTAAGGGTTTAGTAAAGTTTATGATACTGAGATGCTGAAAGTATATTATTAAAAGCTGAAAGCAATGGCAAATTAACTTCAATGATGATTAAATGTTATTTCTCAGACATAGAAAATATTGCCTAGTTATCATATCAGATCTTCAATCTGAGAACTTAATGTATTGTATAAGTAAATGATACAATGAAAGTATTAAATACTTTTTCATACGAATTCAATGATTAAACACCAAAATTTTATCACTAATGATAAATAAATCAATAATTGAATAATTTGTTGCATAAGAGTTCTAATGAAAATTCACATGAAGTTCAAACACAGGGAATGACAGAATTGAGATAATATCCACAATCTTTCAATTTAAAGTCAACCATTCTAGTACTGCTCTCAATCTTGCAGGCCATCACTAATGAATATATTATTATACACAAAAAAAGATACCATTAAAAAAAAAATGAAGTTTTATAGGCCAATATAGGAGAAGAAAAAAGATTCACAATTGTTGAATTTGTAAAAGCAAAGAAATAAAGCTTCAAAACAAAACAGAAATGATCATATTTTTATATTGGACTATTTCCATCATCTAACATGAGTATTGAATGTCTTTAGAAAAATTTAACATTCAATACTCATATTAGATGATAGAAATAGTCCAATTTAAAAATACAAAAACACCACCATCACAAACCTTCAGAAAAACATAAATGAGTATACAGTATTTGATAATTGCTTAGCATTATATGTATACGTTTGTATACTACACACAAACACATACATAAAAGTTATTTCATTACAGAATAACAGAAAATTAGAAGATATCTGGAACAAGCAGCAGTTGAGTAAAATAAAATAAAAAATCTCATATTTGTCAGTTAAAGGGAATATTATGCCAAATCTATCATTTGGGTGCTAAAATGCCATATGATTTCCTAAGCAATTAACTATACAATTATAATTACACTAACATCATCACATGATCTCATATGTTTAATTATTTATTTATTTCTAAAAGCAGTTATCTTCACTTTACTCCAAATCCACCTACTCCTAAGACTGAGTAATTAGTAAACACCAGTACAATAGTGCTAAAGAATCTCCATCTTCAGATTGAATAGTTTCTGGATTTTGCCTTATAAGAAGTAAAATTCAAAACTGGATCTAATACTACTTATGAATTCAGCATGCATCTTTTATTTCTTTATATTATTCAAGCCAATCAGTAATTTTAAAAATCTAAGATTTTAAACACATACTCTTACATAGCTAAATAGATCTGACATCAGGACAGTTTCTATATATTTTTGAGATCTCAGTTTTATAATAACTATAGTTTTCTTCTAACTCTTGGCTACGAAGATGAGTACAAAAGGTTTGAAGGAAGTATAGTTGCTATAGATCCTGATGTCTCAAAAGTGTATAGGAACTGACCTTGAGTCAGATCTAAATAACTATGTATGGGGGTTAATCTAAGTTTAAAATCCTGAATTTTTAAATTTCAGATTATCAATCTGAATAGGGTTGCTAGATACATAAATGCATAAGTTCTGGCTTTGAATTCTGTCTTCACTATCAAACATAAAAACCAGAAAATGGGCAGTTGGATAGATTTTATAGTAGTATACCATCTAGTATCCATTGATTACTTACACTTATACCAGACAGCTCCAGATTCTAGAATATGGTGAAGATATTGGTTAACAATTCCATTTCTCAGTCAATACTAGCATGAATTTAAAAATGTTTATATATTCATATTTTAATTAATTGGTAATAAGAAAAAAAAATCTAGATGCCTTATGTAAAATGCTTAGTAATTTAATGATAGATAACATCCTAAAAGACCCTCAGTATTTACCCTCATATACAATTTCTTTGATTTCTTAAATGTTCAGGCAAACAGCCTTTGAGATCATTTATCTGGGTGCCATAATCTGGAATTTAAATCTGTCTGGATAAATGCTGAAATTTTTTCAGAATTTTTTTTTTTAAATTAAAAATACATAGGTAGATGAATAATTATATAGCAATTCTTAGCTAGATAGTAAAGTACCCGTTTAATTTGGATTGATCAGCTGACTGTAAAAATAAAAAATAGGATCATAATATGATGCAGTCTTCTCACCTATAAATGCAGAATTATTTTTACCTTAACAGGTATATAAAGTTCTATCATCTCTATGAAAATCTTGTATTTTACTATCCAAAGTTAGTGAATGATAAAATTATGGTCAATATTTGACAATAAAATTTTGAACATCGGGACTTTTTCAATTTTATTAAGTACCTCAATATATATCAGATAGTACTAAGGGATTGGTGAGTATTAAAATCCTACTGCAAATACTGATTAAAGTGTGTCGTTGGCTTGGTAGCAATACACTATTGCATTGGTTACTGAATCTGCGTTATGACAGAAATTTAGTGCAAGAGCATCTATATAAAAAGCAAAAAATATATCTTTTTGGTCTTAGATGAAACTGATTAACTTCATTTTTAAACTAATGTGTTTTATCATGCCATTCTGTCCAAAATGTTGCATAAAAGAAAATGAGCGTTTCTGTTTTATGAGGGCTGTTAAAGTTTATTAGTGATTAAATTTGCAATTCAACAGCAGGATATACTTATTTATCATCCAAAGATTACTCAAGCTAAAGAAATGATTTTGGAATGAAGAGTTTAAGCATAATGCTTTATTTTTGATATATATCCCATTATAATTTTATCAAAAGTTCAAAGGCAACTAGAATTAGCTTAAAATTGAGGTCATTAAAATATCAGGTAACTATTATAGTGTCAGACCACAAAGTGTGCTCCTTAGTGAAGAAAGCCAATATCTAAAAACAAGCCTTAGAATCAAATTATCATCTGAAATCTATTTGATGGATTGCTGAAGTTTCATTTTAATACAATATTTGCTAAAAGGTCACAGTTTCTAAGCAATAAATTGTATTTGTTAATGAAATATTTCATATTAAAATATATTATAATATTGATTGAATATAGAATTATACCCTATATGTCTAATAGAGTCCAAATGTAATTACTTTTTAGAAACATATAAATAGGATGCTAACATAGGATGGCAAAATAAAAAGATCAATTAGTATGTTTATCTGCTTCTTGGTTATGAAACAATTCTATTATTATAAGAGTGTATGTCAGTCAAATAGATTTTAATAAATCCCATTTACATTATAATTGATTAACCTAGAGATACTTTTAAAAAATGGAATGTTGAGGGTTTTCAATGAATCATGTGACTGACAAAAGAATACAATAATGAGTTAAAATTAGATGAGGTATTGGAGTATTCAAAAAAGAAAAGTTTGTGGTAAAAGAACTTAAAAGATAATATTGCAAGATGTTGAATAAACAAATTAAAGATTGAATATGTTATATAAGCAAAAATATTTATGTTTCATGGAGTGATTTACAGTCAATGCAAAACTTATTTAATTCTTTAGCCTTTTGATTTTTATCATGTTTATTTCTTCTGGTGTTAAAATGGCCATATCTGTGTACGAATGACTGCTAAGAATAATAAAGAATTGTAAGATGCTATTATATAAAGATTTAATTAAATCCAACAAATATAAATGATTTTATTCTAAAACATGAAATATTGATTATATTTAATAACAATCTTTATGACTATAGTACAACTGTGGATCTTTCATTATTTTTTATGTGATGCCTTTTCAGATTCATTTTCATAATCAATACCGAACTATAATTTAAAAATATAACAAAACAAAATTACCAAAATTTTAAATGTTATTAAATAGTCCAATTATAATATTTAGACCTCATATTTTAGTATTAACTGTTTTGTCCATGAATTACAATTTCTTGAATAATAAAAGTTTGATAGAAATAAATCAATAAAATGACCCAAATTATTTCTGGAATGCTTAATAAATTCTTGGAGAAAAAGTTTATCAATTTTGGAAAATATGTGCTAGCATATATATATATTTATAAAAAATTTCATATTTTAATCAATATTAGATTTCACTTATACAATATTAAAAGCTATAGGGGATTTTAACTCAAATCCCCTATACGTACAATTAAGCTCCCAGGTTTGTGAAGAGTGCCTAGTTTTCAAATATTCATAGCTGTGGATTGGCTGCCAGGCAAGTGAATTGTACTTTTTCAATAATTTATTCCTTAATACTGATATTTAGTTTGAAAGATTATTTCAGTTCTTTACTTCTACAGAAGACATTCTAATAAAGACTGTATGGAATACATGAACTCCAGCAAGAATTTTTTTCTTTCAGTTTCTTACATGTTTTATGGTAGCAAATGAGTATCTCCTTAAAAAAAAAACCCAATTTTTTCTGTTGAATAATTCAGATGACTGGCATTATGTGCAAAGAAAACCAGTTCTCCTTACTTTTAACAAGATTGGTAATCTTATTATCACATTTTTTTTGTTTTTACTTTAAGCTTAAAGTCATCAGCTAAATGTACCCAGAATGCATCAATTAGCAGTATACTTGGTTTTTAAAAGAGCTCCAGGTCTCTTCTCCTAGACATTTTGTAACCAATATAATCAGTTCCCCTTATTTTTAACAAGATTGGTACTCTTGTTCAAAAAACATTCTCAATCTTTTTTCTGTTTAAAATAGATTATAACTGCCTTATATATAGGTTTATTACCTTAACAATCTTGCTTACCAGAAAGCAAAAAAAAAAAATTTTCTTAACCTCCCTATATATTACATTTTGGAGTGCAGGTATGAAAAAGCCTGTACTGTAGAAAAAATTCATATATTTACAATTTTAATTAATTCCTTAAGTAATTAAACTAAGTTTTGAAAACAAAATACCTTTTGATTTCAATGTAAGTACAACATATTATTTGAGATTATTGACAAAAAAGAAATATTTAGTTCTTTAAATGTCTAATTCCATTTCAACTCTTTATATCTTTGATTTTTTATTATTTAAATTTAAACATTTTTTATTATGCAATTGTATATACAAAAGAATAAGACATGGGTATATATACCATATACGTCATACATACACTTTACAAAAGAAAAACAAAAAATGCCACATCTTAGTCTAGGATATTTTAAATCCTGTAGAAACACTGTGATCCTAGTTCTGCACTTCTTCAAACTGAATGACCTATCTCTGGTGGCTGTAAAATATTCCTGGAAATTTACCTCATTATTAAATTATTCGGGTATTCATTATTCATCTTGTAAACCTTGGTTCTACCACTTGAGATTAAATTTATAGCAGCTTCTTTTCTCTTATCTTGAAAACATAAGAATTTCTTTTGCTATATGTTTCTGAATTTATCCTTTCCACATTTTATCTAGGTATCTTATAATAGAACTTTAAGCTCCTTGATATTGTAATAATATTTTGTCTTACCTTTATCTTGGCCCCTACAGCATTATTTTCTACTTTCTTTACTACTTCTGTGGATCTTGACAGATTATTGAAATAATGTGGACATAGATAGTAGACTGACATAGCTTGTTTTGGCTGTTTTCTCCCTTTATTGACTTTTACACATGTTATTTCCTCTTTTTCCATGTCAGTTTTTTTAATAACCATGACACTTTATAATCTTCTCCTCATCTTTGTAAATATCAATGTAAATCATTTTAAGATACATTTGTATATTAATGGACACCCAAACTTGACTTCTTTGTCATAACAGCTTGTTCTCAGCATAATTAAGATTATATTGGAAGTAGCATAAATAGTTCAAATGTATAATTCTAACACAAATCATATTAAATATAGTAAGAAATATATATTCCACCAATTGAGATACGAGGTGTCAATATTTGCTTTGATCCAGTTTATCCCTTTTATTATTGGTTAATACCATTTGAGTTGCCTTAAATCCACCAATGTAGCTTTCCATCAGTGTATCAATTCTAATATAAGATATCCTTTTGTACAAAGATATCCCTCTTCATATTCCTTGACAATGTTAGCTATGGTAAACAATGGGTTATTTCTCTTGGAAGTTTTGCTATTTGATGTTCCAGATCTGCCTTATTCTGGTACACTAATATTTTCTTCTCGGGTTTATCTTTCCCTTTCGTTTTCAATCTTTCTTTAAATGCTTTCCTTACTGTTGATTACTGTTTGGATTTTTATTCATATGGATTATTTTTCCTATAAACTTGTTGATGGTGATCTCTGTATTTTATTAATCATATTCTCCAGCCTATAATTGACACTTGATCAATGCACTGAATTGTTAAGTTATAATGAGAATTCCTATTAACAGTTATCATGTGCTCAATGTGACTTGGAAGGTTGTGTCTAACGATCCTTATTGTAACTTTATAATAGTGGGAAGAAACTAAGGCTCTTTAACTATGAAATCTGTCCTCTGATGAAATGCATGTTTCTTCGACTTCTCTTAAGACATTCAGACTCTTACTCCCCGAAGTTACTCATAATTGTTTGCCTATAATTTTCATATATAATTGGAATGCATAATAGTGAATTCCATCAATCACTTTAAATGATGTGTGTTATTGCAATTTCTTTTTCTCAGTTAAAACATTTAATGAGGAAAATTCTCTTATAGCACTTAAATATTCCACAGGATTCTCATACATCTCTCCTCCAAAGATTTAGATGGTGGTTAAATTATTTGTTTTACAAGTGACCATGGTCTTTTCTCCAACAGGTGATAATTCTCCTGCTCAAATGATTTATAAAATTTGATAGTTTCTTAATTTCAGATAGTACAGCTACTGAAAAGACTGTAAGCTTTTCCTTCATAACATCCATTTTAATTTCTAAAGTTTAGGTGTTTCTCTATCTGCTCTTTGTGTTCTTGTACAACTTTTGTTTTCTCTGCAGCCTGTCATTTGACTTGCAATCTGTTCCGATTTTGTCGCCATTTTCAAAAATTTCCTTTGATCTTACTGAGTACATTTTCACATTTAATTTACATCAGTTCTATTTTTTCTTTTTAATTTCTAAGAATTCTTTATCAATTTTCCCACCTATTGTCTCCTCCCAGATGTTCACAATTTTTTTTTTTTTTCAGAATTAATAATTTCTTCTTTTAATTATTTTCATCATTTTAATATTTTTATGCATCACTTTTTGTATAATTTTTGTGAGTAGTACTATCCATTATCATATTGGAATTTTGATCATATCCATTATCGTATTGCAATTTTGATCATCATCTTTGACTTTCTCTAGTTTTATCATATGTGTATATTTTTATGTTGTTTTATGGTGCCTATATCCACTTAACAAACTTCAACTGTCATATTAATTCTATTGTTATTTATAATAGTTAATTTCTGACACATATCCATCATTTTCCATAACTTCCTCCCATGATCTATGTGTTTTGATCTTTTTGCTATGAAGATTACAAATTTTTGTTTTTATCACATAAAAGGAATTGTCTCCCATTGTTCATTGCACTGATATTCTTATAATTTATTTTAGCCTTAATTTATTACTTACTATTTTGAAATAATGTATATACATAATTCTTCCACACCAATTCTATACATGCACATTACAAGTTCTTATTTATTCAATAACTCTTTACATATTTTTATTGAAGGCCTTTTAGTTTCTAATCAATTGATTAATTATTATTTTTATTTAAATACCGAGTTTACAAATTAATATACAAATTATGTATTACTATGACATTTTGGCAATGTATAGCATTGGAATTCTGAGTGATTTATAATATATTTGACCAGATTTACAATTGACACCTGTCACTGTTAATTGTAATGGAAAACTAAACGTGTTTTCTTTTTCAAAATTATTATGTTGGTGGAGAAAATATATACTTTAAAAATGAATCAGAATTGTACAATATGTAAATCTTAAAATCTATCATTTAGCTTAAGACTCCTCTTGACCATTAGATTGAATGACCAATTGCTGTAATAGAATAAGAAATCTTAGATAGGTGATGATGATAATAAAACTCATCAAATTCCTCTGACAAAGGAAAATAATTTATTTTATATTCGCCCATCACTTCTTTTACGTTTTCATTCTTATTTACATGCAGTTGTTTACATACTAAATTAATGTTGATATAGAATAATGATATTTAATTATAAATAATTAACTTTTATTATAAATTATCCACCCCCTCCCTGATCACTACCACTTAAGAAATTATTAATAGATAAATGGCAATATTTCTTGAACATTAATAAAATATATAATATAGTTTAAATAATATGTATGTATACAAAACAATTATCAAAATATTAATAAATAGACCAATTGTCAAAATGAATCTGATTTTACAGCATTAACTTTTTTTTTTTCATGAAATATAATTATTTGAATCAAACAGAAATAAACTAATAAGAGTTCATTTTAATGATCCCTAAACATATTTGTTTAAGAAAAAGTTTTATTACTTTTGAATCATTTATGCTAGCATATGTATATATGAAAATTCTCACCTTGTATTTCTAACCAAAGTTAGATTTCACTTAGACAATATTCTAGCTCTGTTTACTATCAAGCAGGCATTTTGAGCTTTTTCAATAATTTATCCCTGAATTTTTGGGGTTCTTTATTTTTCAATAGAGAGTTAAGTAAAGGCTGGGAATACAAATTACATGAACACTAGCATTATGTTATTTGGCTTATTATTAAGAAATTTTATGGTAATTGATGAATATCTCCTTTAAGATCAGCCCCTTTTTCTGTTGAATAGTTCACAACCCTTCAGATTTTCAGGTCTACTAATCTTATATACCAAAAGACTAAGGGATAGTCGTCCCCCCCCCCCCAATCCAGAATAGATTATATCCACTTTTATATAGGATTATTATCTCAAGAATCTTTTTTCCCCCTATATTATCTCAAGAATCTTGTTCCCCAAAAATCAAAAACTAAGTATTTAACTCTATTCTTATCTGAAAAAAAAAAAAACTATTCTTATCTTGACTTTTTAGCTAAGTTTTAAAACAAAATATTTTTTGGTTTCAAAATAGTTGCAGCTTGTTATTTTGAGATTACAGATAATAAAAAAATATATATATATTATAAAATTAAAATATTTATTTCTTTACATCTATAAATATTTCTTTCTTTGAAAATGTGGCTTTTTCTGTTTTATTTCTTTATAACTTTGATATTTTTCTTACCTTAATTTCTAAACATGTATGTACACACACACACACCCATGCATACAACATATATATATATATATTGTATCCATCATAATATATATGAAGGGTGAAAAAAATAAAGGCTGAAAAATAGCTTCATAGATAACACAAATCTTAGCTCGCTTAATCTTACATAAATATAATACTGATAGGAAGTGTTTATTAACCAAATTAATATAAACCAAATTGTAAAAGTGCAAAAGATAATAAAATAATAGAGTCAATTGCTTAAAAATTATATAAAACTTTTAATCAATCCGCTAAGGCTGTTGTATTTAATTATAGAAATATAAATGTTATTGGCTGCTACATTAGGGTGTCCGTACATCCTGGTTTTATCTCTCTTGTCCCAGTGTCCTGACATTCTTTTAGGACTGTTAATTGTTCCGATTTTTTTAACCATTCACTTTTACTTTTAACTTTTATATTTAATTTATTTCAAAATAATATCTATTCATTTAATATTTAATAATTTATTTTTTGATTGGTTAATCAGTAATTTCCCCAAAATGGAAGTAGCTCCCCATTATTTTCATATATTAGTTAGTAATAAGTGATTTCGATTTATGATTTATTTATTGATAGATAATACAGGTGTACAAACAAATGTCTTTTGCTTTAGTTTATATTACAAAATGAGTACAGTATATTGTTAATAATGTAAATGTGATTATAAGTTTAGTGATTTTTCTATTTCGTAGTGAAATATACAGCTATCTCTAATTAAGACTTTTTTTTTTTTGGTTATGTGTTCCAGTTGGGCCCTGTGGAAATATGGACACCCTATGCTAGATGAGCACAGATTTTTTTTTTTTTGTTTCCTTGCCCTATTTTTTCGTTCTGCAGCTCACAGTACCGCTATGAATATGAGGCAAAAGGCCTCGAAAGCGCTTAGCGTGTAATAATTTCTGTGTATCTTTATAGCTTCTCATTCAAGTGTGGCATACGCTTTGTTAATTTTGTATATTAACTAAATATAAAAAAAGGAATGTAGAATATACTTAAAATGTATGTATACAGTAATCTTCTCATACCACAATTATAACATTTGCTGTGTTAGTTATGTGCAATTAAAAAAATAAATTAATTAAATTTGTTTAAAAAGATTACCAAACATTGCAATCACAACTTTCTGAAGAAAATAATAATAGATTTTTTTTTTTTAATCCTTTACTATAAATCTGCTTTTAAAAGCACCCAAATATTGCTATAAATTTAGCAGAAAAACTCTTCAGAGAGCATTGCAGTTTCTTGTAAAGGGATTGATAAAGAAATTAACAGTTTTCATATAATAAATATGATGTAGCTAGAATTGTATGGAAGAGAGTGGCAGTAGCAGGGTTAACATATGGCAATGATGCATTATTTGTTAGTAAAGGGGTATTAGATTACTTAGAAAAAGTACAAAGGGAAGTAGAAAGACATGCATTAGATGCAGAGGTGTGGACAGCAAAGGAGACAATTCAAGGAGAAATGGCATGGTCAAGTTTTTATATGAGAAATGCAAAATGAAAATGTTCAGTAGATTGCAGTTTATGGATAATAAAAAAATATCCAAAATAGTATTTAATTCGGTTACAAGTAAAGGGAGGCAACAAGATGGGTGAGAAAGGTAATGTGGTATGCAGAAGATTTGGATAAAGAATTGATGTCAGTATACTTGTACAAAAGGTGGAATGATTGTGTTAGGAGAATTGTTGAGTGTTGTAGTGGTAAGGAATGGGATAGAAGAATAGATGTATTAATAAAGAATAGGGAGTTGAAGAGATGGAGAACTAGTATGGAGAGTAAAATAAGTTTAAATATATATAGAAGTAAACGGAACATTGGGTGTGAGTTAATTTATGATAATAGTAAAGAAAGTAGTTTATTGTTTAAAGCTCGAACATGATCTTTAGCAACAAGGGACGTAAATAGAAAAATATAGGTGATTTAGTTTGCAGGTTGTGTAAGGAAGGCATAGAAAATATTAGGCATCTGTTACTTCAATGTAAATGCTTGGAAGCAGAAAGGATACAAATAATGAAGTTATGGAAGAATAAATATGAACAAAGTGATTATACAGAAAGTGAGTTATTGGTTTTTATGCTGGGTTTGGGAAAAGATAAGGAGTATTTAGATATGAAGGCTATGGAATTGACAAAGATTATCGGATGGAGCAGATTATGGGAAAACTTAGGGTGGAGAATGGAAAAGAAAGATAAAGTGGCTAACAGGTTTCTCTGGGCATAGTTGCTGAAAAATTCCTGACTCCGTATAAAGAGAAGTCACATTACATCACATCACATTGTCTGTACTTCCTTGAAAACATTTATTTTTGCAACAACCTGAAGATCATAAATTTTTTCCGTGTAATACTTTTATATTTTAACATTATCAATAGATAGAAGTGGTAAACAGGCAAAAAAAAAACCCATACTTGTTGCATTAAAAAAGGAAGTTTTAGTGGTATTTTCTTATTTGAATTTACAATAAAGAAAATCACAAATATTTATTAATTTTTTTGTGAATAAATGATGATTATATTTCTAAATATTTTTATTTTTATATGAAAGACATGCAATTAGTATGATGCTTAGTTTCTATATTGTTTTTTTTTTTAAAAAAATATGCTTATAGTTTTAAAAATGATTTTACAATTATTCATCACATTTTTCATTATTATTTGTAAAAATATATATAATAAAATTTTGCTGAAAAATATATTTTTGTCACACACAATGAGATCATGTAACTGAAAGGTTACATATACAAAATAAATAAATTCAATATGAAAGATCAAAATATAAAATATTCATATGAAATCTTAAACATTAATTTAGTATCTAATATCGTATAAATATTTTTGAGTATATGTATTCATTTTTCTTTAATAATAATATAAACTACAATATTTTATTTTTATATAGAGGCAGAATTTTTTTATAGCAGTAATTAAAACAATACTTTTAATCTTCTCCCCTTTTATTTATTTTCTTGTTTAAAAGCATATCTGGTGACTTTTTCTTTTTTTATTTCTGAAATATCATAAATTATTTTATGTTTAAATAAACGTACTAATTTAAAATAGAAACATGTCAGAAGTTAATCTTGAACCAGTTTGTCCCCTTACAAGTTCCTAGAGTTAATAAAAAAAAGTCTAAAAACAACCTACAAACAAATTCTGAATCTAATATAAACAATAAACTTTTTAAATTCAAAATATTATTATTAAAAGATTGAAAAACTGTTCATGAATTTATTACAGGAATTGAACTAAAAAAAAAAAGGCAATTCACTGCAATTAGCCTTATTAATCTGTTGAGTGTGTGTTCATACTTTACATACATGATGAAAACACTAGATTATTATATTAAGTACTTGCAATAAAGATAAATATACAGTTAAAATTACATTTTCTTCGATAGCGTAAGCTTGTGGTTAAACACCTGTAGAGACCCCTACTATCGCATTTTACACGCATATTCTCGAGGTTATAGCCTCAGTAAATATTAATTACTGTTCTGAATGATGGCATTTAAAAAAAAATTGGATTGAAATTATTACAAATAATATGCAATTGTATCAATAGATTTTAAATATCCTATCGGATAATCAGAACTAAATGACATGTTATAATTATTCTCGAGACCAATCACAAGTAATAGTGGAAATTAATCTATCAATGATTATAATCTTGGAGACAATTAACTTTGAATCTGTACCTTTCTAAGTCATTACAAAAGTATAAAATATCCAAGAAAAAAAAAAAGGAATGAGCAATAAAATGAAACCTATTAAAAACTATAATTTAATTCTTATTCACTCACACGCACATAAGACAACTCAGATATTATAATTCAAAATAGAACTATTTACAAAAAGTGTGTGTGTAATATATGATTTATTAGTAATATAATTTATTAACATAGTAATTATGTGTGGATATGTGTTTAAATTAAAATAATCAGATATATTAATCTTTAATTGAAGTTTAAAGTTTATATCTGGGCTAGAGATCATCTCTAGTTGAATAAATAATTAGAGATAGTCATTATTGTATTTATCCAAAATAGATCGTGTCAAAGTCGTGAGTAGAGTAAATCTTACACCTGTAATTCAAAATGTAATAATTATGTGTTTTAAAAATCAGTTTTACTATTAATTATACAGCAATTTTTTTCTACAAAATTTTTTTTATTTCAAAAAGACTTAAATTTTTGCTTTATTTTTAAAATTTAGAACTGTCTAGTTGTACTTAAAATAATTTAAAATATTATCTGGGGAGATTAATGAGACTGAAGGTGGTAGTTTTGGACAAGTAAACTCTTATCCTAGAATAAAATAATTTTAAATTTAATTTTAATGAAAACTAAATTACAAAAATATTTTTGAAAAACTGTTAAGTTTACTTTATGCATTTAATTTATAATTTGTAGCTAGAATTTATAAAAAAAATTAATTATTTAAGTTTTATTCAATAATGAGAAAACTAATTATAAAATGTTATAGTGAGAGTATTTAATAATTATCAAAATAAATATAATGTGAATGTGTATAGTAATAATATTTTTTGTATGTCATTTCAAATATATATAAAAAAAGAACTAAATGAAAAAGATTGCCTAGTGATTTGATTAATAGATACTAAAAAAAAAGTGACAATGAAAAAAAAAAAGTTGCACATTTCTGTAATATGCATTTCAATGATTGAATTTAGGACCAATGAAAACTATGGAAAAAATGATATATGCACAATGGATGGAAAATTCATTTAATCTATTTTATTAACTTTGAAATGGCTGACTTATTTTGCAAATTATAAGTAATCATTTTTTTTTAATTAAATGTTTATTTTCATTAACAAAGCTCTATTTTTTTAATTTCAATATATAACAGAAACTAAATCATAGATATAATTAAATATCTTTACTAACAACAAAATGATATATAACAATAGCTGTAATATAGTCATATAATCATCACAAATAAAAATAACATAAAAAAGCTCTTTTCGGCAAATTTTGCCCTTTCCAATATGGCTTAATTACAAAAATAACCTATACTGCACACATAGTGACATCTACCGGCTCTATATAAAATTAACACAAGCCTATAGATGTCACTACGTATGCAGTATAGGTTATTTTTGTAATTAAGCCATATTGAAAAGGGCAAAAATTTAAAATTTGCCGAAAAGAGCTTTTTTATGTTATTTTTATTTGTGATGATTATATGACTATATTACAGCTATTGTTATATATCATTTTGTTGTTAGTAAAGATATTTTATTATATCTATGATTTATTTTTAATTTGAAAAAGCAACATAAAGGATTTATTCCTTGTATTTTAGATAACAGAAACTAAATTTCATTTGTATAAACTATTAAAAATCCAGTTTTCTTTTAAATTCATAAATCTATATATTATAATTAATGTTTATACAAATGAATATTAATGACTAATTATCAAAAACACTACTAATCAAAATCTAACATAAACTTATATCATCAAAAATGTATTTTTAATCATTAAAATTCTAAATCATTTTTGAGCAAACTTTTTCTAATCTATTTCTTAATTACATTTTCTAATCTTATTAAATTAATCAAATTAATTAAATCTTTTAATTTCATTACTCATTATTTAAAAAAACATTTAATTAACATTCTTTAATTACTAAAATTAAATAAATAGTAGGGGGAAGAAGGCGCTTTCAATAGTGAGGACTTTTTAAAGAAGCTCCTTCATTAATTTCAAAATTGTTCCATTAATTGCAGTATTTAAATATTTCATGTACTCAATTTTTTTAGAGACCTTGTTATAGTATGAAATTATAGGATGATATATTTAGAGATGTAGAGGAATTTGGATTCATGCAATAAACAAGATTTGTAAAGAAAATATATGGAAAATAATCTATATAATTATCTTGATATTAATATTAAAATGTTTTTATTATATAGATTACTATCAAGATCTATTAAACATAACTTCACTAATGTCTAGATTTAAAATTGGTTTTTCAATTTCTATATATAAAAATTATTTAATCATTCTTTATAATTTCATATTTTTTATCATTTTAACTTCAAAATCTGAATATTTACATTTTCATACATTTGCATTTATATCCTTCATTCACAGTGTATAGTATATTTTTGAAATTTTTATGTTTTTATGTGAAACATGTATTTTTTTTCTCTTAGAATCTAAACAATACATAATATATATCCCATTCATAAAGCAAACTATATATTATATAATGTCCAAATAAAAAAAACCCTCTACATTCAGATTGTAAAATGATTAATTCAGCACAATTCTTAATATTAATATAAGCATATTAAGAGAAGAAACCATTCATCCACTAGATGTCTATTTTTAACACAAATTTATAAGGGCATAAGCTCAATTTTATACATTAATTCCATTTACAATATTTTAATTAGTTCATCTTTATGATTTTTATATAACAATGCTGGATTTCACAACAATCTCCTCTCTTTCTTCACTAATAATGTTAGTTTTATTTTCTAGTATTTATTTATATTTTTAATTTATCTTTAATTAATTCATTATTTTAGTACCTAATTTGAAATACCATATTACTGTTCTTACATAGTACATAGTGCTTATATGTATAGTTTTCACATATTATTTTATTTTTAAATAATTGATACATTATTTTTATAATCAAGACTAACACTGTACCCAATACTGGTCTAAGATATGGTTTAAATCATCAGACTCAAGTGTGTTTAAGCAGACAAATGATGATGAAAAATAATATGTTGGATATCCAAGTTAAGTGAATCAGAGACAAGTAAGGTATTAATACCAGAAATAAAAGATAAAAAATAACAGGATTAATGCATTAATTATTGCATGCAAGCCTAGAAAAGTACCATATGTACAAAAGAACAAACACTATAATTATTCTATATGAGAGGATGAAGAGAACAGGATTAATCTAATATATGGATGTTATATCAAGAAAACTGGATAAAAGTGAATTTAATCAAGAAGAGATTAATCAAATAGCATAGTTAGCATTTGGTCTCCAGTGATTAATAGCAAAACTGTTGCCACCAAGATTAAGACCAAGGTTTCAATTCCTTCTTAAAATGGATTGGGCAAGGCTAGCTTATTACTTGCTGCAATAATATTCTGAAAGCAATCTAAAATGCATGCAATAATTTTTTTATATAAAAGGATGTATATTCTTAAAAGATTTAAGTGTTATCTCCCCAAAGGTTGAACATGGAAACTAGTAGAGTCTGTATGTGTAAAAGCATTGAGTCATTCTTACAAATAATGATTGAGACTAAATTAGGTTCTTGAAAATCATAACAATAGTTTTGACTAATGCCAATTGAAAGTACAATTACTTCACATAAAATATTCTAAGACTTCAAGCTACTAGATCCTAGCAACAAGAAATTGAACGAAATCTTCCCAATTACATTTGACACTATTCACACTGAAAAGAATGCAGACAAATCACTAATAATGATATAAATTCCATCACGAAATTTCTCATGAGAAATAACCTATTTACTTACCCTCTTACTATTCTAACTAGCAGAGTTATGAAAAACATTATAGGCTGTTATCAGAGAGTAGACAGCAAAAGTTATTATAGAAAATGATAGTGATACATATGCCATTCCAAGTATCTCCAAACATCTGGCTTGTTTAAAAAAAAAAAAAAAACCTGGAACGGAAAGGATCTGATCTCAAACAACCATAGATAGTTGTCATGTTAAAAAACAACAGACCCCCAGCAGTAATTATCAGCAATATCATCATCAACAGAATTTATATATAAGATAAACTCCAAAAAAAAAAAAATTACAATGAGAGTAAAGCAATAGCATCTCTCTTTTAAAAACAAAAACTAAAAATTACTAATATCTCTGAAGAAATAGATGATTGGATCCCCTTAAAAATTTTGTAACAAAGAGCTTTTACATGTTCAGTAGGGTAACATCATGATTCTGGAATAGGGAAAAAAATTATCCATCAATTGTAGTTAATCATATAAATGCAAAACAAAATAAATTAACAGCTGGCAGATGAGCATGGATGAATACAGCAAAATATTAATGTAAACCATATATAAAATGTACAAACATTTAGCATTTATGATATTGATAAAATTAATACATTTGTAATAATATGCAATTCTTAATCTAACAATAGTATTTTTAAAACAGGCAAAACTCAGTATACGTATGCCACACACAGCAAGCTAGAGTAATCAATGGACGCCAGAAGACTTGTGCATAAAATCCCCATAGGCACTAGATGGGGATTTTATGCACAAGCCTTCTGGTGTCCATTGATTACTCTAGCTTGCTGTGTGTGGCATACGTATAGTGAGTTTTGCCTGTTTTAACAACAGTTATACACAAGTATAAGAGATGGTGGTCACGTGATGTTTATTGGCTTAATAGTATTTTTACATATTTACTGAACTAGGGCTGTTGGGTCAAGTGTTTTTTAAATAATATTTTGTTAGATGTATTAATAGTTTTTATTAGACTAAAGATTATCCAATAATGGATAATATTTTTGCAGTATAATTTTTCACACTACATCACTCTCATGCAAGATAGGAACTGATTTTGATCTGCTTTTAATACCTTGTGGAAGGATATAATCATAAACATATGGCCAAAGACAAGTGAAAAAAATGTATGATCCTCAGGATGCAAATTATGTGCTAAACCAGCACCACAATCTTATACATATCTTTATCATTGTTCAATATTATCAATTAAATTGTAATAATTTGCTATCAATATATACTGAACAATGATAAAAATATAACTTTATCTTTCTTATTGCATTGCCAAATCCATATAATATTAATATTATCTATGTTCTTTATTACTTTTTACAACTCACTATTGACGTTTTCGATTGTCCCATCAATCTTCTTTAGAACTTCTAGTTATATGGTAAAAGTTCTGAAGAAGATTGCTGAGGCAATTGAAACTGTCAATAGTGGATTGTAAAAAAGCATTGTAAAAAGTAATAAAGAACATAGATGAAATTAATATGATAAAGATATATATAAGAGATTGTGGTCTGGCCCAATTGATGAGTGCTGGTACAGTATAAAATGTGCATCTTGGTGATCATACACCTTTTTCACATGTTCTTTGATCATATGTTTATGATTACTCCTTCCACAGGTTATTAAAAGCAGGTAGAAACAAATCCCTATTTTGCATCAGCCTTGTGTAGCAAAAATTATACTACAGGAATATTATATCCTGTTAGGTGTTTGGATTCAAAAGGCTTATTGTTTCCGATGCTTATTCCATAGATCAAGAAAAAAAATCACAAAATTTTAATATGAAGATATTATGTTAATATAATCATGATGTGCCATTGCACATAGCTCTCGAATACGTGGGACTCCCTGGAAATCATAGCAGGGATATAAAACGCTAAGAGAATTCAACAATAGAAAAAATAGTAATCTAAGAAGTAGAATTCAAGTAATCGCAAAAATATTTATTTTATTAACTTTATAACAATTCATGGTTTTCAATTAAATGTTTATTTACATTACTCAAGTTACATTATTTTATTTCAATAGTAGGCAAAATCTATTATAAGGTATTCTATGCAAATTACCTTCATTTAAACATCAATTATTAATAGATTTATATTATATTCGCATCTTATATAAATAAGAAATGTCAAAAAGCACTAAGATTTAGATTGTGAACTTGTATTTTAACTATATTTTATTGGTAATAGTTTGCGTGGCTTTACCCCTATTTAAATCTATATTCGATTTAAATTGAAATTAATAAAAATGTACCAATTTATTGATCAAATATTCAATATTTTCTTTTAATCTCTGGCAAAGGATTGACTTTATGTGAATAATTTGTAATTAAAAACAAAAAAAAAAGACACCAAAAGTTGTGGAAAGCGTTAAATCAGTAATTCATTTCTAAATACAGAAAACCTACAAAAGCTTTATTTTATGATTCAAGTAAACAAAAAGTCAGATCACGTAAACACAAATTAATGCTAATGTGAAAAAAAAAAAATCACCTGTTAACAATAATTTTTCGGAAGCATCACGAGTTATTTTACCATGAAACCAAGCTATCCGGTTGTCAAATAACTCAGTAGCCAACTTGTCTTTTTCTAGTAAATAGTTTAAAGAAAATTTTGATCGAAGATCGGCCAATGATACAGACGTCCAATCAATATCATCAGGATTAATGAGACAATTTGTTGAATCGTCTGATTCAGCCATTTGATTAATAAAATATTATAAAAATACTTTGGAAGACATTACTAGTAATTACGTTTTAAAAAAATTACTATAAAGTTATCAATTTTTATAATCACAGAAGCCTAAAACACAAAATTCCGTAACAATTCCGGGAAACTTTACTAGCCAATCACAAACAGCGATTGAACAAATTACAGGCTTTTTTTTTTTTATTTATTTACTAAAGATGGCAGTACTGCTTTAAAAAAAAAATCCATTAAATTTATATTTTGAAAATATATATAATAAATGAGTAAATTAAATATAAATAAATGTTTAATGTGAATTTTAAATATATGTAAAATAGTACTTATAATTGATGATGCTGATACAAATAGCACATCTTCAAAAGTATTTAATCCAAATAAAAATGGTAGCCAATTAATATTGGTTTTAAAAAAAAATATATAATCATATCAGGTTATCTGTAAATCATAAGTTTATTTGTTAATGCTAAAACCTTAATCCACAACACATCTTAATATCAGAATCATTCATGAAATTGAGAGATACATTCATAAAGTTGTTAAGCTTCTTTACAGGTGTTTGTAATGTAATTACCACAAACAAATTAAATAAAAAAACGTGTTCGGTGTTTTATTTGTCAACTTTTGGTTTGTGGAATACTGTACAATAAAATCTAATGGTAGTTTGTTTTTAAAGTTTTATTTGAGTATTTTTAAAGTTAAGCATTGCAGTTGTATAAAATTTATTTTAACTTTTTCTAGTCTAATGTTATGTTAATACAAGAGTAAGTAGAATGTCTTATATATATACTATTATTTTGACTTTGTGTGTGTGTGTGTGTGTGTGCATGTAGTTAATTTACAATTAGAATGACAAAATTTTATCAAGATATTGCAAGATGGCTAAGATAATATATATAAAAAAATTTAGCAGATGGCATTAACAGAAAAAAATATTTTAACTTATAGCTCTGTAGCAAACTAATTGGTAATTAATTTTTCAAAATAACAGTGTTTTGTCTACATCCACTCTGAAATTTTTATATTTTTATAATAGTCTCAAGAAATCTTGATTTAATTAATATCCATAATGGAAACTAACTATTATTGTATCTAATACTACAAATTCATTGGTGAGTGACAAAATTACCCATATCCGCGAAATTCATCAAACATATATTCTCTCTGCCTATAAAATACCAGCCATCATTTTAGAGATTAAATGGACTATTATCCACAGCAGTACTTTGCTATGACCTAACTCTCTATAAACTTATATTAAGTTGATTACTTTTGGTCATTAGATAAAAATATATATACAAGTGAAAAACTTATATTAATATATGACAACCAGCAGGAGAGAATCAATTTGAATACATATTATTTAATCAACCAATATTAATATTATTCATACATATACACATTGGTATGCATCATACTATATGATTATACATCAGAATATAAGATTTGCTCATCCAGTTATATATATATTGTAACAGTACAAAGGCAAGGGTGAACCTGAGCTGATGAAGACTCATCATCATCATCATCAACCCCACTTAATACACAGATCTAAATAAACAATGAATATCATAAATATAAATATGACATCAGCAAAAACAAAAACCATCAGTTCACCAGCATTACAATAATCATTCATCATCATGAATGATCAAAAAATAAAATCAACAGTCAACCTTGTGACTGGATTTAAAAGTGGTCCATTATAGACCAGGTTAATTATTTAGCCCTTGCCAAGCTTGGGGAAGATTATATAAACAATAATTTGGGTGCACAAACTTCAATGCTAATCAATAAGAATATAACAATTAAAAAAATAATCGTGGAATACTAAAACATGCTGATCATCATCAATTCTATTTAGTCACTTAGTATCATTAATGTACTGGACAACAATAAATTTAATTTCTAATTAATACTAAATAAAATTTAGTGCATGGATTTTAAAGGATATATCTTTGTGCCATCCAGCATTAGAGAAGTAATTAAACCATCATCAACTGGATGTCCATAACACTAAACATAAACCCCAATCCATATAATTGACCATTATGCATGAATCCAACTCAGAGAGCAAGAGCTCTATTATTGTTACTGTGAGCAAGAGATAATATCAACATATATTAATTTAAACCTATTTTAGGATTAAATAAATTTACTAAAATTACTTAATGAAATATAAATATATTAATTAGAAACAATAATAATAAAATGAAATTAAGGTTTGCTAAGCATTCTATAATTATAAATTCGGCATTCTGATTTTGATTAAAATACAAAAAAATGCTATTACATTATTTACATATATCTCAATAGGTTTACATAAAACACACCTATATACCAGCACACAGACATTTCTACATAATATAAAATGAATTTATCTGAAATGTCCTAGACATATAAAAAATCATTTCATTTCAATAACTCATAAATGATGATTAATTTTAACATATATGTGTCTACATTTTTAATATATATGGGCAGCCATTCAAACTTATGTGCAACACACTGGCATTTATGCCCTAATGATATTTCATTAGTTAACAAATAAACTTATTAAATAAAATATTTCTATTATTAATTGTAATTACTTTCACAAAACATATTTTAAAAGGTTAAAGAAAGTTTTTCCTCTTTGAAAAAAATCCTTCACAAAAGTTTCCCTTCCTTTTTTTCTTTTTCAAATTACTTTTAATAGTAACCATCTTTAAAAAAATGTTTAAGAAAGTTCTTTTGTTTTTCATCTTTTATAATAAAGATTCTGAGTTCCCTTTTAATAAATAAAACTGGAAATGGTCATTTATTATTTTCTTTCATTATTTTAGTTTTACTTGAATAATTTAATCAAAATCATTTGTCTTTAAAAACAGTTGATATCTGTATATACATTATATACATGATACAGTACCTTTGTCTGTGCTTCTTTGCATATAGATAAAACAGCATATGTATAAAATCATCAGCAAGCCAATGGAATCTTTTGATAAGCTGGTCCATTCTAAAACAATAGACTGGCTTGTTGACATCTTCAGAAAAAGTATAAATTGGGTAATTGTTGACATGGCATTCAGTCATCTCTATTCAGTCTATAATTTGATAGACTTCAGGCACGCCATCTAATATATACAGGTTATGAACCATATAAAAGCTGGAAATTGCTTCCATGTGAATTCAAACTACCATGTTGCACTAGCAGCAACATCTGGATATAGTTTCTTACCTTCAATTTCAACTTCATAATATTGCTGGAAAACTGTTGTAACCTCGCCCCTTTAAATTAACCTGTTTATACTGTATTATAGAATTTTAAAAACAACAATTAAGTGAATTTTTTCTTTATCTTGATGGAAAAAAGTTAATCACTCTTTTCAGTTCACCATAATCCTTTCAAAAACAACTCTGTAAGATTTTACAAAATTATTTAATTTAAAAAATCAATCTAATTAAAAATAGAGTGGAATTTTATCATTATCAAATTTCCAGTACATCTATTATAATATAAAAACATGCTTGTTTTAGATTTCTCCTTTTTTAATGATCAAAATCAAAAGAAAACATTAAACAGCCCTTTTTAAATGTTTGATTTAAAACTAGTTTATAATAATTTTACATTAAAAAATTATTTAAACCTTAACTGTTATTCCAGTATATAATAAAAATCTACAAAAAATTTTGTTTGTGATTATTTCTACTTTCCCATTCAACTCTATATTGAAGCTGTGCATATATATATATATATGCTGGCTTCACCATTCACTGTGGGCTAACTAAGACCCTAAGTCCAACCACAGTGAATGTATGTTTCTTTTTCAAACTAAATTTATCGTTTTCTCAAATAGTTGCCTAAATTAAAGAAGGAATTGTGTTAAAGAGAAAAGATTTAATAAAATAAAATATAGAAAGTTAAAATTATATTTGCAACTATTTTTAAAATATATTTGGTAGAATTCGATAAGATAAAAATTTTCTTAATTAAATAGAATCCATTAAGAAAAGGAATTAATTAATAAAACATTTTCTGAATTAGATAAAATAATAGATAACAGGGAAAACTTGAAACAACGGGCATGATTTGCCACTAATTAGCAGATTAAAAACATGGAAAAAGGGTATAAATAAAGAACTTTTCTTTTGTTCTGGGTCTTATGCTTGCGGGTAACCAGTGCTGAAGGTCAGAGAGAAAATCTTAAGGTTTTGTTGGAAGAAATTTTGCTGAAAGATTGGACAATATAGCGAACTCTTGCTTGCTGTACTTACTTCAAGCTGCACTCTATTCTTTCAGCATATAAATAAAAAAATCCAGAAATGTGTTGCTCTGCAAAAATGCAGGGGTAATCTCTTTGCCTTCGCTCTCCTGAGCCATTCCTGAGACCGGAGTTCTAATCATGTAAGCCAGCCAGAGAACTAAAGTGTCTGCCCTGTATCCGTAAAAATCTGCCCTCAAAAACATGGAAAAACAAATTTGAAGAACTGGGAAGACCTGCGGGAAACATCTAATGAACTTATCTTGACCCACCCATCTAGTTACCGGTAACGTTCCCATAAATTATTAAAATATCTTTGTAATTTGCAAATTCAATCTATATTTATGTTTTTTTTATATATATGTTTTTTTAATATACGTATTCATATCTTGTAAAATGGTATTTCATTAATTGCTTTCTTTTCTTTTTTTTTTTATATCGTAATGGGTGGGATTATTATATATATAATGGCGGTGATAGCTTTGATAAATTTAATTGAAAATTACTTCGTTTAACTTTCCGCCATTATACTCCAGTAATTAAGTTATTTATTTTATATAGATATTTTGGAAGGAAAAGTAAGCAAATCATAGAAAGTGCAAAACTCTATTGTAAAATCAAGATTTAAATTGCTAAATATTCTATTATAAAACTTTCCAAACTTTAACTTAGTTTTTATATATATATAAAAGAAAGATCCTTATCAAATGCCTGTATATTTTAGTCAATGAAGGGTTACAAATTTAAAGTTATATTTTAAAGAGCGTGAAATAAAACGTTCACATTTATATTTTAGTAATAAGAGAGAGTACATTTTGACAATATGTATTAAAAATTATTAAATAGCATTGACTCTGGGGTGTTTTGGTTAAACTTCAACTAAATCAATAAAATATCCGCCCTCTTGTTTTAGTGATCTGAATTTCATAAAAGGGAAGTTACTATTTTTCTGCGGATTTTCAGTGATGGTTGAGCTTTCTTAATATATATATTTTGCAGAGGGTTTCTTTTTAAATTTAAAGGTCATTGACCGTATTTATATGGCATCGTGCCTCGGGTGATCTACTGGGTCGCTCAGCATATATATTACAGTGCTTCTTTTGCCAAGTTTGCTTAGGTTAACATACCTACATTCGGACCTTTTGAAAATAAATAAATTGTTCTGGATCTCATGTCGATCTCAGTCCTTTCAATGTACGTAACTGGACATAAGCAACAAAAACTCCGATCCTGAATCCGGGTCACGCGTTTAGCGAACGGGTTCCATTTTTCTCTCTAACCTAGTTTAGAGACGGAGAGCTATCCGGTCTTGTGTTAACCTCTTGGTAACTGTTATGTCTCGAGCCTCACAGCCCACTATATGCTCTCGCCTTTGTGCATGGTCTTGTATATTTATATTTATTAGGAAATCTTTCTCAAAATCTCATAGAAATGTTTCAATTATGGCTGGAAATTCCTGCTGGGGTCACTTTATCATTCTTCTTAAATCATAAGTAGGGCTGTGATTTAAACCTGTCCAAAGTGTTTAGTTGAGTTTGACCACCTATTTATTTCTATGTTCTCCAACCACAGAGTTAATGAATCATGTCTCTCTCTCTTGATTTCTTTTATGTAACACTTCCATTGGCTGGAATATTTTAAAGAAGAAATTATAACGTAAAATTTTGTCTGTTCTTATCATTATGATCAATGGATCTTTCATATATGTCTATCTGGTTGCAGTGAAAATAGCCTGCGACACTATTAATAAAGCATTGTGTGAATTATTTTAATGTTAATAATAAAAATTTCTGTTATCTTTCATTCACTATAAATAAAACCACTTAGTATTGTTTTTCTTTTGTGACATACGTATGTACATCTGATCATTATATATGTAAAAATTCCTTTTCGTGGTCTCTTCTCTCCCTGACCACTGGGCATACATCAAGATTAAATTCTAGTGAGGTTCGAGGAGTAAGTCGCTTAGTAGCAATCTAGAGGAGTAGATGAGGTTCGAACCCCTTCTATCTGCATCTCTAGATTAGGTTAAAGCAGCTCTACTTTTCTTACCATTACAGTTTTTTTTTTGTATAATCTGGCATCCCAAGTGTGGCCTTACTATTAGAGATAGACCCTGAGATATGATAATAGGAATTTCATGATCAGAAGAAATTTTTTTGTGTGTGTTTTTGAAAATAAATATAGTGAATGACAGAAGTTTATATATTTTGCTTTTGCACTTTCTGTGTGTATACAGCTTACAAGATGTGAAATCAATCAGTTCGGTTGAAAATTAAAACCAAATCAGATATTAATGTATTTTTCTTTCTTTTGCTAGGAAGGGAGACAGAGTGATCAAACAAGGAGCAGAGAAAAGATGGGCTCAAGTAGAATTTTTTTACCCCCCCCCCTAGCAGTAGTAATCATATTTTATTGAAGCATATATCAAATACACATAGTTATAGTCACATATATAACACACAGAACAGGGTAGTAAATAAGTAAATAAACACGGATAGGGCAGGGACTATGCATAGGATAACAGATAGATAGAAAGCTGGCAGATTAAAAAAGGACAACAGTTGCAGGAATGGTTGGGAGAGTGAAGCAAATTTTTGAAAAGTAAAAGTAGAAAAACAAAACAAATTTTAAGAATAGTATTAGACTAAGACTAAAAACAACAGCAAACCAAATATTTTTCTTCTTATATATTTTCTTTTATCTATTCGTATTTCTCTAGAAAATATGTATAGCCCAGAAGAAGACATGGATTCACAAGGACTACAGAAAAACAAAGATGACACAGACATGTCACTTTCAGAAAATCTATGGGAAGACCAAACGCCAGTTATATGGACTGGAGAAATAGATACACCAGAACCACAATGGGTACGAAAATTGATGGAAACTATGTTACAAAAAATAGAAGAATGCAAAGAAGAATGTAGACAATATAGAGCAGATATCAACAAGATGAAAGAAGAGAGACATAATGAAGCAAAAACGACACGAGAATCAGTCAAGAAATGAGAATCTCCAATGTGAAAATAAAGAAAGCATAAAGGTCATGGAAAGAACGGACAACCCAATGATGGCAAGATTTATCCACATCAAAACTTTTCGGGGTGACATAGGAGAAAACCCCATGGCACACTTGCAAAGTTTACAAGAGCTGTTCATGTTCCAGGAACTCAGAAAAGCTGAAAAGTTATCAGTTGCAGTTAATCATTTACATGGATCTGCTCAGAATTGGTGGGACTGTATAAGTAACAAACCAGTAACATTTGCAGATTACCACATTGCCTTACTTAAAAGTTTTTGGAGTGAAGAGAGGCAAGATGGAATAATGCACCATATATCTCAAGAAAAGTATTGCACTTCAAAAGGAGAAACTCACACCCAGTTTTTTTTGCGGCAAGTGTCTTTGTTAAAATCATTGACTGCTTTCCACTTATCAGAGGGGCAGATTATTTGGACAATAAGATACAATATGCCTCTCCACATACAACAATTGATGCTGGGCTGCCGCAACTGTGGAATTGATGAGATGGTAGACTTACTAACTGCTATAGATTTTGGCAACCTAAATAAAGAGCATGCAGACAAAGGAAAAAGATTTGACACACCCAAAATACAGATGGCAGCTGTCAGGAACTACTTACTATGATGATGATCAAAACAGATCCAGAACAATTTATTTATTTTCAAAAGGTCCAAATGTAGGTATGTTAACCTAAGCAAACATGGCAAAAGAAGCACTGTAATATATATGCTGAGTGACCCAGTAGATCACCCGAGGCATGATGCCATATAAATATGGTCAATGACCTTTAAATTTAAAAAGAAACCCTCTGCAATATATATATATTAAGAAAGCTCAACCATCACTGAAAATCCGCAGAAAAATAGTAACTTCCCTTTTATGAAATTCAGATCACTAAAACAAAAGGGCAGATATTTTATTGATTTAGTTGAAGTTTAACCAAAACACCCCAGAGTCAATGCTATTTAATAATTTTTAATACATATTGTCAAAATGTACTCTCTCTTATTACTAAAATATAAATGTGAACATTTTATTTCAAGCTCTTTAAAATATAACTTTAAATTTGTAACCCTTCATTGACTAAAATATACAGGCATTTGATAAGGATCTTTCTTTTATATATATATATAAAAACTAAGTTAAAGTTTGGAAAGTTTTATAATAGAATATTTAGCAATTTAAATCTTGATTTTAAAATAGAGTTTTGCACTTTCTATGATTTGCTTACTTTTCCTTCCAAAATATCTATATAAAATAAATAACTTAATTACTGGAGTATAATGGCGGAAAGTTAAACGAAGTAATTTTCAATTAAATTTATCAAAGCTATCACCGCCATTATATATATAATAATCCCACCCATTACGATATAAAAAAAAAAGAAAAGAAAGCAATTAATGAAATACCATTTTACAAGATATGAATACGTATATTAAAAAAACATATATATAAAAACATAAATATAGATCGAATTTGCAAATTACAAAGATATTTTAATAATTTATGGGAACGTTACTGGTAACTAGATGGGTGGGTCAAGTAAGTTCATTAGATGTTTCCCGCAGGTCTTCAAATTTGTTTTTCCATGTTTTTGAGGGCAGATTTTTACGGATACGGGGCAGACACTTTAGTTCTCTGGCTGGCTTACATGATTAGAACTCCGGTCTCAGAAATGGCTCAGGAGAGCGAAGGCAAAGAGATTACCCCTGCATTTTTGCAGAGCAACACATTTCTGGATTTTTTTATTTATATGCTGAAAGAATAGAGTGCAGCTTGAAGTAAGTACAGCAAGCAAAAGTTCGCTATATTGTCCAATCTTTCAGCAAAATTTCTTCCAACAAAACCTTAAGATTTTCTCTCTGACCTTCAGCACTGGTTATCCGCAACCATAAGACCCAGAACAAAAGAAAAGTTCTTTATTTATACCCTTTTTTCATTATGTTTTTAATCTGCTAATTAGTGGGGAATCATACTCGTTATTTCAAGTTTTCCCTGTTATCTATTATTTTATCTAATTCAGAAAATGTTTTATTAATTAATTCCTTTTCTTAATGAATTCTATTTAATTAAGAAAATTTTTATCTTATCGAATTCTACCAAATATATTTTAAAAATAGTTGCAAATATAATTTTAACTTTCTATATTTTATTTTATTAAATCTTTTCTCTTTAACACAATTCCTTCTTTAATTTAGGCAACTATTTGAGAAAACGATAAATTTAGTTTGAAAAAGAAACATACATTCACTGTGGTTGGACTTAGGGTCTTAGTTAGTCCACAGTGAATGGTGAAGCCAGCATATATATATTTATATATATATGCACAGCTTCAATATATATGCATGAACACACACTACTGTTATGGTGTGCCATGAGATACATAACCATCTTAATATATATATATATATATAATTAATTCTTCTGCATATATTACTATATATGATTTGCATGATTTTTATGTACATCTAATTCATTCTATATTTATTAACTTTCATAATACTTATGATAGGTTACTAACATTAGTTAATAGTCCAAAAAACCATATACTTTTTATGCCTGATTACCTGAGTGTAAAATTCCATAATGTTTTATGCTGCTTTAGATTTTTTCTTCTTCCTCTAGAATATTTTTGACCAACAGCATTACTTTTACAACATAATCTGATGAAAGTTCTAATTAATTAGGTTTAATTTTTTCAAGCTTATTTTTAATTAGAGTTGAATTTTCTTAGGATTTTTTTTCTTTTCTAATTCCTATTGAATCAGACATGATGGTTCCCAGTTATTTCAATTAATAAGTTAACTAACTTATTAATATTATTTTTATAATTTTAAATCATGACTGGTATTTTCTATTTAATTTATTATCCATCATTTGCTACTTTAATTAAATAAATTACCTATGATTTCTTTTTATGTTTTAACTACTGTCTTCATATAAACTTATTTCTTCAAATATCTTATTTGTTAAATTTCATTTCTTCCTATTCCAGAAAATGCATATGCAAAATGTAATCTTTTCTCTAAATGGAGTTTTAAAAGCATTCAACCCAAAAGCCATCTGATTTTTGCTTGGCATTTGCCAAAAATGTATTGCTCTGGCAAGAATTGTTTTGATGCTGAAATATGCCTGAGAGTTTTGTTTTCTTTTTACCATTATCAACTTTGTGGCATATAGATGTTCTTTAACTCAACATTTGTTTTTCCTCTTTGTTTGCAATTTAAAGATCTGTGATTTGCTTTATCACATCATACTTTATCCTTATTTGCTTAGGTCATGCTAGTTTTTCACATAGATATGCTATAGCTGATCTTTCTATTGCCATTTTGAAATTGTGATTGTTTCTGAATTAGCTCTTATACTATTTCTTTCTTAATTCTGGAGAAGTCAAATCACACTCAATTAACAGCTGTTCAGTTTGTCATCCATTATGCTTTATGGTAGTTGATATATGAAAGGTTTTCTTGAGCAATTCATCATTCAGTATTCAGCTAAACTATGATAACAAGGGAATACTGTATTCTTATTTTATCACCTTTTGTTTAATATCTGTGGCATGATGAAAAGGTGTAAACTAGGTCAATTGTTTTATTACTTCTCATTAGGTAATACCTTGGGTAGAATTGGTTTATATCAGGGGTCCCCAATCCTATGTCCACGGGCACCACGACACCCGCAGACCATTTTACATGTGCCCACCGCTATCCGAACACAATAAAAAATTATTTATCTGATACAAATAAATTTAATTTTTAAAATTTCTTATAAATTATTGTATTATATTGTAATCAAATTATAGGGCATACTGTAATTTTACAGAGTAAAAATATAAACGTTAATTATATGTTAAAATTTTATTTTTGAAATAAATATTTTTTTGTACATTATGTGTATTATTAACAATATCCAGCTATAAATTTACATTGAAAAAATAAATGGTGCCTGCCTTCTGGTTGAATAAAATAAATGGTGCCCGCCACCTGGCCAGTATTATAGAATGTGCTCTTAAGTGCAAAAAGGTTGGGGACCCCTGGTTTATATAATGCAATTATAATCTCTATTACTCTCTTTCCTCCAAAGCACAGTAGTGATACTATTTTATGCATATTATTCGCTAATGTATTCAAGAAAAAAAAATCTTATCTATGTTATATACAATGGCTATTTGCAGAATTAATCATGATAATATAATTTAACAATAAACTCCTGACCTATTAATATCATTGCTATTCATATATAGAGTGATTTTGACTATGACAATTTTGTTCGCTCTATAATCATGCACTAAACTGATTATTTTTAGAGATCACACTACAAATATAAATATATATTTTGTCAAGCGTTGTTAACCGAGAGGTCATCGCAGCCGCCTTGCAAGCAAGTAGTTGGTTGCAGACGGTTGTGGGTTCGCGTCCCGGCTGATGCTATGACACATGAAAAAGAAATATAAATATATATTAAAAAATATAATAATGTGTGTATAATATATAAGAGAAAATTAAACCAGCAGTGGACTGGTAATTAGTTGAAAGATTATTTAATTAGAGAAGATGTATTGACATTGATTTAGTATTTTTAATGTTTGATATGGATGCAAATTAATTCGTAAATATGATCTCCCATTATTTAAATAAAGTTAAATCCCAAGCCAAAGTGCATTTATATACAGAAACCAATAACATCAATTCTTCTGGCTGAAAGAAAACAATAGTAAACCTGTTTAAGCTACTACTAATCAAAAAGAGGCCTCTTTTGATGAATCGTGTTGCTATGTATAAGTCATTAGCTGAACATTACAGCTATAAGAGTAGAGATACAATATATAGTAACATTTCTTACATCCCAATTGAAATGAAGATTCTCCCTTCAGCAAATTATATTTAAATTTAATATTTTTAATGGTCTAATATAGATGAGTATATGCTATATATCAGGCTATTTATGATTATATATTACAATATAAGATTTTCATGTTCAATTATACACACACAATTTTCCCCACAATTAATAACTCGTAATTCTCATGGCAGGTAACTAACATTTCTCTAAAACTAATATCCTTAAAAATCACAGTTCACATTGAGTTTTTTCTTTTCTCTCCATTTTTTACCACATAATACTAAATGATCCATGCACTTTACTACTGTTACACAATGCTTTATTTACGAACCTCTTTTACAGTTTTGATTGCCTCAGCAATCTTTTTCAGAACTACAACATAATACAAACATATGATTATAAATATACATGAACATATAATTTACATTCTATATATACATCTTATAATCATCTATTTATTACCATTAAATATATAATTTTTACCCTTTTTTTACATTCTATATTTACCAATTAAAAATTTTTCTATATATCTATTTTTATTTTATTCTTATAATATTTAATTCTAACTTAATATCTTTTATATTTCACATTATTATTATTTATTTTACTAGCAATCATTATTTATAATTTAATCATTCAATAATTTATAATTTATTTTAATTTATAATATTATTATTTTAAACACATTTTAACCCACCTTTTAATCTCCTAACTTCAATGCTAAATTTAAATTTTAAAATTTTTACTGTTATACTTTTAGTATCCCCCCCCCCCCTATTAAATTTTGATGTGATGTGATGGACTGTGATTCTCCTTATATGGAGTCAGGATTCTCTCAGCCACTATATCCAGAGAAACCTGTTAGTGACTTTACCTTCCCTTTCCATTCCCCATACTAAGTTTTCCCATAATCTGCTCCATCCCATTTCCACAACATAATCTTTGTCAACTCCATGGCCTTCATATCTAAATCCCCCTTATCTTTTCCCAAACCTTGCATAAAAACCAATAACCCACTTTCTGTATAATCACTTTGTTCATATTTATTCTTCCATAACTTCATTATTTGTACCTTTTCTGTTTTCAAGCATTTACATTCAATTAGCAGATGCCTAATATTTTCTATGCCTTCCTTGCACAACTTGCAGACTAAATCACCCAGGGATTTTTCTATTTATGTGTATATTCCCTTGTTGCTAAAGATCCTGTTCGAGCCTTAATTTTACTTTTCTTGCTATTATCATAAATTAACTCACACCCAATATTGTTTACTTCTATATATATTTAACACCCAATATTGTTTACTTCTATATATATTTAAACTCTTTTTACTCTCCATACTAGTTCTCTATCTCTCCAACTCCCTATTTTTTTACTATTGCATCTATTCTTCTATCCCAATCCTTGCCACTATAACACTCAACAATTCTCCTAACACAATCATCTCACCTTTTGTATAAGTATATTGACATAAATTCTTTATCCAAATCTTCTGCATACTGTACTACCTTTCCCATCCATTTTGTTGCCTGTCTTTTATTCATAAACAATTTAAATACTATTTTGGCTATTCTCTTATTATCCATAAATTGCAATCTACCAAACATTTTTATTTTGCTTTTTGAATCTCTCATATAAAAACTTGACCAACCCATTTCTTCTTGAATTGCCTCCTTTGCCGTAATGTTTTCCTACTTCTCTTTGTACTTTTTCTAAGTAGTCTAACACCCTTTATTAACACATAATACATCATTACCATATATTAACCCTGCTACTCCCATACAATTCTAGCTACATCATATTTATTATATGAAAACACTGTTAATTTTTTTATCAGTCCATTTCTTTTCTTTGCTTCATTTATCAATTTCTTCTCACATTCATCCAAGCCATTTTCTCTGATTACTTAAGACAATTCCCAAATAGTTATACTTATTCACCATACTTAACTTTACACCCCCCCAATAAAAATTCTTTCTCTTCTCTTTCCCCAGTATTAATCATCATTACTTTTGATTTTTTCATTACTAAATTTAACCCCAATCTCTTTTACCAATCTTTGTTCATGTCTTCAACATAACTTCTGTATCTTTCCTACATTTGGTGCACAAGGAGACATCATCTGCAAATAAAAGACTCAGTAATGTATATACTCCCTTACCACCTATTAATGGTATCTCTACCCCTCTTCCTATTCTTTCTATTGCTCTCTCCATTTCTCTCAAATACAACAAAAACAAAATAGATGACATAGGGTATCCTTGTTTTAGTCCCACCCCATTTTTAACTTTAACTGATTCTATATTCCCAAACTGCTACATATAGTAATTATTTTCATACAATCTCTTAATAAGATCCACTAAAGCTACACTCATTCCCAAATTTCCTAAGCTTAACCATAATCTATTTACTTTATCATATGCCTTCTCTATATCTATAAAAAATCATATATAACTGTCTACCTATATTTTTACTCATATCTGTAAGTTGTGTAACTACAAATAACTATCTCCTATATGCCTATCCAATCAAAAATCTCTTTGCATTTCTCCCACTACATTATTTTCTTCCATCCATTTTGGAACCCTTCCAGTCACCAAATATGCAAAAACTTTATATAATACTGACATTACTGCTATCGGTCTGTAATTGCTTAACTTTCTATGATCCTTACCATTTCCTTTAATTAGTAGGCTTACTCTTGTATTACTCCAACTATCCGGAAAATCTCTTCTGTACCATCTTATTAAAACATGATATGTTTAATTTTGCCCTATGTCCTAAACTCATTATTATCTCTGCTACTCATCCATCTAAACCTCTTGCCTTTCAATTTTCTTCCCTGCCTCATTCAATTAATTTTCTGTAAACCTAATATTTCTATTACTATATGCTTTTATGTTTATTATCATTCTGTCCTTCACATCTAACATTTTTTTCTATATACATTACATACTTATTTAAGATTATCTCTAATTCTTCTCTAGAGCTATACTCTATTCTGTCATCATCTAATAATACTATTTCTCTCTTCACTACATTCCTTCTTTTAATGCATTTCCAAAATTTTTACTCCCATCTCTCACTTTTGTTAATATCCTCCAACAATTTACTATTTAATTTCATTCTCTCTATATAATTATGAATTTTAGCCAACTTTTTTAAAAATACTTTTCCCATTTAACATTAACATCTTCACTCTTTTTGTACTTATAGCACACATATTCTCTGTATGCTTTCCCCTTCTTCTTTACGTTTTTATTAACTCTCACTCTTTATTACTTTTATTTTTCAGAATATTCTCACCTAAAACCCTATTTGCCACTTTTTCTACTTCACCATACCAGTCCTTATATTCATCTCCAACCAACTCTTCCATGATTTCTTCAACTTTTATTTTATATTCTTCTAACTCATTCATATCATTCATTCTCCATCCACATCTTTAACTATCCTTTCTACTTTTATTACTACTTTCCATCACATTACTAACAATTTCTATTATTAAAAAATTAAGATCACTATTACATATTTTTTCTTCATTATCAAACACTTTAATTTTCCATACTTTATTCATTTCCTCTTTCTCTACTAAAACATAATCTATTGTGTGAAATATATTATTTCAAGACCATGCGTATTGGTCCTCATAAATGTCCAATGCTCAAATTCACTGACAAAAATTCTTCAAAAGCCGTCCAGTTATCTACATCATTAATTTTTTCAATGCCCATTCATATCCCCTATAACCATTATTTTCTCCTACCCTTTTTTTTTGAAACTCTGTATATCCTTAATTAGACATTTATATATGCTAATGTTCCACTACATTATAGTTTAACTATCTCCAGTGGTTATATACATTATAGCTTACCATCCATTCTTGTCTTCCAACCTTATCTCAAAACATAAATGTTCTTGACATTTAATAGTATTTAAATATTTTTTTGACATAACTCCTGTACCACCACCCTTTTTTCTTTTCTATTTATACCCTCCATCCAAGTCTTCCAGTATAGGTTCTCATTCACTTAGAGGTGTTTCCACTACTGCTAGTATCTCAAGTTCTTCATTTTTAACTGCTTTGTTTAATTCCAGCAACTTTTCTGGTCTCCTACCATCTTGCATATTTAAATATCCATTTTTAATAATTTATTCTTTCCTAACTACTTTTTTATAAATTCCTTTAACTCTTTCTTTTCCATTTCATTTATAAGTAACTTGCTTATAATTAATTTTATAGACCCATTCCCTCTTTTTATGTTTAAATCAGCTACACTTTTGCTTATTTCTTACATCATAGCAAGCATGGCAGAAGGCGTGTGCATAAAATTCCCATCCAATATCCCCAGACTAGTTTCTGGCTTGTGGCCTTTGTCAGTGAGGAGCCTTGGATCTGAGAGCACTCCACCTAGATCTTAGGATCTAATGCAATCCTCCAGCAGCCACCTTTTTTTCTCTACTTAACTACAAAACTATGAGTCTTAAATTGAAAAACTAGTCTGGGAATATTGGATGAGTAGGCACTAGATGGGAAATTTATGCACAAGCCTTCTGGCATCCATTGATTACTCTAGCTTGCTGTGTGGCAATACATATAGTGAGTTTTTGCCTGTTTTAATAACAGTTACAAGCAAGCGTAAGAAATGGTAATCATGTGATGTTTATTGGCTTATTTCTTACATCCTGTCCATTCCTCTTCTTTCTGATAATAATGCAATTTAAAACCCCACCCTCCTTTATAAGTTTCCCAAACTATATTCTTTATAAATTAAACTCCCTAAAACTTCACTTCCCTGTTTTTGATAACTCCCTCTTAATAATAAAAAAATCCTACACATCCACAAACATAACATTATTTCTCTCACACAATTTTTTCAATCTCTCATTTGTAGAACATGCCCTATCTAACATATACCTATTGCCAAATCTTGGTAATAATCCAACTATTCTTACTCTTCCTTTAATCTTACTCAAAATACTAATCAATTCTATGTACTCATCCATTACCTTCTCTAATGGTTCTGACAAATTATATATCTCTATCATAATATACACATTTCTACTTTAAATTTCTTTACCATATCTGTAACAACTCTAATTTTAGCTCTAGGCCAACATATTCTTACATATCTGTTTCTATTTTCCCTTGCAATAACATCTCCATGTTTTCTAATTAACGAATCTTCTATCAAAACTATCTATTCTCCATACAGTAGTGCCACCAAATACAAGCCTTCATGATCAATGGATTGCAAGGTTTATGCATAAAATACTTATCAAGTACCTACTCATCTAGGTGCAGCACTCTCAAATCCAAGGCTCCTCACTGATGAAAGTCACAAGCTAGAAACTAATCTGTAGATAGGGATTTTATGCACAAACCTTTCTGCATCCATTGATTATGAAGACTTGCACTTGGTGGCGGCACTGCTGTATGGAGAGTTTGGTACTCTTATTAATAGCATGTGTAAGAATAATAAATGGTGATCATATGAAGTTTTAATGATAGTATACACTTTTTTTGTTATTACTAATTTTTTTTTAATGTCCTGTTATATTATTTATGTATTCTTTTTTTTCATCATTATTACTATTATCTGCTTTCATAATTTTTTAAATCATATTTTCTCTGTTTTAAATTCATCATCCTTTATATATTAAATTTATTTTCCTTTTAAAAATTTCAAGCTATCTTATATCTTCATTAGTTATATTTACTTTTCTAAATTGCATATCTTATATTTTTATGCAATGTAATTTCTTATTACATATTTATTTCTAAAATATTATTTCTTATATCTATTTTTTTTGTGTTTGTATGGTATATATTTGGTCCCCTTTTTAATATTGTTTTCTTCTGTTAAATTCATATCAGTCACATAGTGCACTATGTTTTAATCATCATTAATAATTTCAGAGGAATTTTCAAAGCTAATTAATGGAGAAGTTATTAATAAAAAATTGATCTATAAGTTTTAACCATTCTGCACCCACATGTTTGATATAATCCACTTTAGATGAACACTAATATGATTATTACTAATTATTTATTAAGCTATATATTATATCACTCCGATCCCAGATATAAACTTTAAATTCAGTTAGAAGATAAACAACCTGTTTTCTTTTTTTAAATTAAACATGTGTAAAGCATAAAAGACTTAAATATAACTAAACATTATTATTAATGACTATAAAACAATATATGATTAAAAATTAATAGAAAAAGAAGAAAATTAAAAAGGGAGATTATATATATATATATACAAAACACAAATATATATAACCAAAACAATAAAGTACATAGGCAGTAGTAGAAAACGGTCTGGGGTTGGGGATATTCTGCAAAGCTTGTTAAGAACTTATTTGCGAGCTCTATATACAGTATAACATTTGTAATACAAACTTGTTAAATTAGGTCATGTGACATATGACTTGATTTCTTTAATTAAACAATAAATATAAAATACAATAAAAACAAAGAACAAAAAGGAAATCATTTGAAATAAGGATTAGATATACATATTGTAAGATATTAGATAATTGCCGAGATGAAAATGGAGTTTAGACCAAAAAAAAATAGGAGAAAATTTCAATGTGTTGCACTTACAAATTTTAATAAATAAATAAAAAATTATATGCATGATCTGTTCACTGAGATACCATGTGAATGTGGAAGGAAATACATTGGTGAGACCTGTCGGCCTGTTGAACAGCGATTGAAGGAGCACAAACTAATGGTTAAAAGAGAAAAAACAGATGTGTCTACCACAGCAGATCATGTATGTACTAATGACCATATGCTCAAGTGGGAAAATACAAAGATATTGGATAAAGAGGAAAAAATGCATAGAATAAAATTCAAGGAAGCTGCTCACAGGACAATGGTAAATAATCCTATAAGTCAACCCAGTGTGGCAATACACAATGTATGGAAGCCTCTAATTAATCTTGCTCTTAGGAAAAAATAAAAATAATAATAATTGGAAGAGAAAAAAAAAATTGGAGGACTCAGGAGGATTTGAACCAACCCTCATATTTAAATATTATATGCATGAGTTTCATCTTTCAAATGATTAAAGATTAATTGAAATTTAAGATCAAATCCAAATTCTAAAATAGGAAGAGCTAGAAATAGAAAAAGTTTATACTTAATATAATATTCTAATAGTGTTTTTAAATGCTTTTCTTCATTTAAAAGCAGAATATCAATAGAATTTACTCTATTTCATTTCTTTCATACTATGTAAAAAAAAAGATTAATATCATTTTGAATTGCAGTACAATATTTAATAGATAGAATAAGCTTAATAATTTTGCAATCATTATCATAATATAGAAGACATAAGTATTTTAGATTGATTTTAAAGTTATAAATATTTAAAAAAAAGAAGTCAAAATATTATCTTAAGGCATTCCAAGTTACTAATAAAATGATAAAGGGATTCTACCATTGAACTTTACAAAATCTGATTTTAATTAAAAACTCAAAGTAACAAATCAGATTTTTTTATTAGACTTAAATTATATAATTTAATGAGATAAATAGAGTATATGAGCACAGATTTTCACATGACCCATCACTCTCCACACTATCTCATAACACTGATACCCTCGAACACATATATGTTGAAAAGATAAATAATCACCAATATACGTATTTCATGCTAAACCAGCAATCATCAGTTGGTCCAGATTACCATCTCTACACATATATTCTATAAGTGCTCAGATATATATTAAGATAGCCAAACCTCATACTTTAATGGACAGGCTTCAATCTACTCCACACTCCAACTTTTCAACCGTCCATCCAATTGAAAATCTGATGATGGAATGCTCAAAGGCCACCCCGAGGCCCAGATTTTTGTCACACCCATGTTGACCTAAGGTCAATCTGACCCCTCGTGTACAGGACAATCCATTTAATACACATAGAAGGGATGGGCAGACATTATAGCTAATTTCATCAAAAGTTTTTGAGATGTCAAAATAGATGACACCTAAATTTTCTTGCTCTTCAATACCATGTATATTATAACCATATATAGCAACAAGATTTGTTTCTATTGAATAACACCATATTGTTCAGGAGCTACTATGCAAGACCTATAATAATTAAGCATGTCTTTAGTTTGACTTTTAAAGACAGGAACAACTTTAGCAATTTCCAGAAATGTAGAAAAAGTATTTAATTATAGAACAATTAAAAATATAATAAAAAGAAGAGATACATTTAACAACTTTTAAAAATAAATGTAATATCAAAAATATGATTTACTATGGTCATACAGGGAAACATTTAAAGGTAAGAGCCAAAAGACACAACAATGTAATTAATAGGCAAAATGATAAATCTGCTTTATATATTTATTATTTAACATATGGACATAAAATAGATGCTATAAAAATATTAAACCTTTAAATTACATTAAACATAGAAAATAAAAAAAGACAGATATATGAAACATATTACATTAAGCATAACTTAAATAAAACTTCAATAATTTAATTAACAGCTGGTCAATTAAAAATGAATGGAAAATTATATAAGATAGTATATATAAATTTAAATAGTGTATGTATAATTTATTCTATATGTTGTTGTGTTATATAATCAATTTTTTGTTATATATTGGATATCTATATGAAGGTTTTATTCTAATTTACTGATATTTTATTTTGTCATTGTTATTTTACTTCCATTATAGATTACTAGGTGGTGTTCTATTTGCAATAATTATAAAATAAAGTGGCTAACAGGTTTATCTGGGCATAATTGCTGAGATATTCTTGACTTCGTTTAAGGGGAAGCCACAATACATCACATCACATGAAAATAATTATTATAGATACCAATTAGGGAATATTGAATCAGTTAAAATTAAAAATGGGGTGGGACTAAGGCAAGGATGCCCTATGTCATCCATTTTGTTTGTGTTATATTTAAGTGAAATGGAAAGAGCAATAGAAAGATTAGGAAGAGGGATAGAGATACTGTTAATAGGTGGTAAGGGAGTATATATTTTGTCGGATCTTTTTTTTTGCGGATATTTTTTTGTGTGCAGAAAGAAGATATGGAAATTATGTTGATGACATATGCAAGGGTGGGTAAAGAGATGGGGATTAAATTTAGTGAAGAAAAATCAAATATAATGATGGTTAATACTGGGGAAAGAGATATAGAATTTTTATTGGGAGAGATTAAGTTAAGTGTGGTGAATAGATATAGTTATTTGGGAATTATTTTAAGTAATCAGAAAAATTATTTGGATGAATGGGAGAAAAAATTGATAAATGAAGAAAAGAAAAGAAAGGGATTGATAAAGATATTAACAGTGTTTTCATATAATAAATATGATGTAGCTAGAATTATATGGAAAGAAGTTGCAGTAGTAGGGTTAACATATGGTAATGATGCATTATATGTTAGTAATGGAGTATTAAATTACTTAGAAAAAGTTCAAAGGAAAGTAGGAAGACATGCATTGGATGCAGATGTATGGACAGCAAGGGAGGCAATTCAAGGAGAAATGGGATGGTCAAGTTTTCATACGAGAGATGCAAAAAGTAAAATGAAAATGTTTGGTAGATTGCAGTTTATGGATAATAAAAGAATAGCCAAAATAGTATTTAATTGGGTTATGAGTAAAGGGCAGGCCACAAGGTGGGTGAAAAAGGTAATGTGGTAAGCAAAAGATTTGGATAAAGAATTTATATCAGTATATTTGTACAAAAGAAGGGATGATTGTGTTAAGAGGATTATTGAGTGTTATAGTAGTAAGGAATGGGATAAAAGAATAGATTTATTAATAAAGAATAGGGAATTAGAGAGATGGAGAAATAGTATGGAGAGTAAAGAGAGTTTAAATATATATAGAAATAAACAGAATATTAGGTGTGAGTTAATTTATGATAATAGTAAGGAAAGTAGTTTATTGTTTAAGGCTCGAACGGGATCTTTAGCTACAAAAGAATATACATGTAAATGGAAAAATATGGGTGATTTATTTTGTAAATTATGTAAGGAAGGAATAGAAAATATTAGACTGTTAATTGAATGTAAATGCTTGAAAATAGAAAGGTTTCATATAATGAAGTTATGGAAGAATAAATATGAAAAGAGTGATTATACAGAAAGTGAATTATTGGTTTTTATGCTGGGTTTGGGAAAAGATAAGGGGGATTTAGATATAAAGGCCATAGAGTTGACAAAGATTATGTTGTAAAAATGGGATGGAGCAGAATATGTGAAAACTTAGAGTGAGGAATGGAAATTTAAGTGGCTAACAGATTTATCTGGGCATAATTGCTCAGATATTCTTGACTTCGTTTAAGGAGAAGCCATAGTACATCACATCACATTAAAATAGATGATTAATATTTGAAAAGTGCATGAAATCACATGGTGAAAAAGGTTTTTTATGTGTAATTATTATTAATATATATAGAGAGCAAAACTCTCCATACAGTATTGCCACCTGTGCTAAACAGAGTAATCAATGGATACCAGAAGGCTTGTGCATAAAATCCCTATCTGATGCCTACTCATCCAATATCCCCAGACTAGTTTCTGGCTTGTGGCCTTCATCAGTGAGGAGCTTTGGATCTGAGAGCACTGCATCACTGACGAAGGCCACAAGCCAGAAACTAGTCTGGGGATATTGGATGAGTAGGCATCAGATAGGGATTTTATGCACAAGCCTTCTGGTATCCATTGATTACTCTGTTTAGCACAGGTGGCAATACTGTATGGAGAGTTTTGCTCTGTTTATCAACAATTAATGTGCTAGTATAGAAAATGTGATGCTTAATGATTATTAATATATATATAACTGTTATATATTACTTCTATTATTTATTATAATTTAAATAAAATGATAATATCTAAGCCCAGAATAGAATACAATTATTTAATATCAGTTACACCGTCATATTTAATAAAGTCATTGATGGAGATAACCCTCTTCAATGCTATCATTGATCAAAGTCTAGTCATAATAAGATTGTGATTATTTGCAAAATTCTGAAAAGTATTGAGAAAAATTAATAGCTGGAGATATTGTCTTGTATTTTTCTTTTCTGTAATTATCAGATCTTTAACTAAAGACTAAATTTGTCCAGAATTATTCAAAAATTTAATCCCAATATTTTTACAAACTTTTCATAGTCTTGTCTATACATAAACTTATATAATCATCTGTTGATAATAAAATTGTTATAGAAAATCATATTTTTGATTCTCAAATATAGTTTATAATCACAATATTTTCACTAATAATTTTCTTTAAGTGATTTATAAAAGCAAGGAGAAAATCAATTATCAATAAGAGCTTTTTAGATATAAATATCAGTTTTACAATTAAAAACATCATTAAAAATTGCTTACAATTGTTAAATAATTAGTATCATGAAAAAGCAAAAAAGACTAATCTTAATGTATTGGCCTAGTTAGTTATCATTTTTATAATTTCTTCGATAATAAAAAAAGATGAAAGTTTAACATATTTTACATTAATGTAAAATTCTTACATAAGTGCAATTTACCCACTCTACTTTGAACACTTTTAGCAAAAAACTTTTTATTGTATATGTATGTATATACAATCTTATGTTTCGATTGTTCTGCAGTCTTTTTCAGAGCTAAAACAGTAGAAAGGATAAATTGCAGTTATACAGCAAAATAAAGAAAGTGGTGAATTTGGTAATATAAAATTCTAATAGAGAATGATGAATATCAATTGCAAAGGACAGAGAAGATATAGAAATACATAAAATGTTTGTTAAGTTGCTAAGAATATAATCTAAAGTTTGATTATTAACATTTATGTATGAATTATATTGTCTAAGATTTAATAGATTGCACAATTGAAGCATCCTGGACATTTTAAAAGATGAGATAAAATCTGAGGACATATTAATTAAATATAATAGTAATAGAAAATTTTAAATGCAATCAAATTTTTTTCAAATAAGCAAAGTACAGTAATTATTTTAACTCATATAGCAACAAGGTGAGCATATTATAAATATTACTAAGAAGAACTTTAAAACTATTATTCAATGGAACTTTACATCAGGAATGATCAACTTTTTGGTGTCTCTGGGCCACATTAGTAAAAGAAGAGCAAGTTTGGGCTACATATTAAATACACAAATATTAATAAAAGCTGAAAAGCAAAAGAAAAAAATTGTGCATAATTTTCATGATGTCCACGACCACAGATAAGCAAAAAAATCTTTAAACAATCCTAATTATGCAGTGACCCATTCAGAATCTTTAAAATCATCAAGAAGGTTTCAAATCTGTAATCACTAATATAGAAAATGTACATATTTAAATGATAAACATCACATGATCCTAAGATCTAGATGCAGTGCTCTCAGATCCAAGGCTCCTCACTGACGAAAGCCACAAGCTAGAAACTAGTCTGGGAATATTGGTTGAGTAAGCAATAGATGGGGATTTTATGCACAAGCCTTCTGGCATCCATTGATTACTCTGGCTTGCACTGAGTGGCGCTACTGTATGGAGAGTTTTGCCTGTTTTAATAACATAACTAAGTAATGAAACATTTATATTTTTAAAATATATTTTTTTAATCATAAAAGTAAAAGAAACAAAACTTGTTGAATATTTGACATTTTATTTAAATGCATACACACATTTACTTTAATCACATTGTAATATGTAAAAAGTTTCTTTTTAAATAAGTTTATGAATTTGTGCTGGCCATATTCATAACCTTCCGATTGGACCACCTGCATTATACCACATTGACTCACAAAGACAAGTAATAGAAATAGATCTACATATCTTTTTTAAAAATGATCAATGCATCTCCACTTCTAGATGCAATTTCTGGAGGTCTATCAATATGAAAAACATTATAGTGAACATTATAAATAAATGGTCTTGAATATGATGTAAAAGCCAGGTTTCAGATAAAAAAAAAATAAACAAAATTTAAACTTTATCCTCTTTCCATAAAGATAAAAACAAATGACATCATTCTTACCAAAATAAAATTTAAAAAAATACGAAAGAGATTAGCTATTTTGAAAATTTTAAAAATTTAATATACAAAACAAAAAAATATAAACAAAAATGATCACATATGAAAGATTTTAAAATTAAAACCATAAAGAGAAAATATAAAACAATAATTTTCATGAAAGTAGATTTGATAATTATGAAAGAAAAAACATAAATAAAATGAAAAATATAGTGGAGGAAAACATAAAAAAAAAAAAGTTAAAACAATAGTAACAATACAAATAAAATAATATATAATTAAAAGATATACAAATTAAAAATATAACTGAAAAATGGATAATGAACAATATTGTAAATAAAAAATATATTACTAATTTCAACTGACCGAATAAATTAGCATTGATAAATAAAAAGTAAAATTGTATTTGCAAATTTATTAATATGATTCTTTATGAGTCTACTTATAAATAATTCTGTGCAAAGTATTTGAATAAGAATATAAAACAGTTCAAAAATATAAAGCATTAAAAACACATAAATTGAGTATACATCATTAAAAGCTATTATAAAAGAAATACATTTTTATTTTAATATTTTAAAATGGCTTTCAAAAAATATAAATGTATAAATAAACATAAAGAATTTTTATAACACATAATAAAGACTTCATAATGAAACTTAATAAAACAATAAATAAAGTTAAAATATACTAAAATAGCTATAATTCAATGTATACAAATATTAATATAAATAAAGCAATAGACAACTATAAATATATAAAAGATTAAAAAACATAATACATATATTAGAACCACAGAAATCTGTTGCAAGAGTAGTAACTCTCTCTAAATATATTATTTGTGGTTTAAATTAGTTGGAAGTTACTTTTGAACTTTAAAAAAGGCATTACACGCAAACAGAATAATTGAAGATAAGATACACTAAAACATACTTTAAATATTTTTTATAAATAATTAGTCTAAAATTTTTTAGTTTATGTAAACAAAACGTAATAAAACATTTTTTTTTCCATATGTCATAGCATCGGCTGGGAGGCGAACCCGCAACAACCATCTGCAAACAACTGCTTACTTGCAACGCAGCTGTGCTGACCTCAGCTAACAACGCTTGATAAAAAAATTTAATTCATAATAAAAAAATGATATAATAGAATCAGTTTTATGAAATCAAAATGAAAATACCTATATGTGAAAAGACAATAAAATAATGATATAAATTAAATAATTTAAATACAAAAAATATGGAACTATAAATTAGCTATTTGTTCCATTATTTTAAATTTAAAATAATTTTAGCAGCAACAGTTTTACTATGCTTCCTTACATATATTTAAGACAAAATATTTGTTAAATACTTGAATGTGCTTTATTGTTTCACATGCCTTTGATGTAGGGGCAAAGCAATCAATTAAAATCCCATATCATTTGATAGGGGTGTTTCTTAAATTAGATGATTAACTACAAGATTATTCAATATACGTATATTTATTCTATCTAAATATTGTCTGTGTATTGTCACAATATTTACTATTGTTACAGCTTACATATGTATGGTTTACATCTATCAGAATAGTTTACTATATAATAGTTAAAACTTTATAGAATATTATTTTCTGAAAGTTATATATTTATGGGAAGTTAGAATATTAGTTTATTTTCATGTACAATAAATAGCCAGATATTTTTTCTATTTTATCAGTAGTCATAATTTTTTAACTAAATTCAAAGTTGGTTCTAATCTTGATATTATATATATAATTAAAAATTTTCTTTGTAGTAGTATATTTAACCTTGATTATTAATAAATTTTAAATGAATTTAAAAACGGAGTGCTTTATTATGTATCTGTTAAGTCTATCTATTTGATATCTTTGCCCAGGAGTCTCAACTGCTTACCCTTTGTGACAATGAATTAAATATATGCTAGTACAATGTTGAATTGTATATACACTATCGGATAGATATAATGGAAATTGTTTTATTACACTGTTATTTTAAACTATTCTTGAAAAGTTTTCCCCTAAAACAAAACTATTTAAATATTTTTAAATTTTATTTCATTAATTATTAAAGGTTTATTTTATATCTTAATGAACTGCGTTTAATAGATTGTCTTTTATAGAGGAAAACTAATGGCTGAGATACAATACATATCTCTTTGAGTCTCAACTGTGAGTGTGACCACACTTTTTCTTAAATACTTCATAAATTTATATTCTTATTTCTGTCATCACTTCTAACTTATACCTACATATTAGACCTACCATTGCAATTAAATCGACTCCCCAATGCATATAATGACCATCAGAATTAATTCATTCCCATGTAACACAATCACTAGAAAATAAATTCTTATCCCTATCATATGCCATTACTAATAATTTATTTAAAAAGTGAGTGATAACTCAAGATTTGATTGGTTATAAATATTTATTAAATGCATATATCACTTTATTACATTCCTTATAGTGTTATATTTCAGTTCCAGTGGGTGTTACAATTTGGGTATTAATTATTCCCACTTATTACAAGATACATGATTTTTGAAGAATTGATAGGTTAAATACTTTATAAGATCAAATGCTAAAACCTTCCATCTCTAAAATCAAATTGATTGTAGCTAAAACACAATTTGATGTTTAATGTCTTTATCTCTCATGAAATAAATACATAGTGAGGAATATTGGCCTGTAGGGATTTTACTCGGAGTGATAATTCCAGATGTGCTACAAACTTGAAAGAGTGTATCACAAATTTGAATGATTATAAAGAGAAATTAGATTTATTGATTTGGAAATTTCACAGAATGAATTGGGTTATATTATTGAATATATTTAAAAAGGGCATAGATTGTAAAAAAAAAAATTGTATGCATAGGAAAATATTTGTGAAGGCAAAATTGCTGTTCATTTATTTTTAATTTAAAATATATTTAGATGAGTTGTTAAATGATTATTATTCTAACAAAGAAGAAATTAGTACTGGAGTTGGAAAGTTTAAGTGATATTAATAAGGATGAATTAAGTAAATTATTATATAAGACTGGTAAACATGAAGAATGTTTAGGAAATAAATAAATACAAATAAAACAAAAACAATGAAAATGGGTAGAGAAAAGATTAAGACTAAGTATTATCTGAAATTATCAGCAGTATTGTATTTTCGTATATTTGGGAAACCATTTAACTTTCCCAAAGTTGAAGTGCTAAAGAAATTAAAATTAGCAATGAACAAATAATTATTGCTCAGATATTCATAACAAGTTTGAATGCTGGAAATAACGAATTCAGGATTGATCTACTCTCCAGTCTACCATCACACTACTGCAGCAAACCATGTAAGGCAAAATTCAAAGTTGGAAATGAATAAGACCAAACAAACTTTTAATATTCTTCTAAAAGAGTAGTTTGTTTGGAACATTATTTTATATGAAACAGAAATGTGGATCATCAGGAACATATAGATTTGTTGAATGGAAAGATTAGTAATGACACATGAAGAACATTTTTTTTTGAAGTCATTATAATGAGGAAGATAAATAGGATTTGACAAATATTCATAATAAAATAATAATAAAAAAAGAGTACGAATGAGAGGCTGTTAAAAGTATGAAAAAAAAGATATAGAAAAAAGTTATTAATAATCTTATATAAATAATATCAGTTTCTATTTAGTGTAAGCAAAATTCAATTAATGTAAAAACGTCTGCATATCAAATTTTCGATCAAATAATTGTTCCTGGTGGCGGTTAATAACCACTTTAGAATATACTATTGCTAGATATCAGTGATGAAGCGTGACTTTTTTAGGAATGGAAATAAACTTTTTTTATAATATTTTTATTTCACTTGCCACAACAATTTTTACATAATAGCACCTAATATATATATATTACACACATCTAGAAAAATCTGAAATGCTCTTATCTGTAAATCAAAGAATATATTATCAATATATTTTTATCTTCCAAATCCTTTTAACATTCTTAAAAGTTTTAACTATAAAATAGATCTTAGCATTGTTTGAACTTCTTATAATCAATGAGAATGCGTTAGTCAAGTTCGTTCTTTCTGTCTATAAAAACAATTCAACTGTTGTTAAAAAAAACTGAAAATGAATTTTTTAAATTGAATTTTAATTAAAGCTTGTAAAAGTTTTAGTGAATTTTTCTATGGAAGTACTCATTCCGTTCAATATATGGACACTTTGTCCTTGCTAGATATATATACTACATTATTCAATTTTGTTATTAAATTGTATTTTACTCTTTAAAAAGCACCCTTATGCAAATGCAATCAAGGAAAAGGTAGCTCAATAAGACCAGCAATTTAAAAGAAAAAAAAGAAGCTAGTGATTACAGTTTAATGAAAAAAATGGATAAAACTGCACAATATAAATAAGATCATCATCATCATTTTTTAACTATTATTGATCCACTATAGGATAGTCTATCTAAATTTGATCCAGTTTTTCAGATCTATATCCTCTCTTCACATTACTCCATAAACATTTTTTTCTCATCCAATCATATTATATGTAACCTCTTTCTAGACCTTTTAATGACTATAAGTTGGTGGACTGCATTCAAAATAAAATAAAATAAAAAGTTTAATTATAAGAAATGAGATTATAAAGGACAAACCCTTACTTCAAGAGCTTGCTTATTAATGTACTGTGAGTCATTATTTTGTATATAGTATAAGATAATATCTAACATATTTTATGTTTATAAAACATTAGCATCTTAATAAGTCACATTAAAAACTAAATAAAAACGGTGGTGAATTGGCATATGAATACATGCCATTTAATACATTTTATGCACACACATATATATGAGTGAGGTGTGTATAAAATTGTTTTGCATGTGTATAAGCTAAAAAGAAGACGACTTTTATATATATAAAAATGGGAAATATTATTATGTATAAAAAAAGAATTTGCTCTCTCTTTAAGTAACTAACTCACAATTACACTTTCATATTCCAATCCACAGATATTGATATTTTTTTTTTGATATTTACAATTTAGCTGGCCCAATTTGTGGAGCCTGAACAAGGCCAACTATTTTTGCTAATTACATATATGTAACTTCTTTCTAGATCTTTTACAATCTCTTGGGATCTAATTATCATCTCTTCTAGTATATTTGTTCTCTCATATATGTATTTTGCTTACTCCCAATATATATATTGCATACTTTAAAAAATAAGTTAAAAAAATACTAATTTACTGCAGTTTGTAAATAATAATAGAAATAGAAATACTATGGTAATAGAAATAGAATATCAGTTATCTATATGAGCAGTTATCTTGGATGTATAAAAAGAGAAAGGAATATAAAGACATGATGTTATTTGTAAGCCTGAAGACTGTAGTAAAAATGTATACTTTTAGCAGAGAAGACACTCAGATAAAAGTTTTAAATTTATTTAAAATAATGAAAAATATTAAAAATAAACTAACATTATTTAAAAAATATTTAAAAAAATTAATTGAAGATTCATAATTTTTAATGTGAATGAGATTGGCATATTTAGGGAAAAAGGCTATCTAAAAACTTAATCTAATGTCCTAGCTCCTCACTGATGCCATAGCTCAAAACCGTTCTGGGGATGGGGACCATCATAGATAAAAACTTAATCTTTAAAAAAGGAAAATTTCAACATGTGTTCAGTGTATTTAAGGAGAATAGTCATGAGATCTTGAATACAGAAAAACAAAAAATGGAGAATAAATAATGTAGAACAAAATAATCAATTAAAAATATGTTATTAAAATATTACAAATGAATCAAGAAACTGCTCAAATCGAATATTAAAAAAGTATTTAACACTTTTAGTCCAGATAATGTTGAGAGATAGTTTAAATTAAAATTAATCATCATTTATATGAATAAAAATCAACACTTTGCTAGATTATCAAAGCATACTATATTAACACAAGCACTTTTTCGGTCCTCTAGAGCCACCTATGTAAACAGGATGATTTGGGTTTACAATCTTAGGGATTTTGGAATTTCAAATTAAAAATTTAATAATAAAAAATGAGTGAAACGTGGTTATTAGAAACCTAATTGCATTGTTTCTAGCTTTGAATCTCTAGCCTTCATTGATAAAGGTAAAAGGCACAAAATGATTCGAGGTTTGAATTGCACTACTATTTGCTGATTACTAATAACTTAAACTGACAATAGATGGCGTTAGAATACAGAGAAATAACAAGAGTTGTATTTTTATATTGGACTATTTCCATCATCTAATATGTGTATTGAATGTCGTAAGCAAAATTTAACTTTATTTACATATTCCAAATACATTCAACTGTTAGTAGTAGTACTACATCAAACAAATTAATATATGCATATTTCGAGAGGTATTATTCTCCCCTCTTCTTCGGGTGTTGCCGGTCTGACCAGTGACAGTACTAGCATGAAACTCGAACCTGGATCCTTTGCTTCTTGAGCATTAAATTTTAAGGCAATGCTCTAACTGAGTTATCCTGCCAAAGGCAAGCAGTCTGTAGAAATTTCATATACTTATCTATGAAGTTCCTCCTGATTTCTCCACTTTTTCTAAGTTGATTAGTGGTTTTCATACATTTATGTATAGTCACACTAGGTTGGCTTAAGGGATTTTTTGCCATTGTCATGTGAGCAGCTTCTTTAAATTTTCTTCTATGTAGCTTTTCTTCTCTATCCAATATTTTTGCATTTTCCCAATTGAACATATGTTCATTGGCACATACATGGTCTGCTACCTTAGGCACATCTGTTTTCTCTCTTCTAATCATCAATTTGTGTTCTTGCAAGCGCTTTTCGATGGGACGACTAGTCTCACCAATATAAGTTCTGACATATTCACATGGTATTTCATAGATGCAGTTTTTTTCTTTTCAGCATTTCAAGTTTAGGTTTTGTAGATGTTATAATTCCCCGTAGTGTGGTATGGCTCTGGAAAGCTGTTCTGATGTTATACTGATTGCAGATTTTTCTTAATTTGTCTGCTATTTTTGGAATGTATGGGTACACTATAGTACCAATAATTGTCTTTTTTCTTGGTGGTTCTTTTTGTTGTCTATTTAACGTTTTCTTAATAACAGCTGATGGATAACCATTTTTCATAAGAGTTTGTTCTATATAGCTGATTTCTGAACAAACTTCTTTTGCTCTGCTCCATAATGATAGTATAACTCCATGTTTTGGGTTTCTGCTGTGATTGGATGTATAGGCTAGGTATTTTCCTGTATGTGTAGGTTTTTGGTAAACTGTAGTTTTGATTTTGCCATGAAGGAGTCTTGTCATAAGAACATCTAAGAAATGTCAATTTTTGTTCTTGTTTTGATTTTATTGTGAATTTAATCGAAAGAGATATGTTGATGTGTTTCCAGAAAGTTTGGAACAGTGCTCCAGCATGTGGCCATATAACAAATGTATCGTTCACATAGTGAAGCCAAACTTGAGGTGAATATGGAGTAGTTTTTATAGCTAAGGTTTAAAGTTCTTCCATATAAATATTGCTAATCAGCTGTTATTAAGACAACATTAAATAGACAACAAAAAAGAACCACCAAGAGAAAAAACAATTATTGGTGTTGTAGTGTACCCATACATTCCAAAAATAGCAGACAAATTAAAGAAAATCTGCAATCAGTATAACATCAAAACAGCTTTCCAGAGCCATAACACACTATGAGGAATTCTAATACCTACAAAGCCTAAACTTGAAATGCTACAAAGAAAAAAACTGCATCTATGAAATACCATGTGAATGTAGAGGAACATATATTGGGGAAACCAGTCACCACATTGAAAAGCCCTTACAAGAATACAAACTGATGATTAGAAGAGAGAAAACAGATTTGTCTAAGATAGCGGACTATGTATGTGCCAATGAACATATGTTCAATTGGGAAAAATACAAAAATTATGGATACAGAGAAAGTACAAGGAAGAAAATTTAAAGAAGCTGCTCTCATGACAATGGCAAAAATCCCATAAGCCACCTAATGTGACTATACATAATGTATGAAAACCACTATTCAACTTGCTCTTAGGAAAAAGTGGAGAAATCAGGAGGAACCTCATAAATAAGTATATGAAGTTTCTACAGACTGTTGTCTTTGGCAGGATGGCTCAGTTGGTTAGAGCATTACCTTAAAATTCAATACTCAATAATCTAAGGATCCAGGTTTAAATCCCATGATAGTACTGCCACTGGTCAGGCCAGCAAGATCTGAAAAGGAAGTGAGAATAATACCTCTCGAAACATTGTGCATATACTAACCTGTTTGATGTGCTACTACTAACAGTTGAATGTATTTGGAATATCTAAATTTTTCTAAAGACATTCAATACTCATATTAGATGATGGAAATAGTCCAATATGAAAATATAACTAGAAGACCATCATCACAAATCTTCAGAAAATCCCAAATAACAAGGGTCTTTGCACTTTAGAAGGTTACAATTGTAAATCACTTCCATTTCTTTAGTAAATAAATAATACAAATAATTTATTTTTTCGAAGAGTTTTTGACAATAAAAGTAAACAAGTTATAAACATGGATAGAAAACTTAACTCTGACAAACGAAAAAATATCAAGAACCACAATTTTTTTGATTCAAACTCAAAAAATTTGGTGTTGGATCTTCAGATCAATAACAAATATTTGAAGAAATCAATAATAATAGTGATAAAAGTAACAATGTGCAAATGAGGAATTTCATTCTTAATAGAATTTGAAGATATGAATTGTTGACATTATGAAATAATTTCTAGGCATATAGTCTTTTATTTACAGAAACTTTTGATGTGACACTATTTTATATTATTTAACAAAAATAATGTAATAAAAATTTTATTAAGAAAAAATACTATGACTAATAATAACCATATAGTTTTGTTTTACTTAATCTTTTTAAATCTTTAATGCTTTATCTAATTAAGATAAATTTATTCAATGAATTTGCGAAGAAGTCTTCAAGAGCAGAGCAAATGGTAATTTGATAATTGTTTATATTAAAAGTTTGAAAAACTGCTGACTATTTTTCAATTAAATTTTGAAGTGTAGATTGAAAAATAGCTTTATCAATACCACATCTAGATCTCTTTAAATAAATTTACCCAGAAAAGTAAATATTTTTCTACTTGTCCATAGTATTAAAATTCAAATTTTAATATTGTATACATCTTCAGACAGAAAAATATAGGTATTATATCACAAAGAAAAAATTTAGTGAAATTTTCAATACCAAAATCCATGAGAATAAAAAGTATCCATGCATAATTTAAGAAAAAAAAAACCTTAGAAAATCATGGTAATTAAATATATTTAATATAATGTGACGACCACGTAAAGTCGTCAACACACATATATATTTATTAATAAAATTAGAAAGTAATAAAGGTGAAATAAATTAGCTAATAAATTTTTTTTAAAAAAAAAAAGGAAGAAAAAGAAAAATTGAAATTCTAATGTCAAAATTACTGTGGATTGTGTAATAGTAAGAGAAGGGGAGGGGGGGGGGCTGCATAAATAAAGAAATGTGTCTCTTTCTCTCTGGTAAATCAAATGCTAGAAAGTTATTTTGTTTATTGTGGGAGAGGGGGAAAGGAAGCATAAAGAAATGCGTGTCTTCTCTCTCATTAAAAAAAAAATATATTATAACAAATTAAAATAAATGTAAAACGTAAATGGAAAGAAAAAATGAATGAAATGTAAACTTTAAATAAAATAAATGTAATATGTGATATATAAAAAGAAACAATATGGCCGTAGGTGTGAAAGTCTGTTGGACAAATTAAATTCCACGGACAAAGAAATGTTATCAACGGAAGATCTTGGCTTGATCTGTTAAATTAATTGGGACTTACATTCCAGCCACTAATTAAATAAAGAAACATAATGATAAGAATTGGTTGGGAATCTAAGTCTTAATTAAAAATTTGAAAAACAACGAACAAAGAAAGAGATAAATAAAATTACAATTTTGTCTGGCATTGCTAGTAGAGACTTTAGAGAAGCAACAGCTAAAAAGAAAATGGAAGAAGTGCGTGGCTAGTGGCGTTAAAGGGACGTAGGTTCGGATTCGAGCCGTCTCATCACTGACTCGCAATGTAAGATCTTTGCCTGACCTGCTAGAGGGACCGCCGCTTCTGTAGCTATCAATTGAAACTCAACCTAAAGAATCAACTAGCAAACTGGATGAAAATAACCCCACAAACTGAGGGAGTTAATGGAGAACCGAAGGAATCAACAAGCAAAACCTGGAACGAAATAACTCCACAAACTGAGGAAGTTAATCAAGAGCGCTCGGAAGAAATACCCATGGGACAATTACAACAAAGCCTAGGTAAAAGCATGCATGCATTTCCATTTGTCTACTATTTATAACTAAATATAAAATTAATGATTTGAGAAAATTAGAACTCTATCAACCGGACTTTAAGAACTTTTATATCTGATCTATTTTCATATATTTATTATAGCCATGTATTTATAAGTGTGTGTTTTTATTATTATTATTATAATGTAATTTTTTATATAAAGTGTGAATATTTTTATTAAACATATTTGTCATTAAATTTCGTATCCTTGCTTTATTCTCCTATCACCAAGCTACGACAGGGGGGAAACTGTAATTAGTGATTAAAGGGGCATACTGATTTGTTTAAGATATTCATGTGCTGCTTGTTCGTGCGAAGTCCCAATTCTAAAAAATAAATAGCAAGCGCTAGACATTCGCGAAGTTTCTTTGAAATAGTTTGCTCTGTTCAGCAGCCGAGAGTTCTTGGCTGGGAAAAATAATGCCAAGATAATATGTATGTATTGCCTTGGGGTTCAGTCAAGGGTATAGATATGAAGTTAAATTTGTATCTGTATTAGCTCTCTGCTTGTATTGTAACGGCGTTGGTTAAAATAATAAATAAGATAATAAAAAATCTAAGTTGAAAACAATAAATGGATAAAGAATCAAAGTCGGAAAAAGAATTAAAGTATAATAAATTAAGTATAATGTAGAATAAAATAATCGAAATAAATATAGTTGAAGGTACAAATAATTAATCAACCGTACGAATAACCATTTCCGTTATAATATATATGGACATATTTGTTGTTTTCTAACAATTCACTTATTTATTACTCATATGAGGGGGGAGGGCAGAAATAACAGGAATTTTATAATAAGAAATTATTTACCTTTAAGTGTTACAAATTTAATCTCATTCAAAGTATTGCCCATTTAATATAATACACCAGTCTAACCATGTTTTTCATTTTTCGAAATAGTCCCATAACGCTTACAAAGTGAAGTCATTTAATACCTGCATTGTTTTTTTCCATCATTTCTAAGTCAGAGAAAAAAAAAAGAGGCATTTTTTCATTCAAGAAAATAAAAGGAAGTCACAGAGTTAGAGATTGAGTGAATATGTCTATTAAATAAGCTAAGTCATGCTGAGTTTAATTAAAAGTTGTTTCACATTAAAGACTGCTCATAGAGAAATTGAGGTGAAGCTTGCATTACTCATTTTGTCACAAAATGGGAAGTTTACATTTTAATGTGTCATGCAAATGTTTCAAAACTCAAGAACTAATTTTGAGAGAAAAATGTAGTTTGCATCAATAAAAAAAAAAAGAGCATTATCATAACATTGGACTTCATTCACCATGCTTTTTTGGGACACAATGAATTTGACAATTTCATTAAATCATTTGTAAACTAGTGTGTTCCCCAGAACAGCTTTCTTGTAATCTGTTTCAAACATTACAACTATTTTCTCTGCTGTTTTCATTAAAAGAAAACAGAATTTCACATTATTCCAATTCTTCCATCATTACAAAAACTTTACAAAAAATGTGCTACATGGCACTGCGATTTCATACGGTAACGTAATTTAGCAGATTGATGCAAAAGGGTTCCCGCAAGAGGTAAGTAGCAGCAGAAGCATGTAAGGTAATAGGCACACTTACCAGAGAACAATTCCGGTTATTTTGCCCCCCCCCCTCATATACTACCGTTTGTATACATCAATTTTGTTGAAAAATTTATAAAGGTTCATGCTTTTTAAGATAAATAATTTTTATTAACAGAGATTCATTTGTCCACTATTAATCTACATATTTATGATTATTTTCTTTCCTTAAAAAAAATAAATATTTAGAGTTGATATCTAATATTTAGAGTTAATGGCATAATTATAAACATCTTCAAAGATAATAAATAACATGCATGAAAAAAATAAGCAGGAATATAAAATGGATGAATGAATAAATAAAAAATTAAAAGTTTTTATCAAAAACCTCTTCAATAACCCCTTTTACAGAAACAATAAAGAATACATTACCATGTTTTCAATTGTTAGATAGTAAAGGTTAAAGCAGTTTTTTAACCTTGATTTACCCATTAGTTAATAATAGTTAGATACCCATTTACTGAACAATATTAAATATAACTATTAAATGTGTGCGGTATACATATGTAATGTTAATTCTAACGCTTCGACAATATTAAATATGTTATTTATATATCTATATAAAAAATCCAAGATTGAATCTAAATTTTTTTTAAAGTATCACATCGTCTGAATTAGTATTTAGATCATAGGCATAGCAGATGGATAAAGTCCCTTTTAGGCTCTTTGGTTGAAATTTAAATAGACTATGTTTATATTATTATTATTTTTTAAATTTGTCAATTTTTATTTCCATGCAATGCAATTTATTCGATCATTTCCTCTACATTTTATAATTTCAAATTCTTAAAAAATCTAATCTTTATCATAGTTATTCCTTAAGTTAATTAAAAAAGACTATAGATAAATTGTAATAAAAAGTATTGAATTCAAGTGCATAAAAATTGAATTTTTTTAAGAATATGAAATCATATTTAACTAATACAAAAAGATTCTCTTATAATTTTTTTTTTTTTAAAAAATTGAATAAAGTAATACAAATTAAATGGGAAAAATTGAAAGATTCATTTATTTAACCTTTTCCCCTTATTCCTATGTGCTAAATAACAATTACTAATCTGGTATCTAGATTTACTATCATTAAGATAATAATGACGGTTATGACAGTGAAGTATTTTAAATTTGAGACTTAGCAATATATTTCTTAAGATTAAGTTTATTATTTTATTAAACAATTTTTTTATTGATTTTAAACATCTTAAATTTTGTATCATAAATATTATTTGAACTTTTCTGTTATAATAATTTACTTTTTTTTTTATGACTAACATTGGAACAAGTAATCTTTTCTGGATTTCTTTACTTGTCAAACACCAATCCTGATATTTGATAATAGAAATTCCTCTGCAATATAAATAATTATGAAATTATATTTTTTTTACATCACCTTATTGTTTAATAAACTTCAAAATATTTATAAATTCCATCAAGAACACATGCAATAAATAGATCGGTTACTTAATACAAAATATTAAAAAAATTACAAGATGTACTTTGCCCTTTCTTACACTATAATTACTATTATGGTTTAACACTCGGTCCTCAAATATGAGTTGTGTAATATATATATACACAAACAATATTATTGCAAAATAATAAGCAAATTTACATTATATTAGGTAAAAATGTGATTTATTCATTTTTTAATAGCTTATCTCTTACAAACATTAAAAAATTAGAAGTAAATTTACTACTTACATATGTAATTTTGTATATTTTTATTAAATACTTACTCATAAAAAATATTAGGTTTATAAACATATTTATGTATAAATTACATAAATATGCTTAGTACAAAAACAATTTAAAATTCCACATTTCTGATATTGTTAAGGTATTCAAGAGTAACTTGAACAATAGTATCAATTCACACAAAAGAAAAAAACCCGCTCTATTTAAGTAGTTTTAATTTTAAAATATTGCTTTTTTATATCAACAATCATCTTTAAAATGTCTATAAAAATAAACGTGCCAGAAAAAACTAAAACTGTACCAAACCAATGCCACCATGTAAATGCATTTTTAAAATAAAATATAGAAAATAGAAGACTGAGAAATTTTCGTAGTGTAATAACCAAGTTAACGGTGAGGGATGAGCATTCAGTAGTAAGGATGAAAACGCTTTGAATACAAATAAATTGCGTAATGACATTTCCCAAAAAATGCAACCACATTTTAGGAATATCAATTTCTAAAAATGGGATATGACAAGAATCCGATAATGAAAATTGTATGGCTTGTTTATAAATATCATTGCTTAAAAATAAAAATCCAGGTAGGGCCAATACGTGGCAATAGAACAATGCTTCTCGGGGATGCTTTCCATACTTACTATATAAAGTTTCTTGAAATATGCCCATCCAAGATGACATAAGCAACGCAAATATGAGCGTAGAGATACCGATGCACAATATGACCATATCACTGCTGTCAGTTTTTTCATTATTTTCTTCAGAATTTAAACTTTTAGCAGAAGCTATCATGCAAATAGAAATGCCAACAGTTATCATTATAACTGAACAATATTTAGATAATGTATATCTTTTTTTCAAAATAATCATACCCAAAATTAAGTTCGCTATTAGAGAACCAGCTCTAAAAATCATATGCAAAGGCAATGCAATATTTAAATTCAGAGCGTAATTATTGAGAACATTAACAAGAAAAAACATGATTACCAGAAATAAATAATTCTTGATGGGAATTATAGGCTTTACTGTACCCAGTTTTGATGTAAAAATAAAACCCACTAATGATATAAAAAAAAATTGACCAAATGTTATAATATTTCCACTCGCAGTATTTTCTTTGATTAGTAACTCCAGAAAAACCACATTGCTGCAACATCCACCAAACACCGTGCAAACAGCAATTGCAGGGTGCATTTTTTGATACGATATTTTTCACATAATCAAATTAAATATGTTAAAAGTTTATAATTCCTTAAAACATGCCCATTATTTAGATTTTTAATTTAAAATGGAAAATGTTCTGAATTCCACGCTTAGGACCTACAAAACCTAATTAACTTTTTTCCAATACGGATCAAACACGTTAGAGCCTCAGTTTCAATTAAAAGTTGTCAGTTGTTTATTATATGTATATAAATAACAGTAAATACAATTATTAATAAATTAAAATTTTACTTTCCGTCATTAATCTAATTTTTTTCTTCTTATTATTTTTTTGTATATTTCATTCGTAAAATAAGACTTTAAAATTAAATGTGACAATGTACTAGATTTTATTGCACTCCGGAAATAATTATCCATTTTCATTTACGTATATAAGGTCGCTGTTTGAAAGCGAGTTAAGCAATACGATATAGCAATTATCACTTAATCATTATCAGTGGAATTATGCCATTGCTTTCTACTCTGTAAATATAATTTATTTAAGGATCAAAGCGCATGCACAATAGTTTGAAAAGGCTGATCTTTAATGTATTACAATTTATAAAACTTAGCACTATAAAAATAAATGCTTATTTACATATGTTTAAGTTTCATTTGAGAATGACGTTTAGTAAATTCTAGATAATTTCGTCGACGTCATTCATTCAGACATCGTAAACAGTAATTTAAAGTGAGTGGTCTATCCTCACGCTTTCACTTCCAGTACTTAAGATTTGCCCATATATAAGCATTTGGGTTGGAAAGAATAAGTGGATTCATTTTATTCTTTCATAAATACTATATCTTGTGTTGGGAATGAAAGTATTAATTTATTATTAACACTCGTAAAAAGCGCATACACAATAGCTTGAAAAGGCTGATCTTTAATGTATATAAGGAGCTTTATAAAATTAAGATACTTTAGATTTGAGATGCCAAACAAAAAAAAATGTTAAGAGAATGGTAAGAAATATCAAATATTATCTGTAATGATCAAGTAATATTGATTAGCCATTGTAATGCATTCTAATGCAAGCATTCAGAATACCAACAAATAAAACAATAATAACAAATAAATAATGAAATGTAATTAATAGCAAGATGTTACTGATACACAAATGCAGTATATATAATTTACTTCCCACGATGCACTTAACGACTGGCTGTTTTCTGGATGGTTCCTCCGGCCCTCAGTTTTCAAAACACTGGCTCTTTTCAGCTGCAGCTCACGATCACATTGGAGCGCATTAGACCATCACTTCTGTTTCTTTCAGCTATTGTCACTCGGCAAACGTTCATTTGGTAAATTCACTGGAATGACAACTACACACTTGGAAGCTCAAAACTAGGTTTGCTTCCGGCAATCTAGAATTCATTCTTAATTGTTATCAGTCTTGTATTTTCTATTGGTGTTTTTAATTAATATTTTCAATTTCTATTGTATCAAGAAATATTTGTAATTAGCAAATATTTCTTGCCATTTATCAAACGCAATTTTTTTATGGCAAATATGTATATATTTTTTATTGTTACATTCTACGCAAATTTAATCATTAATTAAATCCTTATCAGTTAGCGATTTAAAATATATTTCTCTAACATATTTTCCTTACTTTCTTTTTGCAGCACAAAAAACTTATACTTGAATTTCAATGCACTTATTTATAGAAACACGATAGCCATGGAACCTATTTTTAGGCAGATAATTTACGTTATATGTATATCTCAATTGTATCGTAAAATTTAATAAGCCAAACATCATTAAGATATTTATATTATGAAAGGCCTCGTAGCATAGTAATTAGTTTATACGCCTGCCATAATTATACCTTGGGGACTGAAGCTACACTGGGAAAAACTGGGATTTTTTCCCCCAGAATCCAGTCAGATATAGAATTTATTTTTCAAGAGTTCAGACATAGATATTTAGATCAGGTTGTTTCATAACAGGTTTAGTTTTTAGAAGTTTCTGTCTTGACTGTGCATCACTGCTTTTGCAATCAACTATGGGGCTACCAACGTTGCCTGGCTCTACCTCCAAATGGAATGCCAATTTATAGCCAGGTCCTCTTCCTTAATGGGAGCTATTCAATTCATTGAGCACCTTCACCTATTGGCCTGTTTATGACTGATCATAGTTTGTATATTGTAATATTGTGAGCATTAACCAACTAGCCATGTTTACATTGCAAGCTGCCTCAATAAAATGAACTCGAATAAATTATTAAACATTTGCAAATAAAATTGGAAAAATGATTTATGTATAAGTTATATTTATTTCTGTTTTGGGAGAAATTTGGTAAAATTTGTAAACTTTATGTATTTCTAATTTATTAAGTTATCAATTAAAATTATGTATTAGATTTGATTATAGTTAAATTTGATCAACTGTAGTTAAATATAATTAAAAAGGATTATGAAAAAAAAAATTAAAACCATGGTTTAAAGATAAGGATAAAAGACATGTAGACTCTATGGGAAAGTTTGTCTTGACTTAACAAAAAGTTATTTAAAAAAATAAAAAAAGCAGATTACAATATCTGTGGAAAATGCAGGGTACACATCGGCAGCAGGGCTAATATTGACATGTAACCAACCAGTTAAAATGTCCAACTTAATTGAAGAGAATAGAACAAGATGCATTTCTAAATTTACTCAAAATATACCAAGCAGAACTCACTAGCTTATCCAGCTTTAGAAAATCACCAAGATATTCAGAAACAGAGGACCTAGTGAAATGTAATCTTTTGCATACTGAACTGTTTCCAATTGTCTTCCAGTTGAAGTAGAAACTTGGTACACTTACCCTATAATTTCCCAACAGAGACATTATAAGAATTAAAATCATAAACAATCCACCGGTGATACTAAATTCTTTTGGACCAACCCATCATAAGAATTTATATATATAATATATATATTGTAACCAGACCGCACATACAACCCCTTTATTATCTCAGTTGTAACAATTTCCTGATGAGCATGTTGCAGGAAGGAACTATCAATTGGCATTCCCCAATGCAGATGTTATCCCCCCTACAACAATATTTTCGACTCATCAGAGGATGTAGCACCATAGAGACTGGAAGTATCTAGACATTTCTGTGTTTGGTTTTGCAAATGGTGCCACTAGAGTTCCATCTCACTACAACCTGACTTACCTAGGTCTAGTTATGCCAGATGTAGCTCAGGAGGCATGAGATTCTCGTGAACAAGTGCACTAAATGATGAGTGATGCAAACAATAATAGAACTGAACAACTGGATAACTAAGATTAATTTTAAATAACAATAATTTTATTTAATAACAGGGTTAATAAATGTCCATCAATCAAAATATTTCATTAACAGTCCCTTGTATATCTTGGTATACATCCAATAATAGTACAATATGAATTAAAGAATGCAAGTTCTTTAATAATTTACATTTTTGTTATTTAATTAATTCATAGAAAGGGGTGCAATATATGACGACAACAGAGATAATAATGAAGACCACTGATAGCATCAAATTCAGAGTTCCACTTAATTCAAATAAATATTTCATTTACAGTCCATTGTGTATCTTGGTATACATTCAATAATAGTACAATATGAATTAAAGAGTGTAAGTTCTTTAATGATTTACATTTTTAGTATTAATTCACAGAGAGGAGTGCATTAAGACCACTGATAGCATCTAATTCAGAGTTCCACTTAATTCAACAAATATTTTATTTACAGTCCATTGTGTATCTTGGCATACATCCAATAGTAGGGCAATATGAATTAAAGAATGCAAGTTCTTTAACAATTTACATCTAATTCAGAGTTCCAGTTAATTTTAAGTTAGTTAAAGCCTAATACAGATATTTTTATTCATGGTTATCCAAATCCAGGTTTGAATCCATACTATATACACATTTATCCTAGGTTCATTGGTTTGGTATTCTTATTTCTCAACTCATATGTATATAACATGTTTTAATTCACTGTTTATATTACTTTTTTCAGAGTTTTCAGATAATAAATAAAATCCTTTTAAAAACAACAAAAATAAAAAATGATTTTCTCAATCTTTCAACTTATTTAAGGACATGGTTCATTATATGCATATACCATTAACTTTTATTGACATACTAGCTCATATTTAAATGTTTGAATTTGTTCACAATATAGTATAATTCTACTAAATACATTCATTTTGAATGTATACCTTCATTTTGATATTTTCTAATTTTATCTAAATTATAAACACATTATAATTTAATTAATTCTAGTTATGTGTAATATTCTTATACAATCAATAGGCAGGTAAGCATTTGTAATTTTATTTGGTTACTCTAATATCTATAATAAATATTGTTGTTTGGTCTGCCACAGATGTGTGTTTCCAGATATAAGTTGATCAGTAGTTTCATTTATAATTTATCAATAATAAATGTATTTTCATATAGCTACATTTATTCATAATTTTAGTTTCACTTATAATAAACGTATTTTCATATAGCTACATTTATTCATAATGTTAGTTTCATTTATAATTTATCAATAATAAACTTATTTTCATAGTTAAATTTATTCACAATTTTCTTTCTTTAAGATGTTTTGTTTGTTCTTTTATAAACACTTATAAGTATTGAATAAAATGCCTTTTGATTATCGACATTTAAGACATCTAGTATTTACAATTTATTACTAATAAAATGTATTTCCATAGTTAAATTTATTCATAATTTTAGTTTCATTTATAATTTATCAATAATAAATGTATTTTCATGTAGCTACATTTATTTATAATTTTCTTTAAGAAAGGCGTTTTGTCTTATCTTTTATAAACACACATAGTATCGAATATTTTATAAAATCATTACCTTCATTTTATCCAGTTTGTTCCATCAAAAAGGGGTCATTGTATTTCAGCTGAATGGCATTGTTTACTTTCCGTGATGTTTACCCAGCCAAATCTTGAAGAAACATGGCTTTTGGATGAAGAGAGGCAGCTGCTATGAATTAGCCTTCCATTGTTATGATCTCCTTAATAAAATTTTCCTTTTCCATTATTAACAGTGGCTATAAATATTATATTCCAAGGTCCCTTAAGATCAGCTGTCAATTAAATAGTCAAGCAACACTTAGATGAAAATTTTAACTTTTAACTCTTCACTTTTCTTACTTCTTTAACTGTTCTTAAAATCTTTTTAAAATTAAAATATTTTTCAAAAATATTCTTTAACATCTACTTGAAAAATATCTCTTTGAAAAACACCCTTTGAAAAACTTTTTTAGAATCCCCTCTGAACTTCCAACTGAACTATATATACTCTATCCCTGGATTAATTAAGCAACTCTGCCCACTGTATTTTATTTGTTCCACAGCTTTCATTTAAGCCCGAGTGTTTTTTTCTTCTCAAGGATTGGACAATATTTTTCATGGGACAGATAATGAATCACAAGAATTAAGCCATGTTTTCCAATTTAATAAGACTGCCTCAAGCAATTATCACACTTTATACGACAACATCGTTTCAAAAATTAAAAATGTAATAGTTTAATAAATGCCAGCTTTTATTTATATCATGATTTAAAATCATAAAATCAATAATGATTTTCTTTATTTCTTTTCTCAGTTCTAGAAAACAATGATTTTCTTGTAAATTCATAAAGTTTTCGCTATATTTTTCTAAAAAAATTATAAGACCAACTTCTTTTTTCAACATCTGCTGTCAATTTTCATGATTCCTCTGCCTCTTTAAATTTTTAGTTTTTCCTAACCATTATTAAGTCTTTTCCTTTCTTCTTTAAAAACAAATCATGCCAATCTTTTTAAATGGGGGGAGGGGATCTTTTGAACATATACGTGGAACAGTATATCTATTTCAATATATATATATGTAGAAGGGGGTATTGAACTACTGTAATAATATAATTTGTAAATATTAAGAATTGACATTTTAATTGATTTTATTTATTTTTTATTTGAATGTATATTATTTAATCATTTCATTAACAAATATTTTTAAGATGTATTATGATATAGATGTAAATTATTTAGATGCACGTATACTTCTAATTAATTTGTAACTTTTTATATTGTTTAGTAAATTTATTATATATTTTTTTAATATATACAATCAATTGAGGGGGTCCAAATAAATTATTAAAATGTTTATTTAATTTATTTTATAATTGTGCCACATTCTCTCAGTAATCTCATCTACATTGCAAACATATTGATTCTCAATTAAGTTAAGCACTCATATTCTGAGCTGAGAAAAGTGACATTGTTATTGAGTGAACTCCAATGGTGATGTTGGAGAGTAAAACATTTGTAGATTCTTTCTTAAAAGAAAATGGCACTTTGAATGTAGGTAATTAAGTTCAAAATCTATACATTCTAATGCAATTATTATAAACAAATGTTAAATGCAGCTCTCTGAGATAAGATTTTGGTGACTGGTGATCACGAAATATAAACAAGATGCCTTATATAAATATTTTTATGGGAATGAAAGACTTGATCATCATTAAATTCGATTTTAGTAATCTTTAGACACAATGACATGCACCCCAGAAACATCTATGCATATAAATATATGAATAGCCAGTCAGGTAAATCATCATCGTCTCATCATCTGTAGTGGGTTCTGATTAGAAAAATGGCTACCCAAATTATAGCTTGATAAAATATAGATATATAAAAAAGGATATGCCCTGAGAAAATTTATTTGGATATATTAATAGGATAAGAATTAATATGCTAAATAATTCAAACTAAATAAGTAATGTGGAGTGAGAGCTAGTTTGACACAAATTATATAAATAGCAGTAATTACTATTTATATATATAGTAATAATGGGGCAAAAATATAATAATTAAGAAGGGCAATAAAGACTTAATTAATGGACATATATATAGGAAGGCAAATTTAAAAAGAAATGATGTATAAATGTTCAATGGGCATAAGAATGGTTTAGATGTTGATGAGGTGCATTATGAAGGTGAAGTTGGTATACAATTTAATGAAAATAAGAGTGTTAAAACCGAAAATATAAAAATAATCATACTGGTAGTAGGATAATAGTTGATGTTAAGATGTAAAATTAAGAAAATAAGCTAATCAGAAAAAATAGAGAAACAAATAACATAAAATGAAGTAAATTCACTAGAAGCTGTATAATGTAAATAGCCAACAACACACAAAACAAAGAAAATGAATAATCTAAATTTTGTTTTTAATATGGAAATGTATGTGAAAATGATGGAGGTGATGATGGAAGAAAACAGATAAAGTTGGCAAGCAATGGGGAGAAAGACAAATGAATGTTCAAAGAAAAATAATGAAAACAAAAAAAAAAAAGATAAAAAAAATAAAGTAGGCAAATAATGATGACAGGCCTAAAAGAAATAAAAGAGGAAATAAGGATTGAAAACCAAGCTATATTAAAGGCATGAACAAAAAATGGAAAGGTAAATTTAGTCAAATGACAGAAAAGAAGAACAAATAGAACAGAAAGAGAAACTGGACAAGACAGGGGTTCAAATGCTTAAAATAACAGTACAAAATGAACAAAATAGAAAATTAAATGAAGAAGTTATATTAAGTATTCAGCTAAATATAGAGCAAAAGGAAGAAGCTATGTAAAATATTTAGGAAAACAAAGAAAAATGAAGCAACTATATCAAATGTGCAGAAGGCAATTTTTATAAAACTAAATGAGCTACAGAGTGAAAATAGGAAGAGAAATGAATAAATAATTATGAATGTTTAGCAATAGACTAACATAGAGGTTGAAAATGAAGAATTTTTAAAAAAAAAAACTTCAGAAAGTTTAAAGGAATAGGTATTAGTAAAAGGGGTTCAAATAATGGAAAATCGATTGATGAAAATGAAATGGTATTTAAAACAATCATAGAAAAAAAGGTAACACTGAACCCTATTTCACATAATGAAGTACATAATATAGTGAACCACTTCCTGAAGATCAGAACATTTAGAAGTCAGACTGGTGAAGCATTTATTGAACATGTGAGCACCCTGGAAAAGTATTTTAGTTTAAGTTTGATGTCAAAAGAAAGTAAGATAGAAATAGCTTGCAACCATTCACAAGAAGCATCTCAAACATGATGGAATTTTTTGTTGACTAATCCTGTTTTTTCTTAAAGTTACAAAGAGATGTTATTGGCCAATTATTATATTGAAGAGTATCAAGAAGGTATATTGTACCCAAATCTCTTAGGAAAAGTATGAGATACATATTGCTTTCTTCAGAAGGCAAGTGGCTAGATTTCTTAAAGAGCCTCACTGCCCTTCATGAATATTAGGTCATTTGGGTTATAAGGAAAAATTTGCCTCTTAAAGTTGAATAGCTCATTGGCACTGATTGACAACTACTGAGTAGGTAGCTTAGCTGCTCAATACACTTGATCTAAGCAGTCATCCAAATAATGCTTTTATGACAACAGAGAAAATCTGTAAGGGTGGAAGTAAAACAAACATTGGACGTATTAATATGAATGACACCTAGATTCCACACATATAGGAAAAATATGGGTAGTATGGGAAAACAAATAGTGAGACATTCATGAAGTTACCCAAGCCATAGAAAACAAAGTACTCCTGACAATCACCAGATGGATCTCTCTGGGTACATGTATTGGGATATATAAAGAATGGAGTAAAGTCAGTAAAAGAAACTAAATCAAGTCCAACAGGAAGAAATAAACTGATTATGAAGATGATAGATTCTAAATCCTAGTAAGATGAAAAAATTTTCCTCTGAAGAATTTCCTGGACAAATGTAAAAGGTGGCATTTAGATTAACAATAAGGATTGCTTACTATATTTTAATTCTAGTGGAAGCCATATTGAATTTTTTTAGAGATACAATTTATATATCTTCATTTTGAAGACATCAGATGTGAAGTGTTATATATTTTGCACAGTATCTTTAGTTTAAAGATAACAAATACGTTATATAGTGGCGAAAAGAGCAAATATTAAGGAATGAAATAAAACTGAGAGAAAAAAAATCATTATTTAAAAAAAAAAAACGCTCATTTTTTTTCATGTGTTCACAAATTCTAAATTTTGTATGAACAGCCTAATTACATTTCTTATGAAATTCTTAAAAAAGTGTTATATAACATGACTTACCTGAGAGAATTCTGTAATGTAAAGCGTGAAAAAGTAGATATGTTGGAAAGTTTCATTTTTACTGGCTGACCTATCTACCCATTGCAAGCAGGTGGCTGCTGGAAATTTGTTTTTAATAATATGCAAAAATAACTTTCATAAATTATAATTTATCAAAAAACAACATTATTTTTTATTATATATTAATTCATTACTATATTATTCAAAAATGAAGGAAGACTAAAATAATTTATTATTTTCCAGTACAAAAGATTATTCAGGAAATCAAGCATCAAATAAATAGAAAGTTACTCTAAAATTAAATGAATAACGACAAAACAAATCAATAGACACCAAACTAAAAATATTTATTTAGAACAATTGTAAAAAAATATATATATACACAATAAAATAAACATCAAACATAATAAAGTTCTTTGATAAATCCATGAAAGTATTCTAAACCCTTTAATTGTTTTTGGGCTACATGTAAGAATAAACAACGAAAGCATTTGGAATAGCTATACCACAGAATAAGGATATTGACCATCACTTAGACTTTCTATTCCAACCAATCTGAACTCACTTCTGTGTGATCAAATCAAGACCACCCATAAAACAGTTGAACATTTTTACTGAAGGTGAATATGGATATGAAGGGTAGTTTTATCAAAGCTTATAATAACAAAAAACTATTTAGGATCCAGAGTGGCACAGGAAAGACTATCCAATTTAACATTGCTTTCCGTAGAAAATAAATTATGTGAAGACTTAAATTTTAAGTGAGGTTGCTGAAATTAAAGTAAGGAAAATAAAAATTAAGTTACTTCTTTTTTATATTCAAATTCAAGAAAAATAAAGTTATATTACTTTTATTTTTTCTTTTATATTAATATTAATGTATTATAAGTTAAGTATTACTATTTAGATAAGTATAAATGTTATATGTGTTTCTTTCTTGTATTGAAAAATTTATTTATTCACTTTTTTATTTACTGGGGGCTTCACTTCATATTTGTGCCTAGGTCCTCAAAATCCAAAGATTTGATACACTTTTAAAGAGAATTAGCAGGAACTATTCTGACATTTTGATTTAGTTCAATTCAGAAGTGGGTCAGTGTAAACTGAAATGATGCAAAAAAAATGGAAAAATTTATATAAAAGACTTAGGAAATCAAATTTCTAAGGCAAGATTAAATAAAAAAGGGAAGTAGCCATGACCTATAAGATCAGAACAGTAAGAAATCCACAGCCCAGAAACAGTACAAGAATTACAGGTGTTTTTAAACCTATTAGGATGATCTAAGAGGAAAACAGAAGTGAGAATGGAGTAGAACTCAGAATAAGTCTGTCTTGAACACTAGAGCATTGTTAATATCGTATAATCATATATAGGGTGTCCGAGTAAGGGTTAGAGGTTATTAATTCATCTGGAGGATGAAGAAGGATGATCGATATATGAAAAAGAATCAATAACATATGTTAAAATTTTTTGTCAAAGGCCAAGTGAAATTGTAATCATCTTAACAGAGGGGCATTGGCAGTGATTTTTGGGGTGAAAAAGTTTCATAAGTATTTGAAAAGTAGGGATTTACGATTAATAATGGATTATAAATTCATTATTAAAAACAAATCTCTACCAAATCTTTAAGCACATCTATGATAAACTGATAAAACATTTTACCAGTTTATCAATTAGAATTCAAAAAGTGAAACCAGATTACATATGCAGATGTTTTATTATGGTTGCCTTATAAAGATGAGTATGTATTTTTTTTAATTGTTAATTTATATACACATAATATGATCCAGAATACTTAATTGTAAGCTGGTTTCAGACTGGAAAAAAGGTAGATGGTGGGTGTAACCAATCAATAAAATTGGTGTGGTCAGATTGGTCAAATCAATGTCCAAAACATTGTAAGCATTGTGGAATGCATACAAGCATCATGAATGGACAGTTTCTAAATGGAGGCAGGGAATCATTTCAGTTAGGGAAGGAGGAAAAAGTAATAGCCTATGATATATGTAGCGCTTAGGATTAAACTCAGATTTAGAGAGCTAATTAAAAAAAGTAAAGCACAGGACTTCATAGCCAGAAATTATTAGAGCTTGGTAAAGAGTGCATGTAGATTAAGTGGAAATGCTCAGAAAACATTTATAATCAGTACAAATGCATATTTAAGATGAGTAAACTGTAGGCTGATAAAAATATCAATACAGAAGAACAATAAGGGGGCTTCTTTGTATCACAACATTTTTAAAGTGCTGGCCTCAGATTCACATCTAAGAAAATAAAAAAAACAATGAAAGTGAGAGAAGGATTACACATTGTAGCACCTTTATACCTCTGGAAATAGGTAAACTTGCCAAAAGGCAATACAAAAATTAAAGGGGGCAATAAAAAAAGAAATATCTCCATGAAGAATTACACTCATTATTTGCTTAAGGTGCAGAAGGCTGTGACTGAGGACCAAAATAATAACCCAAAAGCTGAATCGCAAGTGAAAGAATGTTTGTTATAAATTATAACATCTGCTTTTGAGACTTTTTTTTAAAAAGGTCTAGATGAAAGGCAAAGTAATTAAAAATATTGCACAAGCCTTCTGGCATCCATTGATTACTCTTATTAGCACAAGATGGCACTACTGTATGGAGAGTTTTGCCTTTGTTTAAAAAATAATGTTATGGAAAAAGTACACAAGGCATATAAACCACCTCCATCAACTAGTAATATTAGTATTACAATGATAAATCCAATAAAGGTATTACCATGGCTCAGAAGAAATGTCAACACAATCTGAAATGCTAGAAGAACAACCAAGCAAACAACCAGAGATTCTCTGTGCTATTAAAGCAGAGCAAGTAAGAAGGAATGGTAGTGTGGAATGTAGAAACTATCAAATCAGATGCTCACCAAAATATATAAAAAACTGTGCATGACTAGTGAAACCAGTATAGAAATCTTGGATTCTGGAGTGGGAATTAAATGTGTTATGTCTAGAAAGGCAGATTAAAGCGCACACAAAAAAACATTACTAAATGAAATCTATAAAGATTAATTGTGTATTTTTATAGTGAAATAATGATAAATTGGAAACAGATGACATGACCAGTTGTAATAACAGGGGTTTAAGCAGAATAATTGTAACTAATTAATTTTGAAGATGGAAATCTAAAAATTTATTGGTTAAAAAAATAAGAATAGGAAAAAAAAGAAATAAAGCTATTGAATAGCTTAATTTCTATTTGCTTTTATTTTACTCTCTAACATAGCTAGAAATTGGTAATTTATCTCCAGAAGCATACGTGAGATATAAAAAGAAGTGGAAATAGTGGACACTCTTTTGGAATTCTAAGTTAGGTTGGTCCATAAGTCCTTGGGTAAACTAAGCAGATTGTACAGACTTGTTAATATCTTTGTAAGCCTTAAAACTGCCAATTATTTGTTAATGTTATACTTCATATATATATAATAGTAACAAAATCAAGTCATACATCATGTGACTTAACTTATTGTAATATGATGAGAATGCTAATAGCTCTAAACAAGCATGCAGTGTTTTTTGTTAAAATAATTCAGAATCCCAATGGTTTGTACTGCCAATTTAATTAAAGCCACTGTTATAAACTGCTGATTTATATAGCATGTGATATAATCAGATGTCTCATTACAAAAAATAGATCACTGAAACCTGGAACACGCAGACCTATAAACAAAAGAAAAATTGATATGATCTGCATGGAAATGGACTATACATATGTTAATGTCTTTGGGATTAAGATGGTCTAGACTGGATTATTATGATATACAGACCAAGAATAACAAATAAAAATGGTGTGATTTGCATTGTCACGAAAGATAGTACAAATCTGTTATTTGATATAATTGTATGAATGACTAAGTGATACCCATTATTATAATATAAATATACTGATCATATATATATAATACAAGTTGGGTGCTGTGTTAGGCTACCAACAGGATTCCCAGTTATGGATAATGGAATGATCTTTAGATATGAAGATCAATGGTAAGAAATAATAATGCCCAACCAAGACCTGCTATTTTGTAGGATAAGATGATGGTTCATTGAATGCTGGATACTGTTTATGATGCAGTCTTTTCTGTCTCCTCTTTTACTTCTTCAACTACTTTAAAGTTATTGTAGGGCCATACTATGACAATGGGATTGGGTGTGAAAATATTTCTATCCTTTAATTGCACAGTACTTATGATTCCAATTTATTTTTTGACTCAAGCTTTCAAGAATTAAGAAGGCAATGATGAGGACAGGCATAATAAGATGACAGATCCAGTTTTGGTCATTTTTAAGTAGATTTGAAACAGGATTTCAATGAGATAGAAGTTTTGACAGGCAGGTAGTCTTGTTTAAGTATCTCACTACCTATCACAGAAGTGGAAAGGTCTAGAAAATGTATAAAAATAATCTGTACCACGCAACGTCTGGCTAGCTTGTTGCACCTGGTGGACAATTCATTACTGGAATAGAAAGAATAGCAGTAATAATAGTATCATTACTAGTGGTAAAGCTGTAGGCAGCAGTGGTACTAAACTGAAGTATTGTAAATCTAATTTTTTTTCTAAGTGTAGATACATGGAATGGGTGAACTTTACTCAATACAAACTTTCCAAGACTACTGTAAAGAATTGCACTGGTGGCTAAGAGTTGCCAAGATTTAAAATTTGTGAAAAACTCAATCTCCCAAAGAAAGGAAATTTAATAGAACAGATGGATTAATACAAGTTTTCTTTGGAAAGGGCAGATTGGTGAAAGGAGAATGCATGACATTGAAACAGTCATGATATCTAATGTAATATTCAAATATATTGTCAATAATAAACTTAAACTCAGACTTTCAAGCTCCCTATAGCTATGCAATCCATCTTATACAATTGATACACATGTCCACATACATGTGAAAAAGTGATCATCAATACATATATTTCATGTTGAACCTGTACTCATGGTCATGTGTATGACAAACTCTCCATTCAGTAGCGCCAGTCAGTGAAAACTAGAGTAATCAATGGATGCAAAAAGATTTGTCCATATCTAGTGTCTACTCATCCAATATCTCCAGACTAGTTTCTGGATTGTGGCTTTCATCAGTAAGAAATCTTGGATCTGAAAGCAATGCACCTAGATCTTAGGTTTTAATGCAACTCTATAGCAATCACTTTTTGCTTTATTAGGTAACTATCAAGCTTTGAATCCAAAGTGAAAACAATGTTTTTAGTTCAAGCTCATTAACTTGTATAGCCAAATAGATCTGAACTCAGTTCAGCATCCATATTTTTGGTCATCTATTAGTGTATGAAGAGTTTTTGCTTCAGTGTAAACGGCTTGTGTAAGCATAAAAAATGGTCATCATGTGATGTATCAGTTGTATAAGATGGATTGCATAGCTATAACAGTCTGAGTTCAAGTCCTTCTAATTACATGGTCTTAGAATATTCTATTATTGGTGCTCCTTATTATCAATGGTGTTAAAATTTGATGGCACAATACTGTCTTTACTTCAACCTTAGATTCAGAGAAGGAAAATTTTATTCCTTATGAGTAGCATTATTACAGAAATAATAATAAAAGATCTTTTTTTGGAGACTTTAATGCACTTATTAGTACAAATAGTAGACTTTGCCCCAAAGTATCTTATTGCAAACAAGTCTGACACCCAAAACACACATACTCCAACCAATGCATGACACTTTTCGCCAGCCAACATTTGCTTGTTATCTAAAGTCAAACTTGATCCCTGATTAATTATAATTTGCATTTTGTATTCTTATTTAAAAAATACTTACTACGATTTTAGCTCTACATTACTTCAATAGTGAAATATACACAGTTTTCAAAACTTTTTCTTTTTTTATATTTTCATTGTCCCCTTTATTTTCATTCACCACCAACATTATCTCCGTAGTTACTACCTGTGCCATAACTTTGGATCATTCCAGCGCCCTCCAAGGAATGATATCGGTAATTTTGGAAAACATTACTCTAAGTGGATTAACTATAGAGTGGGTTCTTTGAAAATACCAAGCTATCTAAAATTTTTTTCAATATTTTACTTGCATTTAAAGCTTTAGCCAATATGATATAATACCCAAGACATTAAGTCGAAGCAGGTTGCCATTGCTTTCTGCCCTTTAATTTATTTTAACACTATTTGCCATAAAATTTCATTTTTGGAGCAATGTTCCCATTTTATAATTGAAAATCATATACAGTGCAAAATAGAATACTTTATTTTTTAGTAAATATGTAAGATTCACCTGACATCTACCGGCAAAATATAAAACTTTTTTCCCCTGTGGTGGAGAATAGAAATACTGTACATTACTTCATTTTTAATGTGATGTGATGTATTATGACTTCTCCTTAAACGAAGTCAAGAATATCTCAGTAATTATGCTCAGATAAACCTGTTAACCACTTTATTTTACATTCCCCACTCTAAATTTAATTAAATGTATAAGATCTTCCTGACATCTACCGGCAAAATAAATTAATAATTTTTTTCTTATATTACTCAAAATTTTTATATATATTTATCATTGTATATTTCACTCTAATATATTAAAGTGAAATTATTTTCTTTCACTATCATCCATATATCTCACGTGTGCTACATACAGTATATACATAGGATATTCCTTTCTTTCAAAAAAAATTAAAGGTTATTATATGGATTTATATCTTTGATAATACATTCTGTAGTACCCGATAAAGTTAATTTTATTTATTAGTTGACCTTGTAATTACTTTTTTTATTTTCTCAAAATTTGATACTAATATATATATATTACATCTAAATAAAATGCGATAAACTCATTGTCCAGTATATTACCAGTCATCGTAAATGAGTTTTGACTATTTTGATTACAGAAAATGACAAAGAGAAAAACATAAAGACAAGTTTTGTAATAATTATGCAAACCAATGTCTAAAATGCAAATACGATTACATACATTCCATGTTGTATTTTAACTTTTAAAGCAAACCCTTTCTTTTTTTTTGAAAGGCTTGGACATCTTGCGTAATTGTAACTCTCCTAGTGATGCAATTCATAGTGCACCTCTTTAAACTGTTTTCTGATAGTGAAGCTGTGAATCACTTTATTTATTTTACTCCAATGTCACTAGAATATGAGTAATCAATAGACAATAGTGTTATTAAAATCATTAGACTTGTTTCTATCCAATGACTTTCATTAATGAGAAGCATTAGATTTTCATCCATCCATTCAACAGCGATCTTTATTTATTGTATATTATCCTACTATCCAAATTGGATTTATAAATGCAAATCCAATGCTTCTAATGAATCAAAACTGACATCCAAAAACTAGTTGGGGATTTCTTTTTTCTTACCACAATTATGCCATCTAGTGTAAGATTTTATAATCAATGGATCCCTATCCATTGCTTTCCAATTCAATATCAGGGTTAGTTTCTAGTACATGAGTTTTGCCAGTGATGACTTTAAATAGATATTTGCTAAGTGCTGGCATCTATTAATTATTAAAGCTTACACTAGATGGCACAATTGTGGTGAGAAAACAATTGCTACTGAACAACATCGCCTAAACATTATGTGAAATGAGATCATATGATGTTTTCCAAGTCTGGGATTTAAATGTGTCACTAACATTTTGTATCTATTCATTTCTTGAGCTTACAATAGATGGCTCTGGAATGTAATAAATAGAAGTAATAGCAATAATAATAACTTTCCACATATTTAATGCAAAAGATTTTGTATATTATTTTCAAAGTTAAGCAGACAGTTTTGACTACTCAACAGTCTATCTCAGAACTTATGTTTGGCAAAAAACATTAAACATAAGATTTGAAGGAGATTGTTGAACAATAGGAGTTATCAGATTAGATTCTACAATTTATATATCAATTTCTTATAATTATTATTATATGCTACAATGTAGCATATGCAAAAAAGACAGAAAAGGTGGATTATTTTATTGCACAGTGTATAATTACTTCAAATGAAATAAACAGAATGAATTATTATCTATACTGATGAAAAAAACAAACAAAGCCACAGAATGTTTTGTTTTGAGATCGTTTTGACACTAATGGAAAGTATGTCTTTCATAAAATTATACTCAATTTCATAAAATATTCATTTATTGCTGACTCCAATCCAATGAATTTATGCTCTGACAACAATAGATTCAATATTGCATCCGGAAAGCTGAAGAATCTGCTAAATGGTATTATTAGACTTACAACATATTTTCAGAACATTATGGAATGTTTTAAAATGAAAATTTCCAGTTTCTTTAAGTTATGTTGATTAAAAGTTCATGTCCTATGTCCTTTTGCAACAATAAGTTTAATATAATAAACCTTATGCACAACTGTTTTAGTTGGATTAGTAACATATGAATAATCAAATATTTTGTTACTTGGGAGATTGTAAAATGTTTGAGCAGTAATAGTGACAGTTTTGGAACTGCTAGCTATGGACTTTGAATTCCACAATCTGTCACTCTACTATAATGCTAAACCACCCATACTGTTGAAGTAGTCGTATTAGAATAATGGAATATCCTATTTTTTAACTTATTAAACATTATCAACAGTATAATGAAGTCTTTTATAAATGTATTAAAAAACCTCCACATCTCCACACATTCTTTTAAATCATATGAATAAAGATATAATAAAAGACAAATATTCTCCAAGAAACACTTCATGAAACAGCACTCATAATTGGCCCAAGTCACTATCTCATATATATCTTTATCATATGTACAGTATTCATCAGTGGTAAATTATTACATTTTGATTTACAAGTGTCAAACTTATTTCACCCACAACTTTGACACCACTCACTTCAGTTAAATGCAGCAATGATTATCACCAATTATTTATTAAATTAGAGATTGTCTGTAGCCCATTTGAAATGAATGTGTGGTTGTGGGGAGGTTATTTAATACATCTATAAAATATATTACATATGGAGAAGAGAAATGTGAATAACTCCATGGTATGAGTTTAATTTAAAAAATCAGATATATTAATCTTTTAATTAAGGGTTAAAGTTTATATCTAGGCTAGAGAGAATCTCTAGTGAATTAAAATGATTAGTGATAATTATGGCTGCATTCATTTCGAGTGGATGGTGTCAAAATTATGGTGGAATAAATTTGACACCTGTAAATCAAAATATAACAATTATACTAAAGTCTATGATATGCACCAGCATTCAGATCTGTGTTAAAAAATATCAAATACTTAAACTGATCTACATTTTAAAAATGGTAATTCAAGCTAAAAATTGATCAAGCATTTGAATTTTTTGATGATTAAATAATAAATTAAAGACTTTTGTGCCTAAACATTAAGAATATTCTGCAGATGATCTTGTTTAATTGCAAAGAATAGTTATTAAGTTGAAGTTTTTTGCTTTTTAATCAGTTGAAATTAAAAACATCATTATCAAATCTATATTGTATCTTGATGCCTAAACTGAATAAATCACTTGTTTCAAAAGCATTGTAAAAATGAGAAACAAAGTTAGAAGTAGCATGCATTCTATTTAATGTTTTTTAAAAAATACTTTTGATTTGCCATCATCTGTAATATGTCTAAGTGCACAGTAACATAGTTAATGGTGATGCTAGGATATGACTTGTAATATTAAGTGACTAAGCACTTTTGAGAAGTTTTATCTTCTCATAACCATAGTGAAAAGGTTATCTGAAAAAGATGGAATATACAGGCCAGTAGAGATTTGGTGTTGTAAAAATATGGAAATATATTCAGGTTTATTAAGACTTCTTTTGTATAAGTAACAATGTTGAGAGACATGTGTAGGTACTGCAAACAGTTTGAGGTCATGTGATATTGTACACTGTGTGGGGAGACTGATCAGAGCATTGGTGATCTTTGAATTATTAATTTATTGGTTAAAGGGGAAGTTTTTAGTAAGGGAAGAGATGCGCAGTAGGAGAAGTCATGGTCTGTCATCTATGGGGAAATTAATATTTAGTTTCCAATACATTCAAATTATTATACAGCACCTGTGTCATATGAATGACATTGAATGGACAAATAAGTACATTTAAACATTATAAAAATAAAAATGCTTTGATCAGGTTGTAAAAACAATTTATATGTTAAATCTCTTTCTCATTATTCTTTTCTGGAATTACCATAGCAACAACATCATTGTCTACATTGCTTCATGACTATCTAAAATCACATGTTTCTGTTAATCATTGTGTATGACTAGTAGTAAGATATGCCATGAAATCATTGAAACTATTTTGCTATAGTATAGAAGTAATTACTATTTTATAATTCATGCACATTATTTTACCTATGAGTTTATACAGATCATACAATGTCTGTATCATTATTATTCAATTTGTATATAAAATATAGTAAGCTATAAATGAATAATATTTCTTTTTTTTCATAATGTAATAGTATACTGCAGAAAATCATTAAGATTAAATATTGCTTATTTTAATGAGATTTCAGAGTCTTTTTTCTTTTCACCAAAACAAAACTGTAAGGCTTAAAAAAATAATAGTTTACAAATTGAAAATTAAAAACAATTACAGATTCTGTGGAATATTCTCAAAAATAGACAAAGTGTAAAAAATGACCACATTCAGTATGAACATAAAATAGACAAAGTGTGAAAAATGACCACATTCAGTATGAACATAAAATAGACAAAGTGTGAAAAATGACCACATTCAGTATGAGCATAAAATAGACAAGGTGTGAAAAATGACAACATTCAGTATGAACATAAAATAGACAAAGTGTGAAAAATGACCACATTCAGTATGAACATAAAATAGACAAAGTGTGAAAAATGACCACATTCAGTATGAACATAAAAAAGTGTGAAAAATGACCACATTCAGTAAGAACATAAAATAGACAAAGTGTGAAAAATGACCACATTCAGTATGAACGTAAAATACATTTATCTCATCAAATTTTTGGTATAATTTTTTTTGTGTTTATTTTACAGACCTGCTCTTACTTTATATTTTTATAAGTGCACTAAATATGACACAGTTGCTATAAGTTGGCCACCTTTGCTATAACAGATAACCATGATACTCTATTTAATATTCATTTTCTTCAACATTTTTAAATAATATATTATTTCACAATATATAAAAACATTTCTTGCATTTTAAAACTTACAATATCTTGTGCAGTGCCACATATTATGGGGAAACAAAAGCCACTGTTAATAATAGAGCTATCCAGCATAAGTATGCGTACAAAAGAGCTCAAAATAATGGTGACAATACTTCAATATTCTTGGAACACAAAAAAGTAGCCAGTCACAAATTTGAACCCTCCAACTCTGAGATTGTATGTACCAAGAGAAATGATTGCAAATGATAAATAAAGAAGGCATATTTCATCATAAATGATCCACACACCATTAGAAAAGACACATGTTTCTCTATTTCTAAGAAATGGACAAGCTGATTGATCTGTATATATTAAAAATTGTTTTACATATGAAGATTAATTTGCATACAATAGCATACCTCATCAACACTATAACATTTTGAACTCTTTGGCTATGAATATGAGGTTAAAGACCTCAAAAGCTCTAAACCTAATATTTAATTTTGATATTTCTAACTGCATGGCATAATTACTATAGTTCTAGCCATAAGGAAAAACAACAATAAAAGGACAATATAAATTTTGAAGTGCAAACAAAAAGGTATGTTTTATTATTATTACTGCAATTCCATTTATCTTTTCTATTTTATAAATTGAAAAAATAGAAGCATTCTTAAAACCAGGTAACATAACTTCTTGGACATATTTATAAAAATTCTGACAGTGTATTTAAAATGTATCATATAAAACTAAATCGGTTTATTACTGTTACACAATGCTTTATTTACAACCTTTTTTACAGTTTTGATTGCCCTAGCAATCTTCTTCAGAACTTTTTTATCTCCTAACTTCAATGCAAAGTTAGGAGTTATAAATGTTCTGAAGAAGATTGCTGGGGCAATCAAAACTGTAAACTGTAAAAGAGATGGTAAATAAAGCATTGTGTAACAGTAATAAAGTGCATGTATATACTTTAAGTATATTCAATAAGTTGGAGATGTTGTTTTTGAGTTTTTAGCTTGACAATATACACATCCAATTTAAGTGCAGATCTTGGTTTTGCATCTGTAGAGTAAACTGATTAGATTTATGCCTAAGACCAGGGTATGATTAATTGGTATTTTTATTATTATTATGAATAAATAAAAAAAAAGGCTACACAGAATGATACATATAGCAATAGAAAGTGGAAAAGTTATCCAAAAAGTAAAAAAGGTATCAAAGAATAAAAGTCAAGTGATTGTTATAAGAAGTCACATTCAAAAAAATAGTGCATTAAATAAAATTGTGTGTGTAAATAGTATTAATAAAAAAACAGTCAAGTTTGTGATATAGTGATATTTAATAATTTCATAATTAAAGAACAATTGTTTAATATTTATGAATAATAGTATAATAAAGTTAATATATAAATATTTGGGCACTTTGAATGTTAAAATTTTATGTAAATTTGTTTAGATATATAACAAACAATAGCATTAAAATACTGACTGCTGCAGAAAATCAAGGCCACCTGAGTAAAAATGGCATAGTTGAAGTTATGGTGATGTTTTACATTTTTTTAATGTTTTTTGCTAAATGTTTATGGAAATAAAGATGAATTTGTAAGATAATTTAAAAAAAAAAAAAATATCTATATAATATTAGAATTGTAATCTATTGACTGAGGGAATAGACATTATAATTTTTCTCTATTATTAAGATTCTAACAATGAAGAGAACTAACATTACTAATTTTCTAAAATTTTTACAATTAGCTTATTCTCATATGTAACTAAATGATATTGAATAGCTAATTTGCATTATAGAGTTGTTTGTATTATGAACAAGTAGAAGGATAAAAGATTCAATAGGAGTATTAAAGGATTCAAAATCTAAAAATTTCAACCAAGGCTTACATACTTGGAATTAAATGATTTTTAATTATAGTTTTATTTGCTTACAGTTTCAACTGATTTATAGCCTTATTCAGAACTACTAATGTAATTTGAATAAGATTTAATGAAGACTAATTGCGAGAAAACAAAAGTATGAATTCAAGTATTTAAGGAATGAATTTTTTTTTGAATTTATATTGAAAGAAGAAATATTTACTCGGTCAGAGGTTTCAGAAAATATTTGTAAAAACATAATGGTCTTTTTATAAAAAAAGATAGAGGTGTAAGACAGAGCTGTTATATAACTTCTGTTTAGTTTATTAAATATTTATATAAAAGGTAAAACATTCTTTAAATAGTCTATTTCAAGGCATATACTTCTCTAACAGTCTCTGATAAAAGCAATGAAGGAAATGATACTACTCAACTTGGCAATGACTAGTTAGTGAAGATTTCAGCCCCCCCCCCCCAGCTAAAATATTATTGAATAGTCACTTTGGTTGGATATAATATCAAGATAGCCAAAAAAATACTAAACGTAATTAGAATCTATAAAAAATCAAAGTTTACCCAGCCTGGGCTTGAACCCAAGTTGTAGGAAAATGTCATTGATTCTGTTACTGATACATTAAATAACTGTTTTTGCATACACTTTGCTGTATTATTAAAAAAAAATATTGTTTTGTTAGAATGGAATAAAAATTGAAAGTAGTTTTTCATATCCTGAAACTGTATTCGTAAGATTAGGGATAAAAATAAATTCAAATTAAATCAGTGAAATTAGATAGCGAGATTAAACATTGGATATGGATTAATGCTTTTAAATATTTAGAAGTTGGTTTATTACGAAAATAATAAAAAATTAAAATTGCAGTAACTATAGAAGCTTTTAATAAGGGTACATCATTTTATGGTACCTACAATTAATTATATAAAAAAAGGATTATTACATATTTTGTATGGAGTATATCTTTATATGGAGAATATAAGAAAAAAAGATAAATTTAAATTGGGACATACCTTTATTTAGAGAAGAGATAAAAAAAAAAAAAGAGATTTTAAAAATGTGAATTAGAGAAGAATGGAAAGATAAATTATAAGAATAAGATTGGCAATATAGAAGAACTGAAAAAAAGATATTTAATGAGGAAAATTATTAACCAAAAGGAAATTGGATTAAGCATATAGTTTGATTAAAGGAATATAAGACTGACATATTGGATGAGATAGTAAAGTTGTAAAAATGTGTCAGATTTTTAAAGTGCCAATGGTGTATAATTTATTTCTATTTGTGACCTCTTTTCTTTGCGACCCCTAAAACTTTTTGACTAATTAGGAAATATAATGAAATACATAATTTAGGAAGTAACAATTTAACGTTGTGTTTTTCACTGGGTGAATTTTGTTAAAGTCATCTAAACGTTAATGGGGCACAAATGCCATTTGTTTTACAATGGATTAACTCAACGTGTGACTATTGTCGGCTTAAACACAAAAATGAGATGTGTTATTATATTTTTACTTTTAAATTAAAAAACAAACAAACTTATTTTTTAATTGATATAAATACATTTCTTAAAAATTTTACACCTACAAATTTTTTTTTATGATCCCTTGAGGAATTATATCTTATGTGTTGCACATTATTGTTTTAAGTCTTAAATTTTTTTCCCCTTTAATTTTCAAAGATTGTTGGTTGAAATCATGGAACGATTTTTTCTGGTTATTTATTTTTATCAGATAGCATTTAATTTAATCAATTCAAATCTTTTGCTAGTATTTGCACGCGTTTTAAATATTTTTCTAACCTTTCTTAATAATCTCCTATCACACTGATTGTCCCCCCTCACTCACGAATTAATATGCATTTTGCATTTTGTTAATTTAATAATGAGCAAAAAGTTTAGACTTTGTGGCTAATTATTCCAATGTATAAATATATAAAATGCGCGAAAACGCACGAACACATGAAGACAAAGAAATCTTAATACAGTAGAATAGATTGATATAAATTAAATATATGTTTCCAAGTATGTGTCTAAGCGCTTTTAAAAACAAAGAATGTTTATTAACTAATTAATAAAAATTTTCCTTGAGCTTCTTTTCAAAATAATCATCCTCTAATAAATATCATATATAAAAGCCCCCCCCCCCCCCGACCTATTCTGTATTATTTTTTTTTTGACAAATTTTGCCCAGTGTTTTAACTATATTCTATAACCATTATCAAGAATTATAAATCATATGAAATAAATGTAAATATTTATATTCTATTTTTTATTATTATAAATAATTATTTATATTTTATTTTTAGATAATGGTCAATCATGTAAAATAAAATATAAATAATTGCTTATAAAAACCAAAATAAGATGTACATATTTATTTTTATCCTTTTATATAATTAATGATTTATATAACTCTTGATAATGACTATAAAATATCCTCAAAACATTAGTTAAAATTTTAATATATATATATGATTCATTTTGAATCAGAATGGAATTATACCCTATATACACGCACTGTAATATTGTTTTAATATCTCAATGATATTTTGTTGAGTACTAAGAATACTCTCAAACCAAAGTGCAAGATAGAGATTTTGAAAAGATAAGAGTGTCCATCTTATCTGTGTACCTAAATTCACTTATATAGGCCAATCTAAAGCATCTTGGAATGAGAATGTGAAAGTCTTCCATTATTCACTTTTCATCCAATAACATGCTCTCATTCCAAGACACATTCGATTGACCTGTATAGGTGAATTTAGATAGAAAGATAAGATGGCTGCTCTTATCTTTTCAAAGTCTCTATCTTATGCTTTGGTTTGAGAACATTTTTTGTCCTCAACAAAACACCAGTGCATATGTATTGGGTGTAATTCCCTTCTGATTAAAAATTATTTATGAATACTATACTAGTAAATTAAATAGTGTTACATATATATGATTCATATAAAATAAGTTTTTAAAAGCAGTAGAGTTTTTATATAATATTTTTTGTTAATTTAATATGTAAATTAATAATGTGCATATTTCATTTTGTTTTTAACTGCAAGATGTGCTTTTTTTGTACTAATCCTGATTTCACAGTCACTCTGTGTGATGTGATTCACAATATTCCTCTACTCTATCATCAAATGCAAATTAATCTAAGAGAATTAATGTATTTCTTGTGGCAGATACTTATTTTTGAAATACATTACAAATTTAATGATTTTATGTTTTCTGCATGGTGAAACTTTTTTGTGAGATAGGTATACAAAAATCAGCTGTTAAACACTAAAATTGTCAAACTGTTGTATTTTCTAAAAATAAAAATTTCAATTGCTTCTCTGATAACCACTCTCTTATTAGTGATTGTATTCTCTATTTATCAGAATAATAGAATGAATATGACATTTCATTTGCAATATTGGATTTTAATAGAAGTTTAACAATTGACAAACATCAAAGGAATAGTCATTTGTTGATAAAGTTATTGTATTTTTTTTTTTTGATGCATTGAAAGTAACTTAGGGAACTGAAACATAATATTTGAATTCTATCAAATATATATACTATAAAATAACCAAATGGTTCATTACTCAGCATATCATATGACATTTTAATGCTGGAAATGATAGAATCAAACAGTAATTGATGAATATTTAGCACTTAATTCTTGTGTTTATATTTTACTGTAATAAACAGACTCATATAAATACAATTAAGCATTTTATTAATGTATGTACATCATATATTTAAAATATAAGCAATGACATACCTTCACCTGATACCATTGGTAAGTATAGCATCTAGCTGCTATACGACTGTTAAAGAAATGCACTTGGGTGCCCATTTATGTTGACCCAACACATCCAGTTATACTATGACAGCTTGCCTCATGTGTAGGTACCATGATCCTTCCAGCTGTACTGTGATAGCCTGCCTAATATCAGGTTTAAGATTTAACAGCTTCCAGTTCAATGTGAACTCACCCCACTGCTTTAGCAATATCTAATGTTCATACTGATATTTAGTTCTGATAGTCATTTATTATTGTCTCACTTTATCACCCAATGACTACCAACTTGTACCAGGTCCTTTTCCATACATTATCATGCTCCATCATTGCACTAAATCTTACAGTGCAGTGGATAGTACTCTTTTGTATGTTAATGTTTTTCTTTAAAAAGATGATATATTGTTTGTCATTTAAATGAAAATGTGAGAATTCTGATGGCTTTTAATGTGATATCCATTGAATCAAATTGTTCAGCACACAAAATTAATTATAAATTTTTGCAATCTTAAAAATGGAAAGGTTGCAGCTTCTGATGAGATGCTGAGCAAAATCTTGAAAAGCAATGGTAATATGTTAGCTTCAAAACTAATGGAATTTATTAACGAATATATAGACCTATGAATGTTCTATTATTTTAATTTATACATTGTTATTTATTATAGAGAAGCTCTGTGTAGTTTACTCCAGTGGCTCAATGGAACATTCTTTTGGATCTCAAAGTCCACGAATTGAACTTCCATCTCTTCCAATGCTCAAACTTTTATGAACTCCCTTGCAATAAACCATTCAATTTATTTATTTTATTTATAAAAAAAACACTTGAAAGATTTTATATCATCCAATTGCATGCGACCATAAATTTAAATTTAGCTCAGTTAATCAAAAAGTGTACTGACATGATTTTTATTGCTTGATGAATGTAAGAAAAGTAAAGTTAGAAAAGGTATGTATAATGCTTTTTTGATTTGACCAAGAATTTGAATATTCAATATAGTTTGCAGCTGATAGACCTTTATTCTCATTATGCAGTTGCTACAAAACGATCTGAGAATAGATATAGTATTATTATTCATAGTGAACAATTGTTGAAATTAAATGGAAAGTAATCTTTTGAATAGTTTGCAGATGTTTTCATAAAGCAGACTTCACGATACAACAACATAAACTTTATGGTGAACAATTATTCAATTAAAAACCAATACAAAATCTCCCCTTCCTAGATTACATTGATAAAAATATTATTATCAATATGAAATCATCAATTTAAAAATGGATCAAAATACATTGGACTATTTCCATCATTTATATGTTAAGTGTGTAGAAAATTTTAAACTTTATTTAAACTTTTCAAATAGCAACAACTGTTATTAATAACAAACAAATAGACAATACAGGTTAGTAAAATACACAACATTTCAAATGGTGTTATTCTTCGCTATTCTTTAGGTGGTGCTGGCCTGACCAGTGACAATGTTAGCATAAAAAAATAATATCACTTGAAATGTTGTGAAATTTCCTAACCTGTGTTGTCTATTTGTGTGTTATTACTAACAGTTGTTTGTATTTGAAAAGTTTAAATAAAATTTAAAATTTTCTAATTATTCGACATTTAATGATAGATGATGCAAAAATACCACAAATTGTCACTTCTAATATATCATCATCACAAACCTTTAGGCAAATGTTCACCAGAATGTTTTTTACATTTTAAATGCAATCTTCATTAAAAACCAGACAACCCTTAGACAATCCCAGCATCAATAACAATCAACAATTTCAAACTGTTGTCAAGGAAACCTTCTTTTAACACTATATATTGTAACAGGATGGGTAATAGGGTGTCATCTCTGAGATGATGGAAAAATCATCATCATCCCATGTCAACAATTTCATATAATGATTTAATACAAATAATAAGAAATAAAGTAATAAGCAATATCAAAAAAACTATATATAAGCAATTTTATATTCAAGAGAGAGATTCTGAGATCTCTGAGAAATCTCCCAGTTACTCCTTAGAGCAATTATCATTAACTATACATATATCAACCAGCATTATAACAAAGTATAAGTAATTATAAGTACTAAGTAAGGCTGAAAATACCTTTCATCATTATGAATGACCAAAAGCAAAATACATTAGAATAAAATCAACAGTCCATCTTGTGATTGTTTTTGAACAATACAAAATATAAATCAACAGTCTATATGGTGGCTGGATTGGAAAGGGGTCTTCTGGAGATCAGACTAACTCTTGAGCCATTGCCAGTTTGGGAAATTATTTAAACATATTAATATGAATGCCCAACCCAAGTGCTAATCCATCAGAATACATAACCAGAAAAATCTAAACAATAATGCTAGGATATTAAAACTTGCTGATCATCATCAATGTCCTGGCCACTTAGTGCCATTAATGCACTGGCCAACTATGAACTTCATTTCTAAGACTAAACTTATATAAAATGTAGTGCATGGTTTTTTTTCTTTTTTGTGCCAACCATCTCTGGATGCCCCAAAACATTAATATACATATCCGTTCATATTCAGCCATTATTTCATGAATCTAACTCAGGAGAACACCAGCTCTGTGCCTGTATGTGACCAAGAGATGGTGGAAACATATATTCTAAAAATATGTAGAACCACTGGAATAATTTTCATAATTAAACACAAGTTTATTAACAATAAAAAAAAAAAATGACATTAAGGACTGTAGAATTAAGCTACATATACAAACCTTCTGATTTTGATTAACATAATAAAACATTTGTGATTTACAAAATTACTATACACAATTCTGATTATTACATTAATTTGTAATATATATATACACAGACATGCAATTTATAATATACAATTAATATATTTCTATTGACATTTAATAAAATTAAAAAAAAAGATTGAATTTTACATATATGTCCTATTTTAATTTGTTACAATAATATATTTTCCTAATTGATTCCATTTGGAAAACATGCACAAATTTCACACATATACATGTGTATAAACAAAATATAGATATAATTTAAAATTAGTTATCAGTTTTTTTTTTTAAAAACAAACAAAAACAATATCAGTTTATAAGTTGTTTTTTTTTTTTAAAAAAAAATATAATCAATTTTTGACAGGTACTTTTTGATTAATTATAAATATTTTTAAATTTTAATTATAGAATCATCTATTCTTTACTTATTTTGATTTTTTAAAATTCAGGCACTTTTAAAATCTCTCTCTTTTTTTAATAAATGAAAAATAAAAACGTTTTTTAGAATTAAAAAATATGAATTTTGAAATGACTTTCTGCTCTCTCAATAAATGATTTGAAATAATCACTATAGACTATATATCTCATTTTTAGAATGTCATTTTAAATGAATATGAAAATTATTTCTTTACAAAATATATATAGCAAATCATCTCACTTTTACACAGTTGACTCAAGCAAATTACTTATTTGTTTTACTTTAAGTTGCTAAGTTCAAAAGTCTTTTTGAAGGTATATTAAAAACACAACTCACTGTGTATATGTTTATCTGTGCTTCTTTGGATATAAACACATCAGCATATGTATAACTACTTCCTCAACTGATGGTTTCTCTTGATGGGGATCAGTTCAGGAAAGTCATAATCAGGAAGTTATAATCCAGGTAAGTTGGTCTTGATTTAGGGTTCCCTTCTGTCTCAGACTTGCAGACTTCAGGCCAGCAAGCTGTCTTCTCCATATTTAAGCAGACTAGTGAATATAAAAGTGGGTCAGCTTCATGATTCAAAATGTCAGCAGTAAATTAGGGCAGCTGTTTCTTTGCATTTTTATATCTTCATGGCAGTCCTATGAATAATTCTGCCAGCCATCTCTGCTGCTAGCTTTTACTGTGGCTACTCTCTTCTGCAATTGCCAAACAAACTGCAGATAACTCTCCACAAAATATTTTAGCCAAACTTTGCAGCTAGCCATAGCCAACTGCTTCAACAAAAATATTAAGGAAAGAACTGTCTTCATAAAAAAATTAATATCCAAACTTTGCAGCTGGCCAATTTGGCCACCTGCTTAAAAAATTAAAACCAGACTTTTCTGGACAGCTCTTACAAAAGCTACAAGTCAAACTGAACTGATATTTCTTTATCAGTTTTTTTATGATATTGGTTGGGTCAGGTGACAAAAACATAATGACTGTTTCAATCTGTCTAATCCTTTTGAAAACAAGTTTGAAGTTTTATAAGTGCGAAATACATGTTTTTACTTAGATATTTACCAATTAATCAAAAAGTTTCAAAAATAGACATTTTTATAATTATCAGAAAACATGCTTATTTTTAAATTTCAAAATCAGAATAATAATAATAATACAATATTTAGTCCTTTTTAAATGTTTTAATTAATAATAAAATTTTGTTTTAGTTCAGAGTTATTTAACCTTTTATAGGATTATTATTCTCAGTGAATGTAGAAAATATCTACTAAAAATTTTTGTGTGTGTTTATTTTATTTTTCCTTTCAACTTTATATATATTTGTGCACACACACTATATTATCATGTGCCATATAACAGACCTGTTATAATATATATTAGAAAATATATATCTATAGTGCAATGATTGCTGATTATCCCACAAAATATTAAAAGTAGATAGAAACCACTCTCTATCTTGTGTAAGAATGATATAATAAAAAGCATAAAGGAGTCTTGAGATTCAGGTTTTTATTACCTCTAATTCAGCTGAAGAGTAAAAGTTGTTCACAAAATATATGCACAGTAAGAGAAAGGGTTTTCTAATTTTCTGTGCTGATGAGTAGTTATGATATGAAGAAGACAACCTATAAACAATTTATTTTAATTATCAAAGCTTAAATATCTTCAGACTTTTATCAGAGAAATCTTCAATGAGTTTTAGCTCGGTTGGTTACTGATATGTACAGAATATCAGATTTGACCTAAGCCAGCTGTACACTCATTAAATTATTTTAGAAATAATACACAGATAAAGTTTTAAACTTAACAATGAATTTATTACTCAGAATATATAATATTAGTAACTTGTTAATATTTTAACTAGTCGCTTGCTGATTGAATTCTATAAATTAACTCAGTCTCAATCATGCATACACAATTCTTTACAGTACTGAACTATAATCAGTACTTTATTTTACTCTACTAACTCTTCCTCATTAATTTTTTACTATAATGCTTTCTTTAGTATATTTCACTCCTCATGTATTACTGGATTATAAACTCAGTACTGCTTGCACATATTGTACCGCTTATTAATATATGGTACAAATATATATTGGCATTTGGTAAAAGCTAAAAAAAAATAAAAGGAAATGTAGATTTTTTTTGAGTATAATTTTTTTTTTTTTTAAAAATGTACAGTGAGAGTTAAATTGTTCTTTCATATTTTTTTTTATGTAATTAGAAATAAAAGTAGAATTGGAGAGAACAAAAGAATCCCAAAGATAAAAAGATAAATTAAAAGAAAAATATTTTGGCTAATTAAAGATGGCCGAAAGATTTGCTAAAAAAAGAGAACTTTGTAATGTAAATTTTATAAGGAATTACTAGATTAATTATCAGCGTATATTTTTTTGATAAACAAAAGGATGCGCAGAAGTCTGAAAACTGGGCCTCTAGTGTAAAAAGGCAGAGACCAGTTTGACAAACGTCTTGTTTTTTCTGTTTTTTCCTTTGGCTGGTTTTGGATTATTTCACAATGAAATAATCCTTCATGTGGGAGTAGACTGGGGCTTTAGCTGACATTGTTAAGAAGATGAATACTAGAAAAACCTCTGCGACTAGCCTTTGGAATAGACTACAAGATCAACTAATAATTAATGGCCGAACTCATTCTAACCCAAAAAACTATGCATAGTAAGCTATAACTTTTTCACTAAACTTACCGGTAAGCTATGACTCTTTATTATTCCTGATTATGACTAAATTGCCAACAAACCATCTTAAAAATATACGTATAATAGGACCCCGAGATGGACTTTAATTTTAGTGATCAAGAGACTCTTTGTGTACCCAAGAACTTTAATTAATTGTTTTAATTACTTTATTTTATTAATTGCTTCATGTTTGGATTAGTATATGTTCTCTCCAATTTATTTAATTAGTAATTTGCAATTTAACTTAAACAGATTTTTAATCTGTTAGAATAAAAATATTTCTAATAACAATTTTCATTTGTACATTATTAATAATATTTATTAGTGTTTATTATTAAAATTATTATTAGTTTAGTAAGATTTTAAAATGTAATTTACCTTTGCCAATATGTATGAATAAGTTACAGAAAAAATAATATATTAAAAAAAAAAAATTTTCATTACGGTAAAAATCTAATACCGATTCTTTAAAAACTTTTTTTTTTTTAACTTGCGAGACATGCTGGTGACAGATTTTAGTGGATTCTTATGAATCCTGGCATCCAGATCAAATAAATTAAAAGCTGATTTCATCAATAGCACAATTTGTAACAATTCTAGGCCGAGTTGATCAGGAAACATAGTTATGTTTTTAGAAATAGAAATACAACTTTCTTTTTTTTGACATAACTTGATCAACTCATGCATTTATAATGTGTATAGAGACCTAGCAAGATGGAAAACATTATAATGGCTACCCAACTTGGGCTTCGATACAAAAAACCACAACCTGAGATAAGTTGTAATGATAAAGAATGTTACAACGATGACCCAAAAAACTCATAGCCGAAAAATAAATAGTAGTTGTTTTTTTTAAAAAAAAAAAAAATTATAGAAACTAACTAACTAATTAAACTGTGATTATTAAAATATATATAAAAAAAATTTTTTTAATATGACTTACAGAAAGAAAAAATATATGTATATTTTTTTTGATATATCTAAAAAAAAACACGTTTGTGGTTGATGTAGACGTAAGTCACAAGTATTTCACTGGGTAGGTGGTTACTGAAGAGGGGAAAAAGCCTAGCCCAAGACCTAGTATGCAGTATATAACATAAGACCACATTTATATGCCCATCAGTCTATTTCTAGCAGGGATCCCAATAAAGGGGAAGGTGGATCAAATTGGACCAAGTTGCCGTGAGCCCGTAAGACTCAAAATGATGAGCAACACTCATTTGTGCTTATAACTTGGGCTTCTTATTGTTACTATTACACTTAAGTAGAAAGGACACAGATGCATGTGGAAATATTTTGCATTCCCGCTGTGTTAGACCTAAAAGTGGGTGTTAAAACCGAACGTCACTTGTGAATGAATCTACAAAATATATCAGCATGCTAATACAAAAAAAACCCCACAAATATGAATTTCAAAACTTAAGAATAAAATTAGTGTAAACCCCTATTTTATTCTCATTTCTTGGCCCTGGTCGTATGTACCGTTTATTAATATATGGTACAAATATATATTGGCATTTGGTAAAAGCTAAAAAAAAAATAATAAAAAGAAATTTAGATTTTTTTTGAGTATAATTTTTTTTTTTTTTAAAAAAAAAAAACGTACAGTGAGGGTTAAATTGTTCTTTCATATTTTTTTTATGTAATTAGAAATAAAATTAGAATTGGAGAGAACAAAAGAATTCCAAAAGTAAAAAGATAAGCTAAAAGAAAAATATTTTGGCTAATTAAAGATGGCCGAAAGATTTGCTAAAAAAAGAGAACTTTGTAACATAAATTTTATAAGGAATTACCAGATTAATTATCAGCGTATATTTTTTTGATAAACAAAAGGATGCGCAGAAGTCTGAAAACTGGGCCTGTAGTATAAAAAGGCAGAGACCAGTTTGACAAACATCTTGTTTTTTTTTCCGTTTTTTCCTTTGGCTGGTTTTGGATTATTAAATCCAAGACCACTTCAAGATGAAATAATCCTTCATGCAGGAGTAGACCAGGGCTTTAGCTAACATTGTTAAGAAGATGGATACTAGAAAAGTCTCTGTGACTAGCCTTTGGAATAGACTACAAGATCAATTAATAATTAATGGCTGAGCTCATTCTAACCCAAAAAACTATGCATAGTAAGCTATAACTTTTTAACTTAACTTACCAGTAAGCTATGATTCTTTATTATTCCTGATTATGACTAAATTGTCAACAAACCATCTTAAAAATATACGTATAATAGGACCCTGATATGGACTTTAATTTTAGTGATCAAGAGACTTAGTGTACCCAAGAACTTTAATTAATTGTTTTAATTACTTTAGTTTATTAATTGCTTCATGTTTGGAATTAGTAATTCACAATTTAACTTAAACAGATTTTTAATCTGTTAGAATAAAAATATTTCTAATAGCAATTTTTATTTGTATGTTATTAATAATATTTATTAGTGTTTATTATTAAAATTATTATTAGTTTAGTAAGATTTTAAAACATAATTTACCTTTGCCAATATGTATGAATAAGTTCCAGAAAAAATAATGTATTTAAAAAAATAATTTTCATTATGGTAAAAATCTAATACTGATTCTTTAAAAGCATTTTTTCTTTTTTTTAACTTGTGAGATATGCTAGCGACAGATTTTAGGGGATTCTTATGAATCCTGGCACCCAGATCAAATAAATTAAAAGCCAATTTCATCAATAGCCCAATTTGTAACAATTCTAGGCTGAGTTGATCAGGAAACATAGTTATGTTTTTAGAAATAGAAATACAACTTTCTTCTTTTTGACATAACTTGATCGACTCGTGCATTTATAATGCGTATAGAGACCTAGCAAGACAAAAAACATTATAATATATTACATACTGATCTGCTCTCTGACTATACTAGATAGTTAGTTTTGTTATCAGTTGCCTAATTTGCATAAATGCTTTATCTTTTTTCAAATTAGCAGGTCTAGCTTACCTTTATATTTGCATACTTTTAATATTGTTTATATTGTCCTTTTTCTAGAATGAATCTTTAATGTCTTTTATATTGCCTAATTTGACATGCACATACTCATCTAGATTTATTTAGTAGTTGTTGGTTATGCATACTGTGGCCACTAGGTGATGCTGCATTACCACCAATAACCACCAAGAAATAAATAGAATAAAATAAAAAAAAATAAAAAATAAAAAAAAAATAGAATATTAGGTGTGAGTTAATATATGATAATAGTAAGGAAAGTAGTTTATTGTTTAAGGCTCAAATGGGATCTTTAGCTACAAAAGAATATACATATAAATGAAAAAATATGGATGATTTATTTTGTAAATTATGTAAAGAAGGAGTAGAAAATATTAGGCATTTGTTAATTGAATGTAAATGTTTGAAAACAGAAAGGGTACATATAATGAAGTTGTGGAAAAATAAATATGAAAAGAGTGATTATACAGAAAGTGAATTATTGGTTTTTATGCTGGGTTTGGGAAAAGATAAGGGGGATTTAGATATAAAGGTTATAGAGTTGACAAAGATTATGTTGTGGAAATAGGATAGAGCAGATTATGGGTAAATTTAGAGTGGGGAATGTAAAATGGCTAACAGGTTTATCTGGGCATAATTGCTGAGATATTCTTGACTTCGTTTAAGGAGAAGCCATAATACATCACATCACCAAGTAGTTAACAAGTTTTTCTGGGCATAGTTGTTGAGAGATTCCCAACTCCATTTAAGAAAAAGTCACAGTGTATCACATCACATCACCAAGAAGCCTGCAAGTAATATCCAAAAATTGCTGAAATCGACAAAAAATTTAAATGCCACAGTACGCATAACCGATAATTACCCTTTATTTATTCTTTATGCATTAGTGTTGTACAGTTTTTTTAGTCAAATATAACAGTTACCAGTTTGAAAATGTCAATCAGTTTAAATATCTTGGTACTGTTTAAGATTGAAAGAAAAACTTGCATATTGAAGCGTAACACAGATGCCAGTGTGTTGCTTCTGGATTCAATATCTTAGAGGAAATGTCATCATAATATTACTACTATTTTAATCAAATTAATTGAATATATAAGTATTATTCTTTCAAATTTATTGTAAGGGGAGATGTAAATCCTTCAATTGTCTTAGCATAAAGGCTTTGGAAAATGCTTCCTTATAAAATGTTCCATAATGGTCAATCTGAAAGAATAGCATGTACTTCATCTTATTGGATATGTTCATATTAAATTTCCTATTGCAAATGCCAATTTGCAATGGAGTGAATAAGCAGTCGATTGGATATTAACAGACTTTCTAAAAAAATATTTCATAATAAAGCTGAACATAGTTTTTTGGAAGGTGGACCTTCTAAACAAGTGTAATATCTATTGCCTTTATTAAAAAACAAAGGCAAAACTCTCCTTACAGTAGTACCACCCTGTGCCAAACAGAGTAATCAATGGATGCCAGAAGGCTTGTGCATAAAATTCCTATCTAGTGCCTACTCATCCAATATCCCCAGACTAGTTTCTGGCTTGTGGCCATCATCAATGAGGAGCCTTGGATCTGAGAGCACTGCACCTAGATCTTAGGATCTAATGCAACCCTCCAGCAGCCACCTTTTTAACTCTACTTTACTACAAAACTATGCGAATGAAATTGAAAACACAATAATATTTTCAATCTAAGCTCAATAGCTTATATAGTCATATGGGTCTGAACTCAATTCAGCACCCATACATTTGTGTCTTTGGCTCTTAACCAACCATAACTACCACTGTCCTATTAGGCAGGATTGGTGTTAAACCACTAAACATCACATGATGACCATCTCTATACTAGCACATAATTGTTGTAAACAAAGGCAAAACTCTCCTTACAATAGTGCCACCCTGTGCCAAACAGAGTAATCAATGGATGCCAAAAGGCTTGTGCATAAAATCCCTAACTAGTGCCTACTTATCCAATATCCCCAGCCTAGTTTCTGGCTTGTGGCCATCATCAGTGAGGAGCATTGGACCTGAGAGCATTGCACCTAGATCTTAGGATCTAATGCAACCCTCCAGCAGCCACCTTTTAACTCTACTTTACTACAAAACTATGAAAATGAAATTTGAAAACACAATATTTTCAATCTAAGCTCAATAGCTTATATAGTCATATGGGTCTGAACTCAATTCAGCACCCATACATTTTGGTGTCTTTGGCTCTTAACCAACCATAACTACCACTGTCCTATTAGGCAGGATTGGTGTTAAACCACTAAACATCACATGATCACCACCTCTATACTAGCACATAATTGTTGTAAACAAATTGAGCTCAGACCCATATGACTATATAAGCTATTGAGCTTAGATTGAAAATATTATTGTGTTTTCAATTTCATTCTCATAGTTTTGTAGTAAAGTAGAGTTAAAAGGTGACTGCTGGAGGGTTGCATTAGATCCTAAGATCTAGGTGCAATGCTCTCAGATCCAAGGCTTCTCACTGATGATGGCCACAAGCCGAAACTAGTCTGGGGATATTGGATGAGTAGGCACTAGATAGGGATTTTATGCACAAGTCTTCTGGCATCCCTTGATTATTCTGTTTGGCACAGGGTGGCACTACTGTAAGGAGAGTTTTGTCTTTGTTTACAACAATTATGTGCTAGTATAGAGATGGTGATCATGTGATGTTTAGTGGTTTAATTGCCTTTATTCGGATAATAATTGTTGAAAATAGAATTAGATCAATTCTAGAAGACTTTTAGAAAGAAAAGTTTGTTATTGAAAATATCACAAAGTTTCAAATAAATACATTTTGGTAGTAGCGTTTATGACGCATAATTTGCTTTATATAGTTTTTGAAAAATTGGCTATGGATGCACACACACACATATAAGTACATATTTTCACGAAAACATGAGCACGCATACACGTGTATTTTTGTACGAATATTCTAAATCTTACTAAAGCTTTAGGCATATCGTCATTTTGCCTTGCAAACGATTTTTTATTGTTGTTGTTCAATTCAATAAACAGGTTTGCAGACAGATTATTCATAAACTTCACATACGTTTTTCTTTAATTAATCAATATATATCCACTTGACTGTTAAATATATAAAAAATTTTCTTCCCTGGTGTTTACCTTGAAATATTTGCTTCCTATTTTTATATTTTATTGTTAATTTATTGTCGCCTAAGGATTAGAAATTATGATAACGTCAGTATTATTCTCCGTAATACACCCTGATGGGAGAAAAGCAAGCAATTGAATGCAATTTTTAAAAAATAAATTCGTATTTCCATTCTATATATGTATATATGTTAAATATTAACAAAATATTCATATGACGTTCGATAAATTTTATCATTGCCAAATAAAGTTATTTCCATTTTAAAACGCTATTAAAGTTTAACTATTTACGTGTATTTATATGTGTCTGGAATTATATTTAAACATTTACTAGTTTTACTTCAATTTGATTTCAAATTATAATACAATGCAGAAAATGGCAAAAGTAATCATTGTCTTAATAATTATCCAACACAGGAATAGTAAGTTGCCGGAAGTGGTGAGAAATATGGATTCAAGAACTAAAAAAATTCGTAGATCGATTCTACATTAATGAAAGTGAAAAAATAAAAATCTAAATAATTGAATGGGATAGTTACGTTTAACTCATCACTTTCATTCCTAAACATAACTTACCATACAAATATAGTTATTAGTACAGAAATAGTAAACAAAATTTATCACTTGTAGAAAAGATAATATAATTATGCAAGCAAAATCTAATGGAGAAGCTACAGTTGGACAAGGTGTTAAAGTTTTCAAGTTTTTCAAGTTTTTTTTTTTTGCCAGTACCTTTCTCATCTCAAACATCATTATATCATAACTGTACACCAATATAAAATCTACCACCCTCTCTTACTCTAGATGCAATTTGTAAATAACTTCATCTGTCCCATGAATTAGAGACATTAAACACTTAGAACTACTAACTACATTGACAATATTTTTTCAATAAACTAGTCCTTCACAATAGTACCATATTAATTTATCTATAAAAACTTACCAGTTTTTCATATTTAATTTCTTATATTCAATTCAAAATTCTAATGAATTTAATTTCGATTTTCCCCCTGCCTAATGATAAAGTTCTAATGTCTCAATTCCATGTCACAGCTGTGAATATAGAAAATGATCACAAAATCTTTTGATTTGGGGATTTCGAATTGAAGATGACCCTTTAACCAATTAGTCTATTCTGCAAAAGTCAAGGTTTTGATATTTAAAAGAAAAACCAATATAAAGACTTCAAATCATTGAGCAAAGTATGAAAATTAAGTTGGATTAAGAAGGAAGGATCATAAGTGACAATTCTTAGAGGAAGAAAAGTTTACTGCACAAGAAGTTAAAACAGCATAGAAAAATTCAAATAAATTCAATAATGATTCAATATGGTCTATTTGTGAGTGAATTTATGCTTTGCAGATTGATTTGTATAACCATCACAAAACAACAACTACTACTACTACTACAAATATTACTACTACTACTGCTGCTGCCACTACTACTACTATTACTATTACTACTACTACTACTACTACTACTACTACTACTACTACTACTACTACTACTACTACTACTACTATTATTATTGTTGTTAATAATATTTATATATATTTGTTATTATTATTATCATTATTGTAGTTGTTGTCATCATTGTTGTTCATCTTTTCTCTCTTTGAATTGGAATGACTATATTCATTCATGAGAAAACACTGCTACTTATAACAAGCAAAGTTAATAAAATATGGCTTGTAAGTTTTCTAAAATAAAACTGAAAAATTCCACACATTTTTGAATGCAATGTCTGAGTCACCCATGGGATGTGACAAATAATAATTGACTTTTTTATAAAATGATCAGGAATGGAAAACACACACACACAAATGTAAACTAAAAGCAAAAATAAATCATGTGTTCAGTATCTACAGGAATAGACCCTTACAACCATTGGTGATGGTATATCATATTCCAGTCCATTTTTTATGCAATGTCATTCATCTTATAAATAAGATGAACTTGCATGTAAGATGTTTCAGATAGTTGTCCTTCAGCCAAGTCAACTAATCATCCATCTATTAGTAGATAAAAATGGGTATGTGACTATTTTTGGTGGGAATGCAAAGGAATTGGATATTTCAATAATACTTCTTTAGTTTTATTTTAATAATAATAACAACAACAACAGCAGCAACAACAGATAGTTATACTACATTCTCTTTTTTTACACATGCACTAGTTTTTTGATATATATATATATTGTAACGGGCACATACGCCGTTACATTATTTTTTATTATTAGTAAACATGAAAAAAATAAAAGTTCGCCAATAAAAATCTCTTTTTTAAGAATTAAAAATTGGAAATTAAAAAAATCATCTTAAACTCGTATATATATAAAATCACACAGATAAAAAAAATTATTAAAATAAAACTTTATTAAAAATAGAAAAACTAAATCTTTCAACAAAAAAATTTAGAGATAAAAATATATCTTTAAGTTTGGAAAACACATTAATTAATCAGAAAATGGAATGATTATTTTAATTAGTCAAAGTGAACTAGCCCTTGGGCATTTAAATGTATAAGCAACAGTCAGATAGGAAAACAATAGAAACTAATAGCAAATAAAAAGAAATCCCTTAGGAATCGGACCTCAATGAAAGGGTCTTCATCATCATGACGTAATGTTGAGTTAATCCACAAAATTAATATAAAAGGAAAGGTTTGGAAATTAAAAAATTAATTAGAGGAAGAGATGTGACTATATGTGTTAGTGCAGAGTTGAAGGAGAAGGGATTAAAAAGACGTACTCTTCAATCCCTTCAGTTTTGTTAAAAAAAAGAAATGACATCGTTTTTCCTATATTAAGGACCACAGGACATCAGGGGAATTAACGCTGGCATCCAAATGGCCAGCAACTGCAAAAAATTAGAAACTACGGACTTGTTAAAACCGTAAGAACTTTATGAACTCTAAGCTTTAAATCTATTTCTAAAACTCCAGTATACTAAACAGTAAGAACTTTAATTTTAAAACTTGTTCCATATTTAAAATAATTGAAATAGAATCCTATCTGACCAACTTTATTTATTAATAAGTAATTTTAATTTGATGTAGGACCAACTTTATTTATTAATAAGTAATTTTAATTTGATGTATTTTTTTGTAAAATCATGTCCATTTTTTTTTTGTTCTTTGAAGTTTTATTATGATTTTTGTTTTTTGTTAAATTAAATTATATAAATGTTAAACTTAAGTCAGGTGTGAATGACTATATAGATTTGTAAAGTTATATTAAGGGAGGGTAATCTTAGGTTATTTGTTTCGTAGTTAAATTAGATCAATGGATTGGATATATTGGTGTAATTAGTAGATGTAGTACGAGATTCGCTACAGGCAGAATCGCTTTATATGCTGCACACTTCCTTTTTGCCTATGGAATGCGATCGTAAGTTGGCAAAATGACTACAGTCCTTTTCTATGGAGTTTTTTTTATTGCTCTTCTCATCAGATAGATGTAGTATTCCTATCTGAGAAGAGGCAATTTCTTCTCTTAACCTTTTGTGCTGCCATATTGGTGTTACATTGAATGCATCGATATATCAGATGGATTGACGTTGGTTTGACTGCGAACTTTTGGCCTAAGTTTAAATAAGGATAGAATATTGTCTTTTCAAATGCAAATCTATGTAGTCTATTCATACTCGACACTCTAAATAAAAATGCATTAAATTTAAGTTGGGTATGGACGTTGCATGGATTCGTTATCGGTTACTTATGTTTGTGGTTTTCATATTCGATTGGAATATATAAGTCATCGATGTCAATGCAGCATCTTATGATGAATGACATTGGGTTTCTTGTATTTTCTCTGCAATTGACGTTATCAATGATTTTGTATTTTGATCGTTTATGTTTATTTTGAAATGTTTTTAACCGTGTAATCTATGTAACCGATTATAAAACAAACTTTCATAAATCGATCTGTGTGAACTTATAATATCTTATAAAAATTAAAATGTAAATTAAAATCTAAAATCAAAGTTAAAAATGAAAATTAAATTTTAAAAATGTAAACATACTAAAATAATAATTTTAAATATTATATATGTGCATAAATAAATGTTTGTCTGTTAATTACTGGCAGTGGCTTATTTTTTTATTTTTTTATATATATATTTTTAGATAAGAATTTATTATAAAATATAAATCTCTGCTATTCCACTGAGCTAGTGACAATGGGCTAACGACCGGAATCAAAATATATAAAATAATTTTTTTTTTGACTTACGTATCTGCCTACTTTATAAATTTTCTAAGTTCAAATGCCTAGTGGCGCCCTGTAGTGTAGATCATGTTAAGTCTCTATTCTCTGGATCATTATAATATATATATATAAGTATAGGGGATTTGAACTCAGATTTTCAAGCACCCTTCAACTATTCACACTATCTCGTACAACTGACAAACATGACCACACACATGTAGAAAAGATAAATAATCACCAATAAATGTGTTTCATGCTAAACCAGCACTCATCCATTGGTCCAGATTATCATCTCTCACACTTATATGTAAAAAGTGCTCAGTTTATATTAAGATAGCAAATCTTCATACTCTAATGGTACTTGAGGTCAACATGGACATAGCAATAATATTGGCATCAGCACAGGATTTCGGTTTTCATTATCAGATTTTCAATGATATGGATAGCTGAAAAGTTGGAGTAGATTGAAGCATGTCCATTAGAGTATGAAGATTTGCTATCTTAATATAAACTGAGCACTGATTAAATATATGTGTGAGAGATGATAATCTGGACCAACTGATGAGTGCTGGTTTAGCATGAAATACATGTATTGGTGATTATTTATCTTTTCTGCATGTGTGTGGTCATGTTTATCAGTTGTATGAGATAGAGTGAATAGTTAAAGGGTGCTTGAAAATCTTAGTTCAATTCCCCATACTTACAATTAAGCTCCCAGGTTTATGAAGAATGCCTGGTTTTCATATATATATATATGTGTATGTGTTAAGCTTTTCACAAATTCAATTAATGAAGGTTTTATGGCTATGTAATAGTATTCAAATTAAGCAGCATGTCACCAGTGCTATGCTCATAATGCAATTTCTTTTAAATTCATATTTATAACCCTGTTACAAAGTTAAAAATAGCTATCAATGTTTAGAGAAATGTTGACCCAAAAGTTTGATTACATATTTTTAATAAAACAATAATTTATTTTATAGCTCTACATGATTTATTGCAATAGTCATGGCTGACTCTCAAGATCAAAGTTCATGGACTGCAGCACAAATCAGTCATGTTCATTTCTCAAAACTTATTCCTGAGAAATAAATCATTTAATTATTATTTATTTTATTTTGTAATACAAGCTTATGAAGTTAAGTCATGTGATATATGACTTGATTTGATTTACTATTATAGTTTTGCTTTTGATTCTTAAGCGATGTTATATAGCATGGTGTAGCTGAAAATTATTCAGACCCATGTAGCTATTTGAGTTAGATAGCTGAATTTGAAGACATATAGATGTCTGAAAAATTCAGATTTTCTACTTAATAGTTAAATATCAGATATGGGCTGGCCTTGAGTTGGTATTTTAGATCTAGTGTCTGAATACCCTAGTGCCTCACTGAAGAGAGCCATTACCTCGAAATCGGTTTGTGGATAGGGATAATTCTAGATGCTTTCTCTTGCAGCATTTATCGATAAAGCTTGTTTAGAGCTATTAGCATGCTCATTATTTTATATATTTATACATAATATCCCTTCCATCAAATGCATGATTTCCAATTATGGAGCTTCGATGATCTGCAAATCCAATATATATACATCAACATAAAAAAACTAGAAATTAATATATAAAAAATTAAGTTTATGCAGGTGAATTATTTAGTTCACAGTACATGTATAGAATATTCATCCACTATAAATTTTCAACATGTATTTATAAGATATATACTATGGTCAATACTAGGATACTTGCCATCATTATACAAGAATTTATATGGCATTCTAAAATTATTGTTAATAATGTTTATCATTAATTAGTTAACTGTAACTACTAAAATTAAGTATAATGTAAATAAACAAATGTGAAAATATTTAAGTATATTATTCTTATAATTCATACAATAAAATTTTCTGTCTTTTATATTAGCAAATTTCTATGTTGTTTCTTACTTTTTACAATATCTTTTTTATAACTCACTGTTGATGCTTTTAATTACTCCAGCAATCTTCTTCAGAACTTCTACTTATATTTCCAAATCAATAGAAGTTCTGAAGAAGATTGCTGGGCCAATCAAAACTGTCAATAATGGGTTATAAAAAAGCATTGTAAAAAGTTATAAAGAACATAGATGATATTAATATTATATGGATTTGGCAATGCAATAATAAAGATGAAGTTATAATACTGCATAAAGAAGTTTTTTGATATTTAGTTTTGTTTATATATATATATATATATATATATATATATATATATATATATATATATATATATATATATATATATATATATATATATATATATATCACTCACAATTAAAATCATTGTTAAATTTATCACTTTCTCTTGTGCTATATAATTGACTTTAAATAATTTTTAATCTGGAAAATTATCATTCTTCATCAACAATACTGGAATAGATAGTAAAATTCTTAAAGCCATTGTGCTATATTTAGGAAGATGAAATTATTAATATGTGTAAATAAATTACAAATTATCGAAAGGATTTTTCACTTATTCTAATTCAAATTTAAACAGGTTTTTAAAGGCAATTATTTTATCAGGTAGATCATTTTCATTTATATCTTTACTTTTTTGTTGTCAATTACAATTATTTTTCAAGCATTGGTGGTCGAGAGGTCAGCAACAGCTGCTTTACAAGCAATTGTTCCAGGTTAGCGGGTTCGCTTCCTGGCTGATGCTATGACACATGAGAAAAAAAAAATTACAATTATTTCTTAAGTCCTTGCAAGTTTTATAAATATCATTTAGATTTAATGAATTCAAACTGTAAAGAAATTTGAAATGATTATTATGAACCTTTAATTGTTCAAATCTTTCAGCTTAGGGATGTCAATGTTATATTTAAAGTATCAAGCACTCTTATACCTGGAACCCAATTATAAATATAGGGGATTTGAACTCAGACTTTCAAGCCACTTCAAACATCCATACTATCTCATACTACTGATCCACTTGTCCACACATATGCATTCTGTCCATCCCCTTTCTATGTATTTAAATGGATACTGTCCTATACATGAGGGGTCAGAGTGACTTGAGGTCAACATGGGCATGATACCAATATTGGCATCAGTATGGGATTTGGGAATTCTATCATCAGATTTTTAATGGTATGGATGGCTGAAGAGTTGAAGGTTGGAGTAGATTGAAACCTGTCCATTGAAGTATAAGGATTTGCTATTTTAATATATACTGAGCACGAATTTTATATATGTATGGGAGATGATAATCTGGACCAACTGATGAGTGCTGGTTCAGCACAAAATATGTATATTGGTGATTCTTTATCTTTTCTGCATGTGTGTGGTCATGTGTATCAGTAGTATGAGATAGTGTGGATGGTTGAAGTGGCTTGAAAGTCTGAATTCAAATCCCTATATTTAAAAGTGTAGAGAAAAAGTTTATATGAAATGTAATTTCTGGAGTCTGTATTGATTTACCTGCATATTCAACATTAAATTACTGTACATATTTTCCTGTGGGATGAACTTATTCAATATTTGGAAATATAGCTTCAATAATCTAACTGTATCTTCCAACAGGTTCTTGTAATTTGCTATAGAAGAACAAAAAATTGTCACAAAATTTTTAAATTGTAAATGGCGCTTAAAAATGATTAAATTCATTTTTATAACCTGGAACATTTTGCTCAATGGATTAATGATATTAAATCGTATAAACAACAAAGAAAATTTAAAATTTCAATTTAATACATAAGATATTTGCTTTCAATCAAATTTCTTTTCACACTGACTTATCATTATAAATTTCAAATAAAGAGATTACCCTTGTAATAACACCCTTGGTTATCAAGTGCTCCTATGTCTTTTATAGGCTTCTGTGTGCACATCAGCCACCTTAGTGTACATATATCTTTATGTGATTCATTATCCAATTGTATTTTATTAAAAAAAAATATATATATATATTGTTTTGTACTATTAGACTGCAAAGATTTTAGAAATAACGATATATTCAAATTAAGTATTTGGAAAGTATCAGATTTTAAAGTGTTCACAGAGGAAAAATCTAAATTTACTGATATTATAAAATGTTTGGAAAAATTAAAGATTTTGATACAACAACTTATTTGCACTATTACTCTAGTGATTATTTTGCAACTAAAATTTTCTTCAATCTTAATTTTCAAAAAAATAATTTTTCTTTGAAATATATTTTGATTTTGTGAGGAGAGGGGAGAGGAGTAGTCAAAAATTTTTAAATATTATAAAAATATGGATTAATCTATTGATAGTTTTTTTTAAGTGTCATAGCATCGGCCGGGATGCGAACCCGCAATCCGGGCAACTGCCTACGTTGACCTCTCGACCACCAATGCAAGACATCCATTGATAGTTTTAATGGTATTAATGTACTTGATTCTCTCTTAAAAATGTAAATATTTTCCTACTTCTAAAATGAATATTATTCATAAATTTGTTTTTATTATTAGAAGATTCAATGTATTTCAAGTCCAAAACAATAGCGTCTCCATACAATAGTGCCACCCAGTATGCTAGAAGGTTTGTGCATAAAATTCTACCTAGTGCTTCTCATCCAATATGTGAAGAGCCATATTCTAAAAATATTAATATCATTTTTTGATTGATTGTTATTAATAAACTTGAATTCAATTGTTAAAATTGTATTAAATCATCATTTCTTGGTCACCATAACAGTATTTGAGCTTGTATTCTTCTGAGCTAGATTCAAGTATAATGACTGAATATATAAATGGAGATGTATTTAGTGCTTAAGGAGCATCCAGTGATGATCATTCATCATCATCCTGGTTAGTGCATAAGATTATATTCTTCAAGGCCCCTGCACTATATTTTATTTTAGTTTTGTCTTATTAGAAATTAAGTTTATAGTTGGCCAGTGCATTAATGGCACTAAGTGGCCAGAGCATTGATGATGATCAGCATTATTTATTTGGTTATATTCTTATGGATTAGCATTTAGTTGGTGCATCCAAATTAATGTGAAATAATTGTTCCAAGCTGGCAAAGATTAAATACTTAGCCTGTTCTACAGAAGACCCATTTCCAATCTCTATTCAGCACTTGATTAGCCTGGTGAATATTATACCCCCCTTCTCTATTTATTTATAGAGATGGTAGAAAAGGCTTTGCTCTGCAATTGGCTTTTTAAAAATTATGTTTTTTTTTCTAAATATAGACCTCTATTGAAAGTTGGTTTCAAAATCTTTTGGCTGAAACTGAAAAAAAAAAAAACATTAGATCAATACCAGTAATAAATTACTATTGTTTTTCCATTTCTTAACCATTTATGATTATCTCAGAAAGTGGATTACTTAGCTTTAGTAATATTTTAACATGTAGATTTCTTTTTAACAAGAAACTCAACTTCTAAGCGAATATTGTCACTGTGAATATAGGCCAGAAACATCTGAAGAAGAGTGGAGAATAATACTACTCGAAACATTGGGTAATTACTAACCTGTATTGTCTATTTGTGTGTTATTACTATCAAGTTGTTTATGTTTGGAAAGTAAAATGATGGAAATAGTCCAACATATCACATCTTATCAGTAACAACACTTTTTCTTAAGAAAAAATCATCAGATTATAATCCATCAGTTGATAATCTGGAAGTAATCATGATTAAAATATGTACCAGAATAATTTGTGAGGAAGTACTTGATCTGCTGATACCAAAAAATATCTAATCGAATTATGCCATTAGAAGTAGGTGAGTAACTCTGACTACTTTCTAATGCAAGAATTTATAATATTCAATTAAAATAAACTAACCAATGCCATTATTAGGTCTGAAGAAAATTTTAAATCTGCCTTTGATTTAGTTAACTAGGATCACTTGTACAAAAGAATCACTATTATGCCAAGATGAAGCATGGAAAGATGTTTTAAGTTTCTTCCAATTATTTGATTTGTAAATGCAAATAGACTGAATCCAAAAATGATAAGAATGGTAATTCTGATACATAATAGTGGCCATTCAGAATTATATACACAGTAGATAAATTAGATTGCAAAAAATATATGTATCTTTCAATGCCATTTACAGTGAATAAAGGAAAGCCTCAAGAATCAGCACTCACAACACTTGTGTATGCAATCTGCTTGAATCCATTAATTAAACAATTGGAAGTAGCTACAGGAAATCTCTCCTTGGTTCATCTCAGTAAAATATTTCACTCCATATCTTTCATGAACAATATTTTAAAAATATTTAGAGATCCCACCAACCTTCCCTTTGTCGTAAACATTTTAGAGAACTTTCAAATAAACAACAGGGTCCATGCTACAACATATTTGACCAGTGATAAGGCAACTGAGCAAAGGCAAAGCATTGCCATTATTTTTTACAGCTACTACATCTGAATTATTAGATATTCCATTAAATAATAATCTAAATTGACTAATAATAAATTTATTAATAAAATTTAGTCTTTTCCTCAAATCATTATACCTTGTAATAAAAGTTCAAATAGTTAACAAATATCCTTGGAGGTATACTTGCTTGCCATAGGTTTTGGATATAATTTCAAACCCTGACAATTAACAAGCTAACGGCTGTAATTAAATTATCTATTTGTGAATCAATTTCATAACTACAAACTAGCATGCTTTTCCATTTGCAAAATTAGATTTAAATTAGATTCTTTCCAAGTTAGACCTCACTTTCATAAGAACCAACCTGCACTTTGCTATACCATCCAATCATACACTTAGGACAATGACATCTTTAATTTCCATATTTACAAGATAATTATGTTCTGGAACAATTTTACTGATTATTTATTTGTGCATACTGGTTTTCTGGATCAAGTGAATTGCAGATTGCCTGCAGGATCCCATTAATGTATCATTCTCAAAGTACAGTGAGAACAAAGGTAACTAAAATTCTTTCCAGACTTAAAATCTTTACTTCAATCTTGGTTAAAATTTATATTCAAGTTTCTTCCAAGAATTATTTCTATGAAACAATTTCTAATTACTCTATTTTAATTGAATATTTAATATGATTTGTGATGTCTACAATGGCTGCCCAAAGTATATGTTACATATTTTCATCTTATCTTTATTTTGCACACGTGAATGTGATATCAATATTAAGCAACTGTTCTAGAAGCAATTAAAAAACCTTGATCTCATAACACAGACATGACTGACTGGAACTAGACCCTTGGCCTAATGCTCACTATTGTTTGATAACAACAAAATATTTTTATATTAGACTATTTCCATCATCTAATATGAGTATTGAATGTCTTTAAACTTTATTTAAATTTTTTAAATACATTCACCTGTTAGTAATAGCACATCAAACAGGTTACTATATGCACATAGTCCAATATAAAAATAGAACTAGAACACCGTCATCACAAACCTTCAGGAAAACAACAACAAAGTATGCTGGGCATAAACAAACTAATAAAGAATAAACACCTTCCCAGAAAGTATATTATCAAAGATTTATAAATGGGGGAGGGGAATACAAAAGAAAAGAAAAAAGTTAGTCTCTTATTCTAGATATGATTATTAATATGTATTATGTAAGATTTGGCGATTACCATTTATATAATTACGTAAATAACTATAAAAAGAAAGTAAGAACAATAAATGGAGAGAAAAAAAGATAAGCAAAAAGTAAAAGAAAAATTAACTTCATGCTTTAAATACAATAAGTCATATTTGCAACAAACTTAAATCTATTCAGTATGACATCCTGTAAATATTATTGTTCAAAGTTTGTTTTGTTTGTCTAGAGCTATATATGAAATTGTTTGTCTTTATAATAAAAAATAATGGTATGCAATATTTATCAAAATTAATGAAATATTCCAATTTTTTTTTTTTTACAAATTTACATACGTAGGTAAATTCAGAAAATGACTTTAAAATTGTTAGCAATCAATAAAAACTTCCGAGTCAACGACCTAACATTGACCGTAAAAGATCTACCTATATTAGTCAACATTTTTGTAGCCATGTTTGCCAATAAACTTATGTTTACTTTCTTTTTTCACAATGTCAATGACATTAAGTTAGTTTTGTATTTAATATATTATTGACCAATACTTTTAGCAGATTAAGGAAGTTAAATTTCAACTTTACTTTCGTTCTTTTTAAAAGCAAGGTATTTTTTGACATACTATTCTATATTCTAATTGAAGCTTATTCTGCGATAAAAACAAAACACAACTTTTAATTTTGTTAGAAAGTTAATATATAAAAAAAGACTTTAATTGATTTTGGAATAAAAACAATTGTGAATTATTTTAACCAATATTCATTAAAAATAAATCACAATATTTACATACTATAGGAGGATCCCGTCGTATAGGGTTAGCGCATCCGCTTGCCATGCCCAGTTCCAAACAAAACTTTGGATTATCTATCAGATAGCCGGCCTACAGTCAAACCCAATCAATTATTTATTAGCAGTTAGTTAAATGGATGTTTAGTTATTCTTAGATAGAGTGTAAAGCAAAAAGAGAAGGGGACGGAAACCTTCCCCACATGATTCTGGATTAATCTGGTGATTTTCTATGTCTTCATTGTTTTTGTCTTTTAAAAGGCGTTTCTGACTCTAATAGGTTATTTTACAAACAACTTTACCATTAGATTATCTCATTCTTTCTCTTACTTGATAACTTGTATTTTATTTACTGTGGTTTTAATTTACATGCATGACTTGTTTTAGGCAATTGCATACTTAATTATATAATTGCTGAAGACAGTCTAAATTCTTTTTTGGTATGATTCATATTTCTCAAAAAGACTTATCAGGTTATTCTCACTTACATAATAATGTTAGGCAATTTTTATTAATAATTTCTTGGAAAAAAAAATCACATTCTCCCAATTAACAAAATAGGTTTATTGTGGAATATATTTAATGCATATACGAATGTATATATATTGTATGGAAGTGAGACTTAGACACACTATTGCTGTGATATCAAGTGCTGTAAAATTTTAAAAATATAAATGGCAAGATCATAAGTTTAATCAATATGATCTTTGATTTGCTGGATATGGGATATTATATAAATCCATTATTGTAAAATCCCTATGAACAATACAAAATTTTCTAAAAAGTTGTTTTATAGTAAATCTGAGAATGATTTCATGGGAAAGACATCCCATTTATGTTATAAAGATTATCTAAAAATCATTTTAAAAAGTAGATCCGTTTTTACATTGTAGAAAATATTTCAAAGACATTTGACAGAAATATAATTTTGATTGCATTCATTGGAAAGAAATGGTAGATACATTACAAAGCTAATTAAACAATGTTGAAGTATTTCAGGAAAAAAACTTTGCTGCACAGGAATTTAATTGGAAGCACCACAAAACTCTCTATACAGTAGCACCACTCAGTGCAAGCCAAAAATATTAAATACACAGAGGCAAAACTCTCCATACAGTAGCACCACTCAGTGCAAGCCAAAGTAGGGGTGTGCATAAAATCCTTATCTAGTGCCTACTAATCTTATCACCAGACTAGTTTCTAGCTTGTGCATTTCATCAATGAGGAACATTGGATCTGAGAGCACTGCATCTAGATCTTAGGATCTAATGCAACCTTCCAGCAGCTAACTTTTATCTTATTAGCTAATTATAAAGCTTTGAGTCCAAAATGAAAACACGATAATGTTCTCAATTCAAGCTCATTTGTTTGTATAGTCATATAAATTTGAACTCAGTTCAGCATCCATACCTTTTGGTATCATTGGTTCTTTAATAACCACAGTCACCATAACCCTACTGGGAAGGATTGGTATTAATGCATTAAAGATCACATGATACCCATTCTTTATGCTTACACAAGCTGTTTACACAGAAGCAAAACTTTTCATACAGTAACACCACTGAGTGGCACTACTGTATGAAGAGTTTTGCCTCTGTGTAAACAGCTTGTGTAAGCATAAAAAATATGATGTTTAGTGGTTTAATTAATATCGAATAAATAGAATAATATCCTAACAAGTTAAAATATGTGGATTCAGTTGTATAGTTATCTGCTAAAATCATCTTTGGTATATATAATATTATTGGTGATATTTTGTTTTGATTTTAATCTTTTTTCCTTTTTTGGAATGACTATCTTATTTGCTAATGGCTGCTGATATGTATATAGTCAAATTTTGTTTTTACATGTGTTAACATCTGGGTTCCCTTGCTTATGTTGAGCATTTTGATAACTATCACTACAGTATTTTTATACAAGTGAGGAACAGGTTTTTATATCATCTGTGGAGGATGCACCATTCATTGTGCTGTAATATGTTTTTAATTTTTGTTCTTATCAGTACATATTTGGTCTTAGCTCAGTCATATCACAACAATTTACTTTGAAGTCAATCCAATGTCCCTCACTGAATGCCTTTTTGAAACATCCATTTCACAAAAATTCACCGATTTATTTGCATACTATGGAAACAGCATGTATTTGACAAAGAGAGTATAAAAATGTTAGGATATACTAATAAAAGAAGAGATAGAAAAATAAAAGAAGCGATACTAATTAAGAGGGTAAGGCCTAGTTTAAATAGGGATGGGGGACTAAGAATTTTGTGTTGGTAGGTGTAGTATTGGATTTATAGGCTTATTAGTAATTAAAAATAAGAATATATATATGTTTTAGAAGAATATGAATGTGTATATGAGTAGCAAATATTGAATATAAAATTAAAATATAGTTTGGAAAAGATATTGGTGTTAGCATGTTTTTTGTTGTGATTGATTAATAATAATGGCTATTAATAATAGTAATAAAAGAAAGTAGGTTAAAAGTTATATTATGTTGATATATATAAGAGACTTGTAGAGATTGTTAATAAATATAGGTTAAAAAATAGTTATAAGTTTTATAAAATTGATAACAGAGGGAGTTGATAGTAATAATAAATAATAAAAAGGGTAATGTTTATAAAATTTTGTAAATTTGTTATAGAAATTTAAAAACTAAAAGTAATAATAAAATAGTTTTAAAGGTAATAAAAATGGTCTATTGGATAGTTTTGTGTTATAGATAAGAAAGTAAAAAGGTATGTATTAAACAAGATAGATAATAAAATGAAAAAATAACAGTAGAAATAAAATAGATTTTAAAGATAATATAAGTTGGGGCATTAGATGTGGTTTGTATAGTTATATATGTAATTTATAAGTAAGTTGAGTATTTATGTGGGTTGGTATGTATAAATGTATAGGAAAATAGGTATATGTGTTATGAATATAGGTATATATGAGAATATAGGTATATATATATGAATAGAGGTATATATATTGGGAATATAGGTAAATATACCAATGTGTTTTAAGGGATAGAATTATATTTTTGGATATATATATGTGTGTGGCTGTATAGATGTAGGTAGGGATTTGTTAATAATTTTTTAAATTGTTAATTTTTTAAATTGTTAATTTTTTAATTTTGTAATCTTTTATTTTGGATATAGTTTTATGTATTGGGTTTATATATTGGTTTTATATATTATGTAGGAAATATGGATGTTTGATATGTATATTTAGATGTGAAATAATGGTTAAGTAGTTATTTTATAATATTGGAATATGGTTAATGATTATAATTGGGAAGTTGGAAGGTTTAAATAGAATTATAAGTTTTATAATATTGATAACAGAGGGAGCTGTTTTAAATGAATAAATAAGATAGAAACTTTTGAAAAAAAACGGTCATTTTAATTAAAGTTAAAACAACTGTAAGGAAGATGGAGGTAATAATGTTAAAAAATATTATTTAGTGAAATAGAGATAAAAGTTATAAAAAGTAAAATTAAAGATAGTAAAGTAAAAGATGTTATATATTAGATAATTATAAAAATAATAATAATAAAATAGTGTTAAATATTATAAAATAATATTAAGAAGAAGAATATTTAAAAGGTTGATTTAAAAATAAGTAAAAATGGAATTGTTTAGAAAGGTAAAAAAATTAAAAAACGGTGAATTGGATATGTTTTGTATTTTATATATGTGTAGATAGAATATACATATGGATGTGTATTAGTAAAGATATATGAGGATGGTATATATGTCTATAGGTGTATGTATGTATGTATGTATGTATGTATGTATGTATGTATATGTATGTATGTTTAAAAGAGGTATGTCTAGGTATTGGATATGCATATATATATAGATGTAGATATGGATTATATATATGTCTAGGGGTGATATAGATTTATATGTGTATATATATGAAGAAAATATGTTTATATTTTGATATATATGTATATATGTGTGTATTTTATATATGTGTGTACAATGATGGAGATATATATATATATATTTGATTTATATATGATTTATACATATATATGTGAAATGATAATTATGTATTTGTATTATTCAAATCTTGTAGCTCTGAAGAAGACTGCTGGACAATCGAAACTGTAAGAAAATAAAGAAGGTTTTAAGAAAATTAATTGCATTAAAGTGTATATGAGTGAAGTATTATAAATAATATATATTCAAGTAAGACATATAATAGCTTATAATTTAACTTCATATACACATTTTTTAAAAGATATACTTTAACTTTACATATATATAAGATGTTGAACTCACACTATCAGTTCACATTTGATAAATAGTGGAATGACTTTCAGCTAAAAGACTTAATTATAAATATTTATTATAGTAGTTAACTGAGTACCTTCTTTGCTATGTAAAACATTATGTTAGTTCAACAGTAAGAGTTTTGCCTCTGTGTAAACAGCTCGTGTAAGTATAAAAAATGGTGATCATGCAATGTTTCTGGTTTTATATCTGGTTTCCAGTACAAATATAATGCCCCCTGTTTAGTAGGTTGATTACATTTAATCAAAGGCTACATAGTGTTATTTTTTCTATGAACTTTTCTTACTGTTCTCTCATCTTTTTTTATATTGAACTTAAATTAATAAAGGACCTTGTTCTCATGCCATGAGTTATCTCTTTGTATTAATGTGAAGAAAGTTGTTTATGTAACAATATTGAACTTTATAAGCATATCAATTCTAACTATAATCTTTTTTTTTCCTGTGCAAGTATATATAAAAAAGATGTACAAAGCCCTCAACATTGTGAAAAAATAAAGGAGACAGATTAATTGGTCTTGAAGAATAAATATAGAATCACTTGGAATTAGATTTGGGACATGAGCTTTATTGAAAAATAATAAAGTGTTTCGGAAACCATATTCAGGAATTTCTTGCACATTCCAATTGTGAAAGAATATATAAAAAGTAGTCTCACAATATCTGATTGTGTAATTTATCCCTATTGAATTCGGTTAAGGCAGAATTTATTCACTTATTTACAATTTAAATGCTCAACATGCAAAGAAACAAATTTTTAAATAATGTTTTAGATTATAAACTAAGTAGTTAAGATTTTTCAATGTATAAATCAAAGTTATTGTAGATAATTTACTTGTAGATATAAATAAATAATAGAACCTGTAAAAATAAATCCATATAATTATTTTTTGTTTTTTAGTAATGGAATGCATGGAAGAATTCGCTTCAGTGACTAGTTACGTCAAATTAGTTGTTCTTCTTCTCTATGATAGATCATATATATGAATTCCTTCCTAGTAAACCATTTTAAATTTCTTTAATACTTCCATTATCATTTATAGTATATCTAGATTTTTCTTGTCTAATAATTAGTATTAGAAAAGATTATGATTTGTTACTAAAACATCCAATTTGGTTTCTTGCACTAAAATCTAATTAGTTTTCAGCTAATCAACTTTTCTATAGCTCATATTTATTTAAAAATAATATTTTCATATATTTTGGAGTTGTTATACCCTTTATTCTAAGCTCCCACCACATACATCGTAATAGTTCAGCAGCTTAGGGCTCGTGTGCCACATTTTGCACACAAAATCAATGGCAGTCTGATTGAATTGAAATAGTAAAAAAATATATTTTAATTACAGCGCAGGCATTTGTGACATCATTTACATTTTGCATATACAACTCACATGTAAATGAAAACCATGGTCCATTTTCAAAAAGGTGAGAGCTAAGTGGGATGGAATTTTTTTCCCCAGGGAGAATTAATTTTGCCTGGATTTTTTTTTTTTGACGATCAGTTGACCTTGGATATTTTTGTATGCAATGCATGTTTAGAGCAAATTTATATTCAGGCAAAATATTATATCGATTAATTCACTTGAAAAATTTCTATTCGTAACTATATAATAATACAATTTAAGTTTTAATGCGTTTACTTGAAAAAAAAAAAAAGCTTATAGTTAATGATGGTCGGTTAATGTGTAAATGAAATCCGCAAATACGTGATGAGACTTAATAATATCATTCGGATCTCTAAAAGTTAAAAATCGTTGTTTTTTTCTTTTAAATGTCTATTGCGTAATCAAAGCAAATCTTTCATATAGAAAAGCTCCAAATGTCTATAGTTTTAAGGAAAAAGAGTATATGAAAAACTTCCAATTCCGAGTTAACTTTTTATATTCAAAAAATTTATTTCTTTGAAACAGTTTTGATGAATGCTAGAAAAATACTAGTTTTATTTTGTTAAGAGTTCATTAATCAGCTTTTTAAATTAAACCATTGAAATTTTAAAGACGCTGTGCCTATTCTGAATTACTATACATTAATCGATAATTTTGTAATAATTTTGTAAACAATACACAATTTTTTAAGCATCAACAGAATGAATTTTCTCCATGCCAAAGGAAATTTTAAGCATGTCTTTCGAATGCAGTAGAATCTAACAAAACATACTTTTCACATATAGATCCTATGTATTTTAAAATATTTAATGACCAATAATATAAGATCCGGTTATAATGGACTTCAAAAGTACATAATATATAATTATGAAGCCCATTATAACTAGCCCAATTTTTATACTATATATAATAAGATTGGTAAAATCTTTGTCTATACATGGAATAATATTATGCCATAGATTCTGCACGACGTCACCAAAGTGTTGTTGACTACTGGTATATAATAACTCGTGTTTTGTTGATAAACCTTGATTAGAATAAAATACGTATTGTTTATTGAACTGCAAATATATTATACTTTTCAACATACACATTTATATAAGGCAGACACTTTATATGAATAGTATGCTATGTAAATTAAAAATATTTAACGTGGAACTTTTTTCATATACAAACAAAATACTGTACTCTGAAGAAACTTGAGCTAAGTCAAACCACTATGAAATGGTATAACCGTATAGATATATTCTCATTTAATAGTACCGAGTTAACTTTCAGCGAATTTTCACCAGAAGTGCAAAATTAATTACCTAACTGTGCCAGAAGTAGGATGAATATAGAGTTTATAAAATATGCAAATTATTGCAGTGAGAAATATAAATTATAAAAGTCAGATGTTCCATTTCTTTGACAAAGGAACAAGATTTCTTTCTAGTGATTGAATTTAAGTCTCTTGCAATAACCTATACATCCTTGAAGTTTCTCTTATGATCATCCCTCTCTATGTAGATGGTCTTAATGTTAGAAGGGGGAAATGTGTCCTGTAGCAAACTTGTGATTCAGGAAAATTGACTTATTTTGGCAGTCTTGTTTAGCCTTTTTATAAAGATAGGAGTATTGGGGAATTCTCATAGATCTATTAGCTCAAGACTCCCATTGCTCTACATGCTGGAGAGGGGCATGAAATTGTATGAACTATTTGAGGAGCATGTTCAAATGGAGTTCTGTCTTGAGTATTGTTCAGAAAGTTGTTAAGAGAGGGCAGTTTTCTAAATGCTTTTTGCACAGTGAGCAAGCAAAAAGATTTGTAGTTTTTTTGGGTATGCTAGGAATATATGGGAGGCCAAACCATGGCTTATGTGGAATGTTGTTGGTAGCAGCTTTATGACAGTTCATATAATTTTTTTTACTATATTTATTAATGTAGCATGTTTGTAGCCTATGTCTGTGATTCTTTGATGTTAAGTTTTCTATCAGTTTCATATTTGCACAATTTTTTGTTTTGATGCAAAATTTTTTTAGTTCTCCCATTTTGTGTTCAAATGGCATATTAGATTTGGGGTGGATTGTATAACAATTTTTTTAAAAAAAATCTAAATATTAATAATAAATTGAGAGGACACATTTAAATATATTTTATTGAGTTTGATTTCACTCATTCATTCACTGAAAAACTAATAAAAAAAAACATACTGTACAATATTTTATTTTTTAAATAAAATAAATAGTTAAATGCCTGTCTTTCATCACAATTAAATATGTTCTGGGTAATATTCTTGTTTCCAATGATTTTTTTCTCTTACAGAAATATAGTAATAATCTCATTTTTAAAAAACAACTTCTCTAATTGTTTTGATGTTTTTAAGTAAATATCATCAATCTTAAGTATGTTCTTAAATTTTGTAGGACCTTTAGCACTACATTTAGAAACATAAATTCGGAAAGGCTAATAAAGAAAGAATAAAATGGATGCATTTTCAACATGAACTGAATACATTTTATTAACAAATATGAATCACATACAGTGCTCCAAGATAGAAAAGTGGCCACTTGATTATAAAATGTATTAAGTTTACAAATTTTAATGGTTTTTTTTTTGTTTTTTACATTTTTTTATGCTTAGCATATAATGGGAGTAGTGCATGTATATAAATATACAATATGTGTAAATCTCATTACAATTATTTCATATAGTGTTCAAATAAATTAATGATCTACATACACATAGGTAATTATAATTCTTTTACTTATTAATATAAGATTATTAATAGGCTTAGTATGTATATGAGTTTACATGCATAAAGTCAACCATGTAAAACATACAATTATCAATGATGTAAAACTGATTATGGCCGGTAAATAGTTTAAACATGTGGAAACCTAAATATGGCTGACTTTTTAAAAATCAACTGCGAAGTCACTATGCGTGATAGTTTACTTATTCAAATGACACATAGTTAATTATGTTACTAATCAAGATGGAAGAAATGTAAGAGATAGTATTAGTGATATTTTTTTGTTGGAATTTGCTTGATGTAGTTGTCCTTAGTGAAATTTATCTTTGCATAGAAAGAAAGTTTGTGTTATTTTTGGAAGAGCAATTTACTGAATAAAAGATAACATTGTAATGATTTGTTTGTATGTGAGATCAAAAATAGTTCCTTAAATGTAGCAGTAGTTGCATAGTCTAATGTAGTCTATAGTGAGGATGAATATTACCAATTAATAGCTGATAGTACATTTAAATTTACATTTCCAGATTGGTTGCTGGATTTTGCCATTATGAATGAGGTTTGGGATTCAAAATCAGTCGTTAAGCAATTACATATCTAGCAATCACAATTAACTCCATTTTATTATTCAAGCTAAAGCCTGAAATTCAAAACATGTTTGAATCTCAAGCCTTAGTGATAGAAACTAAACAGTATGGGAATTTAAAGTACTACCATCTGATAATCACTGATTGTTAAATCTTATTATAGATGGCACTGAAGTAGAGAGATGCCATATTTTATCATATGTTATATAAGATAAAATGATTTATTATTATCTTCAAAACATTCAATAGAGGCACATCATTCACTCTTTCACGTTTATTCAAGACAATGACTAATATTAGCTTTCTCTTTTCGTACACTCTGACAATAGTATCCATATTTTTTATTGCATTTTATTTCCTTATCTATTTAAATTCAATTTGCATTTTTGCTATCCAATATAAATGGTCAACTCAACAAATTGTCAATTTAACATTTTCTATATTTTAATTGTAGACGAGATTAAACTTAACTCTTCTAAAATCTTCACATTTTATTGCATCTGGCTTTTCTCTGTTGTATTCATAATTGTTGAGGAAAAAAATCTACTGGCTATTTTTTTGATTTGTAAATTACATGACCAATATTAATTAATTCTTTTATTTGTTCATTAATTTAGTTTTCAAACAATTTTTAAAAATCTATTCAATAATTTATTCAAAATTATTAATATTTATTAGTTTTGAAGTAGTTTTTAAAATGTATTCCATTAATTTATGATCTATTAACAGGCTTTTATTTTCAATTTAAATTTTTTTTATCAGTGCACTTCATTTTAAACTACACCACATCACTTATCCACCAGTGCAAATACCTAGATCATTTTTTCTTACTACACATACATTCTCAAACAAACTTCACTCTTGAGATAAGCTAAAGATATTACATAATTGGATCACCATACTCATACTAACAGTTTGATATTTTTCTATTCTCTCTCAAGGTAGGGAATGATTTTTAACCTAACATCTTGGGAAGAACTATCTATGCAATAGTGCCACCCTGTGCCAACCAGAGTAATCAATGGATGTCAGAAGGCTTGTGCATAAAATTCCCATCTAGTGCCTACTCATTCAATATTCCCAGACTAGTTTCTGGCTTGTGTCTTTCATCAGTGAGGAACCTTGGATCTGAGAGCACTGCACCTAGATTTTAGGATCTAATGCAATCCTCAAGCAACCATCGTTTATCCAAGGCTCCTCACTGACAAAGGTCACAAGCCAGAAACTAGTCTAGGGATAGTGGATGAGTAGGCACTAGATGGGGATTTTATGCACAAGTCTTCTGGCATCCATTGATTCCTCTGGTTGACACAGGGTAGCAACTACTGTATGGAGAGTTTTTCCTGTTTAATAACAGTTATGTGCTAACATAAGATGGTGATCATGTGATGTTTAGTGGTTTTACATTTTGGGAAGAATAAGTCATCATTGTATTGTAGAGATATTTCAAGGTTTTTACTTTATTCATTTTGTCTCTTATTAAAAATGTGATCTTTCCACTGACAAAATATTATGGACATTTGATTATTATCAGTGGTAGTTTAGTAGTGTTTGATATCTTAATTTTAATGAGAACCTATACTGTTAACCCTTATACAATTTAATTCAGTCAATAAATAAACTGTCACCGTGATTGTTGAATCTTTTGACTTAAAAACTCAGAGTAGCAATGTAACAATAGTCCTTCTAAGAATTGCATAGCAAGGTTGCATTTTAACACTAAAACATTTATAAATATAATTTTAATTTTTTATATCTAGATGTCAGATATAATCAAGAGAAAAGAATCTAAAATGTAATTGCTTTTTGTATAATTCAGTGAGTTTTTTTTACACTTTTTTCATAAAGATAAAAGGTAAACTTTTATTTATTTCCAAGGCAAACTTTTATTGTCTCAAATATGCTTTTAATTTTTTGAATGATATTTTTAATAAAAAATATAAAATTTATTTTTGTAATTATTAATGTTTTTTAAAGCACTGAAAACCCATGTGTTATTGAGACTGGGGGAAAAAATATCTTCATATTAGTAAAAACATACTTTTTTTTCCAAAATAATTTTCATTTTTTAAACTGCATTTAATATTTTTATTAGTTTTAATAATATTCCAAACAATGATTATGTTCAGAAATTAATTTAATTTTGCTTCAAATTCTATTCAAAGTTACACACACACATATATATATATATTAAAAAACTGCCAATACTTAGACAATTCCAATATCAATAACAATTTCAAACTGTTGTCAAGGTAACTTCCTTTTAGCATTAAAAGTGGAATTCCACCTTTATTAATAGTATAATATATTTATGTAGACACTAAAGATTGCAACTTGATCACAGAGATTGAAATTATTGATACAAAAAAATTTAAATAAATCTCTTTAAACAGATAAATATAACCTATTCTGAATACAGATTAATAAATAGTTAATTATAACATTACAAATTGCAATTATAAGTTTCAAATTGCACCCAAAGTATTACTTAAATAAATGTAATAATGCTCAAGGCTAAGTAGGTTTGTAAGTAATCATTAAAAACCCATCGACACTTAGATAATACCTATATCAATTTCAAACTGTTGTCAAGGCAAACACCTTTTAACAATAAAGGTGGAATCCCACCTTTATTAATGGTCTAATATACTTATATAGACATTAAAGATTGCAACCCATTTAGCCTTGAGCATTATTACACTTATTATTTAAGTAATACTTTGGGTGCAATTTGGAGTTTCTAATTGCAGTTTCTAATGTTATAATTGACTATTTATTAGCCTGAATTCAGATTAGGTTATATTTACTTGTTTAAAGAGGTTTATTTAAACTTCTTTGTATCAATAATTTCAATCTCTGTGATCAAGTTGCACTCTTTAATGTCTATATAAGTCTATTAGACCATTAATAAAGGTGGGAGATTGCCTTGACAACAGTTTGAAATTGTTGATTGTTATTGATATTGGGATTGTCTAAGTGTTGACTGGTTTTTAATGGATTTAGTTACATTTACTATTTTATTCAAGGATTAAGATGCATTATTATGATAAATGCTTGATTGTTTTATATCCATTACATGCCCTGTATCATTTGACACATTTGGTAGAGCATCCAACTTGGGATTGGGAAGTTCCAGGATCAATTCAGGCACTCAAACTTTTTACAAACTCCCAGCAACTAAGCGTTAAGCCTTTTTTAAAATCTACATTAATTAATGTCAACATACTGTATCGTATTTTTACTGAAAATGAACTTGATTATTTATTTTTCAAATTATTTGAGATATCTAAATAACATTGACAAGACTAAAATCTTTGGAAATAAAATATTAAAATTATTTAGTCAAGCGTTGGTGGCCGAGTGGTTAGCACAGCTGCCTTACAAGCAGTCGTCCCGGGTTCGCTTCCCGGCCGATGCTTTGACACATGGAAAAAAAAATATATTTAAATGCTTTTCAATAATAGGTTTATTATTAATATGCTATTATTAAAAAAATTAATGCTAGTGTAATTTCTAAGCCCCAAACATGAGGTATCCTCAAGTATGCTCTTTTTATTTATTGCTAGATATTCTTTATTTGAATCTAAATCTAATTTATAAGTATTTTTTAAGGTCAATCTCAGATAAGAATGTTATTATAATTTTTTTGCATATATAAGCTTAATGGGTGGAGGAATAGCCATGAAGATACAATTAATATTATATGATATATTTACAAATGCAAGCCAGATTTGGATCCGTTTCTAAATAAATCTCGAAGAAAAATAACTCTGGTATGGAAGTTGGAAAGAGCACTTGAATTGTTCTGCCAGTATTAATTAGAGTACAATCACTGAAGTTGAGAACTATGGATTGTCACATTAATAGTTTAATAAATCTCACAAAACATTGGTAATATCTTGAATCTGTAACAAAATTTTCATTTGACTTGACTTTAGACAGATAATATATATATATATCATCATCATCATCATCATTATCAACCATTATTAATCCACTGCAGGATGAAGGTCTCTCCAAGTTTAATCCATCTTCTCCGATCTTTAGCTTCTCTTCTCCACATCACCCCTGCACACTTTCTTATTTCATCCATCCATCTCACATGTGGTCTCTTTCTGGGTCTAAACATTCATTCTGCCTTATCAGGCACTGAGAATAAATACCATGGTGTTTCTTGATCTTAAACTCAGAGGTAAAAAGCCAATAAACTCACCACGCTGGCTAATGCGTGTCGGTGAGCAGCCCATCCATGTTCGTATACTATATGAATAATCACATAGTAATAACAGCTGCAACGACAAGAATGTATGGAGTGGACATTAGGAATTTGCCCTGTTCGGTTCCTTTAAGGCCTCCAAGAGGAATCATGATTTGGTCAGTAATTCTGGAGGTCATGTGATATTTAAGTGTAGCTTCAATCCAAGGACCTTTAGTTCTTGAGTCCATTATTTTATCCTGCAATATATCAAGTGATATATATATATATTGTAACAAGCACAGACAACGTTACATTGTTTTTTTATTATTAAACATGTTCGCATTTAAAAATTTTCTTTAAGAATTAAAAATTAAAATTAAATATCATCTTAAACTCGTATATATAAATCGCACAGATAAAAAAAAAATATTAAAATAAAACTTTATTAAAAATAGAAAGGTATTTTAAAAACAAAAACCTAAAAAGATTTAGAGATAAAAATATATCTTTAATCTTGGAAAACACATTAATTAATCAGATATGGAAATGATTATTTTAATTAGTCCAAGTGAATAAGCCCTTGGGCATTTAAATGTATAAACAATGGTCAGATAGGAAAACAATAGAAACTTTTAGCAAATAAAAAGAAATCCCTACGGAATCGGACCTCAGCGAAAAGACCACCATCATCGATGACGAAATGTTGAGTCAATCCTTAAGATTAATATAAAAGGAAAAGTTGGAAATTATTAGGGATTATTAAGAGAGGACTGAGATGTGTTAAGTCGGAGAGTTGGAGGTGAAGGGATTGAAAGACACACTTTCAATTCCTTCAGTTGTTATAAAAATGGAAAAATGAAACATCGCTTTTCTTATACTGAGGACAACAGTATCGTCGGGGGATTTAATGTGGATTCCAAACGGCATGCAATGAATAAAGAGGAATGTTGAAAAAAAAAATCGTAAGAACTTTAAAAACATTTTGAAACACTATGAACATTAAATTAAAAACTTTACGTATTTAAAATAATTAAGAAATAGAATCCTATCTGACCAACGTTATTTTATTTAATGTATTTCTTTTGTAAAATCATTTCCATTTATTTATTTATTTGTTCTTTAAGTTTTATTATGATTTCTGTTTTTCATTAAACTAGTTATATAAATATTAAATTTAAGTCGGGCGTGAATGGCTATATAGATTTGTAAAGTTATATTAGGGGAGGGTAATCTTAGGTTATTCGTTTCATAGTTGAATTAGGTCAATGGATTGGATATATTGGTGTAATTAATAGATGTAGTACAAGATTCGCTATGGGCAGAATCGCTATTATACGCCGCACACTTCCATTTTGCCTATGGAAGGGATTATAAGACGTAGAACGCTGTTCCTTTCGATGGAGTTTTTTTTTTATTGCTCTTCTTGTCTGATAGATGTAATATTCCTATCTGACGAGAAGCAGTTTTTTCTCTTAACCTAATTGTGCTGCCGTATTCGTATTACATTGAACACATCAATATATCAGATGGATTGAAGTTTGGTTTGACTGCGAACCTTTGGCCTAAGGTTAAACAAGGATTGAATATTTTCTTTTCAAATGCAAATCTATGTAGTCTATTCATACTCGACACTCTAAATAAAGATGCATTAAATTTAAGTTGGATATAGACGCTTGCATGGGTTCGTTACTGGTTGATTATGTTTTTGGTTTTCATATTCGATCAAAATATATATAGACATTCGGTAAATACTGATACCTTACGGTGAGTATCTAAAATGTATTTATTCGGATGTCTTTTAAGTTATTGGTGTTAATGCAAGCATCTTATGGTGAGTGTTATTGGGTTACTTATAAATTTCCCTCTGCAATTGACGGTATCAATGATTTTGTATTTTGATCGTTTATGTTTATTTTGAAATGTTTTTGACCGTGGAATCTATGTAACCGATCTATACTCAACATTATTAAAACAAATTTTTATAATTCCATCTGTGTGAACTTAATTAAAATGTAAACTTATAATATAATAGAAATTAAAATGTAAATTAAAATCTAAAGTAAAGTTAAAAATAATGTTAAATGTTAAAATGTAAACAGATACTAAAACAATTTTCAATCTTATATATATGTGCATAAATAAAACTTTGTGTGTTAATTACTGGGAGTGGCTTATTTTATTCTTTTTTTATATATACGCTTATATTATATTATTAAATCTCTGCTATTCCACTGAGCTAGTGACATAGGCTAACGACTGGATGCAAAATATAAAAGAAAAAAAAATTATTTTTTTTGACTTACGTATCTGCCTACTCTATAAATTTTTCTAGGTTAAAATGCCTAGATGTCGCCCTGTAGTGCAGATACCTTTAGTCTACCTTCTCCGGATTGTTACAATATATTGGTAGTCTCTTAGTCAAACCAGTACTTTGCATGGATGACTCACAGGTTTATATCACGATGTAAACATAATGTACACAATTTATATATATATATAATGTATGAATTCTCATACAAGCCAATTATTATTGAAATATTTACTCTAATAAGTTAATTTTCATACTTTCATTCCTGTATTAAAATGGAAGTATTATTTATATATCCAATTGGGATTTTGCTATATATTTTTTATTATTATTTTATTATTCCCCAGTAAATCCAACTTGGAGATGGACAAAATAAGAAAGATGTCGATCATGTTAGCTCCACATTTTTACCATCATATAGCCAAAAAATAGAAATATTTTATCTTTATGGATAGAACTGACAGAAGTCGTAAAAACGATATACAAGTGTCAGTTTAATAAAAATATGAACAGGATCTGACTTTGCATGAATTTTACATGATTTAAATTATAAATACGAAATTAAATGGAGCAATAGTGCACAAACTGATAAACTATTTAATGTTCCAAGATTTATAGTTTCAAGATCAAGACAATATTCAGTAAAAACAGATGCTTGCTAAAAGAATTACACAGGTATTTTGAAAAAATGTAACAACAATGACACACAGAAAACATCACTGACATCAATTTTTACAGATATTAGTAAAAATACTAATCCTTCAGTATTTTACAAAGCATATGTAAAATGTATAAGCAGAGCATTATGGATTCTACTTCAACAACATTGGTTTCTGATGTGAATGCTACAGAAAAAAATGTTAATATCCTCCAGTGTAAAAATTGGGCAATGGATAATTGGAAATATGTAAGCAGCAAATAGTTAATCATTTTCACTTTTTTTAGCCATCACCAAAAATGTCCCATTAATCAGCCTCTATTTTTATAACTATGAAACATAGTGGCAGAACTATCATGATTTGGTCAGTAATTCTGGAGGTCATGTGATATTTAAGTGTAGCTTCAATCCAAGGACCTTTAGTTCTTGAGTCCATTATTTTATCCTGCAATATATCATGTAATATATATATATATATATATATATATTGGTAATCTCTTAGTCAAACCAGTACTTTGCAAGGATGACTCACAGGTTTATATCACGATGTAAACATAATGCACACAATTTATATTTAAAAATGATAATACTTCAACTCATACAATCCATAAAATCAATTATTTGTTTGACAGATCAATTATTAGTTTGACAGATATAAGTTGATTACTTATTTCCTGTGGATATCTATGAAACAATAGATGATAAGTTGATACTCTCCTCCTATATTTCAGAAAACTTAAGGATTTTCCCATGAAAAGTGACTTAACATTTTCTAGACACTGTTCAAATATTACATTATTCTACTCTATATAGCACACAGACTGTTATTAATACAGATGGCATTCACACACCATGCTAATAAAAATATTGTATTTGTGCTTAATAATGTGCAATTAAGATTTTTACTATCGTTTATTAACAAATTTGGAATAAAGGATCATTGAAATGTAGATTTATTGACATCAAAACCACTCGGCAAAACAACAACAACAAACATTTGAACTTTTCAGTGACAGTTTGCTTAGTTGTTCAACCTAACTCATAGCACAAATTATTGTTCCATTTAATATTCAAAATTCATTATAAAGAAATAAGACTGTTTTAGAAGAAACATTTAAGTAATAATAGTTTCAATGTAAAGAGATAAAATTGTTCTGCAGATTGAAGATGAAAGATAAATATATCACATGCAAGGTGTTTAATCCTTTTTTTTATTTCTTCAGTTAAATAAACACCTCCCACTCAAACAAGACATTTCCCCCCTTTTTTTTGGAAATTTTTACAATGCTTTTTATTCAATTGATAGTTTTGACAGCCTAGCAGTCTTCTTCAGGACTATAAAATACAATTGCATAATGTTTGTGTAAATACAATTTGTACAATGCAATTGTAATTTACAGCTCTGAAGAAAAATGCTAGACAATCAAAATTGCCAATTGAACAAAAATATTGTAAAAACTACAAAAAAAAAAGTGATTTTAAAGAGATTTACTTAAATATATTTGTAATAAACTAAGAGATTTACTAGCACTTTCAAATTGTAATTTTAAACAAAAGGTAATCAACCCCTTACACATGAGCTGTACTGTTATATTCATTCAATGCTGTTTTTATTGTTGTTGAATGTTAGGAAACTCTTGATCCAAGGCACAAGATAGAATCTTTGAAAAGATGAAAGAAGCAATCTTATCTTTTGTACATAGATTCAGTTATATAGGCCAATCTTAACTATCTTGGAATAAGAGTATGAAGATTTTATAGTATTCATATGCATAATAAAAGAAAATGGAAGTAAAGTGAATAATATAACTGAATTTAGGTTCAAAAGATAAGATGGCCACTCTTATCTTTTTAAAGACTGTATTTTGTGACTTGGATCAAGAGTTTTTTTACATTCAATGACGAAAAAGAACATTGATTGAGGTTATGTTTACAATTGAATCTATTTGCTAAAAAAATGCACTTCTTAGTATTATTTTTGATTTAAAGAAAATGGTAAATAAGTAATGGATCTATTTAGAAAATTCAATATACTTTACTTTGTATTAATGAAGTTGGTTAATTAAACCATACATTAAATGTTTAAATGAACTGGTTTGATTAACCAACTTTGGCATATGTATTTAAGCATGTTTTGATATATGTCTTGAATATATTATTTATATTTAAGTGTGTTTCATAATTACTTTTGTATTACTGCATAAAGATATTCAACATAAATAAAACATTTAATTTTTTTTTTACAACTTGGCTTTTATTTTGTATAACAAATACTATCAATTCATTACTGATTAACTTTTAATCAATAATTTAATTAATTTATACATAAAAAAATAAATTTACATTAAATATGCATATAAGTTAAAATTTTATAAAAAAATTTAGTTAGCCTTGAACAAGGCAAAAAAAGAAGTCATGTAGGTTCAATTACTCCTGAAGTCATTCCTGAAGACGTTAAATAATGCTGAAATGCCTTTTCCTTTAATTGGGATTGTCCATTTTTAAGTCTTTTAGTAATTAATTTTTATTTCCTCGTTTTCTTCTTGAAATAAGTCAATGTATCACAGAATTGAAGGTTGTATATTTTGGCTATTTATTATAATTGTAATAAAGTCAGTTTTTAAAATTATCTTCACCTTTTTAAATCATGCAACTTGAATTTTAATGGCTCAGCAGGAACCATCGCCGTTCGGCATACCGTCTTTACGGGATAATTATTAATAAGTTCCACGTTAAAATTCTTGAAAAGCTGGGGAGAAAAAATGAAATAAAAAGAGATTACTTCATTTATTTAAACAATATTTATTACTAGTTACTTAGATAAAAACAAAATAGCTAAGTTTTATATTGCAATAGATTTTTCTAATAAAATGAACACTTACGTGGATCATGAAAAGTTGCATTTCAATGTCTGCCAGGCGACGACCTACAAAGTAAATTATAAAAAAATTAAAATTACGATAAGGCTGTTTGTTGTCTGAATAAAAAATGTTTGAATAAACTTAAGTATTTAATTTAAGAAACAGTAAAACTAAATTAGTTTATTTGATAAAAATGATTACCACTATCATTTTTAAACGTTATTGATTCATGGTAGCATTAAGGTCTTTCTAAATTAAATTCAGTTTTCTCCAATTCTAAATTGTTCTTCTCCACACATAGCCAACAAACGTCCTTATTTCATCCATTTATCTCATGTGTGAATTCTTTCTAGGGTTTTTTTTATAAGTTCTTAAACTATCCATCTATTATCATATCTTTAAGTGATATATCCAAACTAACGTTGTCTCAACTTTTTAATTTTTTCAATGACATATCCACATATTTCACTTTCTATTCCTCGCTGTTGCTCCAAATATATATCTCTTCATTCTTTGTTGTATAAAGTGAAACTTCTGTATTGCTCTTCTGTTAAATATTTAAATTTCAGATCCATAAGTAAGAACTGGAAAAGCTCATCTATTAAAAACCTTTTCAAACTTGTAGGTATATTTCTTTTTAATATTATTATTCCTACCACAAACTTTCAAAATTCAGTTCTACAATTAATTTCATCCATTATGATTCCGTCTGCATTAATAATCTGAGCAAGATATTTGTAGTTAACTTTTTGAAGATTGCTTTAATCTTTTAGGAATTATAAATAATCATGAGATAGCCAGTATTGAATTGACTACAGTATAACTTTAATAGGATGTGGCCATGTGATCATATTTTAAAAATCTCACAATTCTTGGTTTCCAAATGTTTTATTTTTATTATATTTTTCGTTGATTTTTTAATACTGTAAATTTTGATGATCAGATAAGATCCCTAAATATAAATTAACTCATAATGTTAATTGATATATTTTCCTATTAGTCTTTTATTTATATCACCAATTGATATCTATTGAAAATATATTCTGATAAAATTTACATTTTTTTTTTTTTAAAAGAGGTTATACTTTGTTTTAAGAGTCGCAGAAAATGTGAATCTGGCATTGGTCTAATCAAATAAATCAAATTAAATTAACACATGGGCTCCAACTTAGTGAATATGGTACATAGTTATAACTGAGTATTATTTCTTACACCACACAGAATCAAATAAATCAAATTAAATTAACACATGGGCTCCAACTTAGTGCATATGGTACATAGTTATAACTAAGTATTATTTCTTACATCACACAGAAGTACTTATTGATGTGATGTGATGTAGCTTCTTAAACGAATTCAAGAATCTCTCAACAATTATGCCCAGAGAAACCTGTTAGCTACTTAATTTTACATTCCCCAGTTTAAGTTTTTCCATATTCTGCTCCATCCCATTTCCACAACACAATCTTTGTCAACTCTACAGCCTTGATATCTAAATCCCCCTTATCTTTTTCAAACCCAACATAAAAACCAATAATCCACTTTCTGTATAATCACTTTTTATATTTATTCTTCCATAACTTCATTATATGTGCCCTTTCTGTTTTCAAGCATTTACATTCAATTAACAGATGCCTAATATTTTCTATTCCTTCCTTACATAATTTACAGACTAAATCACCCATATTTTTCCATTTACATGTATTGCTAAAGTTCCTGTTTGAGCCTTGAACAATAAACTACTTTCCTTACTATTATCATATATTAACTCACACCTAATATTCTGTTTATTTCTATATATATTTAAACTCTTTTTACTCTCCATATTAGTTCTCAATCTCTCTAACTCCATATTCTTTATTAATAAATCTATTCTTTTATCCCATTCCTTACCATAGTGCCACCTAGTGCAAACTATAGTAATGAATAGATGCCAGAAGTTCTGTGTGTTATTGATTATTATAGCTTGCACTAGATGTAATATTGTATGGAAAGAATTGCTAGTATTTTAATGACTTGTGCAAGGGGAAAAAATGGTAAATATATGATATTTTAATGTTTTAAGTCCAAATTTACAGAGTCTAAAGCTACATGCTAATGCTTAGGATTAAGCTACAAGCCTAAGGTTGAAGGGAGTATTTTAAAATGTTTGTTTATTTAATGCCTAATGTTCACTTTAATTGTGTTGCAGTTTTTAATAATATAAAATATATATATATATATATAATGTAACAGCCTACCTATGCAAGCTCTAGGTCCAAAACCAAAAGGCAAAGATGCAAATGTTGAGCTGTTATGATTTAACTCCTGTCTCAACCAACGCTCTGGTTTGAAAGACATCGGATCAGAAAAATTTTTAGGATCACGACTCATGGATAAAGTTCCCAATATAATTTGAGTCTTTAAAAAAAAAAGTTAGATATTATTCTATAAAATTGAAATTAATAAAATTTGAATAAATTAAAAATAATTATCTACTTAAGGATTATGTAGCCATAAAAAAAAACAGAGTTGACAAAAGTTACTTTAATGTAATATTATTCTATTAACACAATTATACTTAATTAATTATTTATTAATACAATTTTCCATTAATATTCAAATTATACCACATGCTCAAAACTAGTTAAACAAAATTAAAAATATTACTATAAAGTAACTTTTGACTCACCCAGTATAAATCAATGGGTGTAAGTCAAACCTGATCATAATATAAAACTAAATGTATTAGAATATTAAACAAATAATCATCAAACTTTAATATTTTGTTATAAATAGAATCTCTCATTAAATATATACTATTATTATTTATATCCAAATCCATTTTTTTTCTTCCCAGATTCATATCATATTGTGATAACTTTTAGAATTTTGTCTCTCTCTCTCTATATATATATATATATTATAATGGGACGGCATATTTGATAGCCCTAGTTGAGGCACCAAATATAACGAAGCAGCATTTAATCATCCCAGTTGATGCATCAAATATAACATAATCGATTATATTTAATGCTTGGAAATCATTAACTTAATGCTTCACAGTTAGGTTCACCAAATATAACAGAATGGATTATATTTAAAGTCTAAGTTGGTCTTGTTAAATATAACGGGTTGACTAAATTCCCTAGAAAGAGGATATACATTTTACTACAATCGGACTTTAGGTCTTCAGGTAGAATGCTAGAAATGAATCGATGAAATACTAAGTTCATGATTACATATATCTTTATTATGCTAGCTCAATAATCTTTAAATAAGTTTTAATATAATTTAGACTAGTTCATCCATCTCTCATCCCTCTTTCAGTCACCACTATGCCACGATATTCAAACTCATGGAGAATTTGCAATTAGCTCTTTTCAGGGTTAATTTCAAAACAAGTTATTATTTAGTATGCCTTTATATAAGCATCAATTAATAATTGACATTCATATGATATTTATAATACTAGCATATATATAATATAATTCAATAATGATTAGACAAAGAGATCAAGTTAATAAATCAATATTTAATAAACAATAAAAATATAATATAATAGATAAATAAAATATTAATAAATAAATACGGATGAATTTTACCATTTTAAAAATATTAATAAATAATATTCTTATTTAATACCCTATGATAAAATTCAATACTATAATAAACTTTCAAAATTAAAGAAAATAGTTTAAATTAACAGATATATAAAAACAATATCTGGATTCAAAAATTAATAATTTATGTAACTTATTAATTTATTTACCATTCTTATTTATATGTTTCATAATTACTAATATATAAGTACTATTTACAATTGTATAACTTATATATTATATGTATTTTTGATAAATAAAATACATTAAACGTTTACAATACTATGTAGTAAATACAATATAATCCTGTTTAAAATATCTGTCAAATAATAACTATTCTTTATATCCCTCATCTAATTTGATAAATTATGTCAAGCTTTCAATTAATTATATTTAATATTAAATATAAATTTTCCTATTAAGATATAATGATGCAATGCCAAATTTGAAATAAAGATAATAATAATAATTATAATAAACATATTAAAATAATATAAGCATTATTATAATATATATATATATATATAAATAAATAATAAAGAAAACTTATTTTCCAGAGTTGAAAGTAGATATTGAAGTTTATAGTTCATCATCCTAATGAAGATCTTTTATGAAGTATATTATTAATCCATTGGTATAATGATGATTTTATTTATCCTTAATTGATAAACTGTTAATAATATCCAATGATTTGATTGATATGAAATAAAGTAAATATTCTTCGAATGTAGATGTTCTTATTCTCCATTTTTCTATTATCATTAGACGTTCTATATATCCAATATTTCAAAATATTTTAAAATAGCATGCCAAGTTGGTTTCAAAACCTTTACGATACAATGCTGATCTACTCAAAGCACATTGTTTTATCCTATATATATATAATTATCTTAAATTTATATATATCCAAAGAATAATGGAAGTGTTAAAACAACGGTAGTTTCCAAAAAACTTAAACAGAAGTTCTTTTCTTTTATATTACTATTCCTTTAAGATTTAATAGAAAATTAAAATATTTTCCATGCAGACTTTTAATCCACAGATTATCTTAATTTGGAAAAGTTAATATTTAAATTCCAATCGTTGAGCAGTAGTATTGATAAAAGAAAAAGTTATTTAAAGAGAAATGATTTTCTTTTCTTCTCCTTAATAACAAGAGAACGAATAAATCTGCTCATGTGTTGTTACAAGTTCATGCTTAATTCAAATATTAATTGTTCAATAGATGTTAAGATTTAATAATATATATATAAAATTATTTATTACTCAACTTCAAATCTGGCATTTTACTCAAAAACTTAAGATATGTATTATTTAAAACTCACATGTATATATAAATAGTATATATATGTATACATAATAAAATAGTCAAATAAATTTTATATTTATAAATAATTTCAAGAGATAAAAGCACGTTAAACCAATAATAATAACTAGAAGTTACTATTATAATATATATATATATATATATATGGTATATTACTAACATTAATTCTAGTCATGCCCTCTAAATAAATTTCCATAATATTTCAACTAGTATATTTGATTAAAACAATCATTCTCTTTCTGGACATATGTTTCTATCAATAATTGATATCAGCAATCTAAGAAATCAATTGAGACATATCAACATTTTTTTGTGCTTGATGAAATTTCAATTTATTTCTCTGATGATTTCAGTTATTGATAGAAATATATTTGCTGTAAGAATTTGATGCTTAAAAATTCCTATAGAGGGTGCAAGTAAAATTAGTGTTAATAGTATTTACATATTTGATTGGTATTTAATTATTTACACCCCTCCACACACACACACAAACGCATTTTAATTAGACAGAGATGATTTAAGCACTTTCTATTTGTTTTATTCTTTACTTAAGAAAAGTTAGATATCCATTTATTGACCAATATTAAACAACTAGCTAGTTGTCTATGGAATTAGCTATTAGGATAAATCCAGAAACTTATTTGGAACTTCAGAAAATTTACAAACACCAACCCAATTCATATTTAAGTCTCAGGTCATAGGCATTGGCAGATGGTGAACTAACTACTAAATAATAAGAGTATATATAATCCAAATTCTAAAAAAAAAATTAAAATATATGTGAACAGATTATAATCTGGGACATGATGGAATATATTTAATGAGGTTATCTATTTAGAAGTATACAAATCAAATGGATTTGAATACATATATGGATATTTATGATTAACTGGAAAATATATTTTTCAACTCTAAAGAGTTTTTTGGCAAAAAGACTAATTAGACAATAAAAAATATTTGATTTCATTAGTAATAATATATATAAATATGAGGATATTAATATTTTTCTAAGTAATCATCATCTTAAGGCATAAACTTCAAAATAATGTAGTGGCATCAAGTGAAGAAATCTACTATCTGCTACAATACTTCATAATTTTGCCATACATATCATCTTGTAGAACTCATGACCAATGATTTACCTAATTTGATTTGTTCATCTTACTGAAAAGCAGTCACATGGACAAATATTTTCCACTTTTTCTTCAATGACAAATTTTTTTACAGTGTTGTATCTTTTCATGATATGTGTGAACCATATTTTTCCTCTTAGCGCAAGAGCTTCTCATTGACCTGATAAATTTAAAATAGACACATAGAGAATTAGAAGCATTCTTTGCTTGCATAACATCTCAAATGAGTTCATCTTTTTTACATCTGAAGTTTTTCATAATAAGTAGCAATTGGAAAAATCAGAAAATTGATCAATTTTAAATTGATATACTCTTAAAATGTTGTAGTTTTTCTATGTTTAGATATTTTTGCAAAGCTATTTTGTTATCATAATTAATAGTGGATCCAATTATTTACGTTTGTTTAGATTTAAAAACCTGCCATACTTTCAATTAAGAAAAGATTATTATTGGCAATCACAACTTCGATTTTAAAGATATATCTTTCAGACAACGTTTGCTTTTCTCGATAGTTTTTACATGATATTTATTAGCTCCTCATCTGTTGCCAAAATCAAAAGGGCTGCATATCTCAAATTATTTATGTATGATTTATTAAAAGGCAATACTTTTAAATTATATTATTTTTAAAAAACACTTTAGTATTAATATTTTTTGCTAAGACTAAAAACTTTCAACAAATAAAAAATTTAAAAAGATCAAAATTTATAATTTTAGTTTAGATCTTTACTTAGAATGTTAAATCTGTTTTAATGAGATTTTTGATGAAATGTCAAAAAGTTCATTCATGATCTTAGTTTATTTTTTCTGATTAGTTTTATTTATACAAAGATATACTAATAATCTAAATACTAAAGTCTGTATTATCCAAACAAAATTTCAAAGGTAATTTTTAATAAATAAAAACAGTTTATGCATAAGATGTGATATGTTGGACTATTTCCATCATTTATGAGTGAATGTTGAATGTAAAGAAAATTTTAAACTTTATTTAAACTTTCCAAATACAAACAATAAAAAAATAAAAAAATGATTAGACTTGAAAAAAAAAATTGAAGGACTCAGGAGAATTTGAACCAACCCTCATATATAAATATATCAAATTTCTACTATATGTTGTCTTTGACAGAATAGCTCAGTTGGTAGAGCGTTTGCCTTGAAATTCGATATTCAAGAATCTAAAGGTGCGAGTTCAACTCCTAAGTGAATATTGTCACTGTGCATATAGACCAGCAACACCTGACAAAGAGTGGAGAATAATACTATTCAAAACATTATGTAATTACTAACCTGTATTGTCTATTTGTGTGTTATTACTAACAAGTTGTTTGTATTTGGAAAGTTTAAATAAAGTTTAAAATTTTCTTTACATTCAACATTCACTCATACTTGCTGTAAATAGTCCAACAGATCACATCTTATAATATACCAACATTACAAACCTTCAGACAAATAGTTTGTGCATACATTTACAAATAAAATTAAAGGGGGAAAATATTCATTAAATGTTTATAAATTAATAAGCCTAATTGCATTGAGCTGTCTTCTTTTTTTCTATCTTAGAGGAGATAAAACATCTGTTTTTGAAATCCAAAAGATTCATAAATCTGAAAAAAGTTCTGGGATCAGGGATTTCAGATTAGTGGTATTTTATCCGTAATAAATCTCTAAAATTAAATAGAAATTTTACCTATTGAAAAAATTAAAAAATTACTGTCTTCATCCTGATATTATTAATAAAATGTATAGAATTACTTTGTGCACCAATAGACCAGACAATAATGATAACATTTTTAATATAGCTTGATCATGTACTTTTTGGAGTCATTAAACCTGATCTCTAGCAAAATTTATGGCATTTTGCATGAGCTTTTGCCAAAATGTATGCAGTCATTATATCTTTTTTCCATTATACTACAAAATTATTTATGTTACATATGAAAATATAATTACCCCTGCAGGAATATTATATCCTCTAATTGTGATATCTTCATCTAATACTCTCGATATAAATGGCATTGTAGGATTAAGTCTGAAATATATATATATAATATTAATTGCACAGCACTAAATAAATGTATGATGATTTTCCAAGTGCCAAGTTACATTAAATTCAATTCAACATCTTGTAGTGTTCAAATCTAACTGTAAAGCAGGCAGAAAATGAGTCAATTTCTTTAACAATAGATGGCACTTGAAAGTCATCATTCCAAAATATAGTATTTTAATTAAAAAATAAAGTTCCAACGATCACTTTTTTTAAAAGCTCCATTTGTTACTTATTAAATTAAAAACAACATTATTAAAATGAAAACATCAATTTTTTTGCTCCCAATGCTTCACCCATTTATTATAGCCTTTTTTAAGGATTTAAAAGATATACTATATGGTTGAAATATTAGTTTCAATATTAAGAACATTGTTTTTGATTCACTAAGTCAATGATTTTCAAACTTTATATAATCATATATCTCTTCTTAAATATTTATTATTACTGTCTTTTTATCAAAATAATAATAACCGTTAAATAAATCCACTTTTATATTATCACTATAAAAATTCTTATTTTATTTTATACTTGATCAATCTGACAATTTCGACGAATAATAGCCTTTTTCAGAGCTTTTTCTTCATATCCAACTTTTTAATAATAATAGTAAATATATAAAAAAATGAAACATTTTATTGTAAATGTTATGTACATGTAAACAAAAAATATAGATTTATTTTTTTAATACAATAAAATTTATACTGCCACTATTATAACTTTTTACTTCATTTAAATAATTCAGTACCAATGGAAAGAATGAAACTGTTTATGGTAAATTTTCAGCAAAATTTGACTTTATAGACATTAATTTCAATTCTGTATGCAATTTGATGTTTACTATGTAGTTCCTCCTCTTTATTTTAAATATTTACAAAGGCCAAAAGCCCAACTTTACACAAGTATGAAATTGGAAATGAAAAAATCAATCAGAGATTATTATCTGTTAATTCAGGAAATTAATTTTGTACTTGTATTTATTATCTTTGGGAAAGCCACCAGAAACTAGTTCTAAATGTTGTTTTTATTCTATTGGCTTATATATCTTCAGCATATTGCTGCTATTGAAAGAGTATCTTAGATAGTGTTTAATTTAGGGAAATAGTTTTCTATATTTATTCAAGACTTTTGTAAATGTTGCATAACAGTAATCTTCATATCATCATCAATTTATTGCTTTGACTTTGTGAGCAATTCATGAAGATATGGAAATGTGATAAATTCTTCAATACCAATCCACTTTTTCCATAACTGCATCTTTGCTAATGTGGTGTTCACTTTATCTCGGAGATGACAATAGAAATTTCTATGCTTTGTACTAAGTCATTTTCAGTCATAATAATTTTTATTAAAAGAACTTACAGTTCATTGTAAAATTTAACTAAATGATTAAAAACTCCCCCCCCCCCTTGAGAAAGCCAATGAACATTGGTGCAGAAAAGTTGTGTATTATTACTCCACAAAGTTAAAAAAATGTTTGGCATTTAGAGGATTTCCTTTAATAAAATTATACTTATTATTTTTACAATTTCATCTTTAATCAAAATCTATCACTGTAAGTAGTAGGGTGCTGATTTTGAATTCAGTGCAACAGTTTAAATTCTTGAAACAACCTTTTTTCAGATTTGACAATGAATTTCACTATCCGCACAACTCTTCTAATCAAGATTGTTTTGATACATGAAGGTATTTATATTGTTGTATGGTCTGAAAAGAATTGACAAAATAAAAAATCATCATAAAGTTTTTGATTTTATTTATACCTAACAAATCCTAGATGATTCACAAAATTTGTGATGGGTTTATTGATCTGCAATACATAATTCTTACATATATCCGATAACATATATATTTTCCAGATATTTTAGTGAGTCTTCAATAAATAATACTATTTAAAGAGGCAAATCCAATCAAAAATCTTTTTGTATTATCTCTGACTGTAATTTCTGCTATTATTTTTGTTGCAGTCTTGATTGAAGTTCCGCCAGTCAGTTTTTACTATTAATAACCACACACAATAGGAAGCTCCTACAATCTTTATATTTTCCTATCCTGACATAATTCTCCCAGTTGTTTGTTTTTTTAAGATTCTTAAAAAAATTTTAATTCATTAAATTTCTTTTTTGACTGATTTGTTCATAAGTTTATTACGCTTTGATTCGATTCAAAAATAGCGATTTAAGCCAGATAATTTTATTTTCTAGTTGGATTTTTAGAAATATCAGATGGCATACACCTAACAATTGCATTTGGTACAAATACAATATCTTATTTTTTTTTCTTTATAACAATTTGTATCTGCTGTATGGCTTTCTTCATTATCCTCTATAAATCTAGTCTTTAAATCAATTTCCACATATAACATTTTGGAGTTAAAAAAAATTATACTATTTATTATAGATACTCTAATTATATAGAAGGTAATCGTCCCTTTTCACTAGCGCCATTAAACGGTGTTAAATCTGCAAGGATACTCTCACCCCAGCCACAAGATGGAGACTGTAAGGAAATAAGAGTGGCCATCTAATTTCTGAATGCAATTACTATTATATGAGCCAATCTTATTTCCTTAAAGTCTCTATCTTGTGGCAGGGGTGAGAGTATTCTTGCAGATTTAACACCATTGTTTAATGATGCTAGCCAGGAGGGATAATTACTTTCTATATAGTTATAATTTAAACACTGCACTTGTCAGTTTGTAAAATTTACTGAGTATTAGATATAGTTTTAAAATAATTATATCACTTTAAAAATAGTAAAAATTTATTAATTATTTTAACTAACAACAAATTTGTAATATGATTAACTAATGAAGCAAATTCATTAATTATGTCTAATAATTCACATAATTACTTTTTTATCAGTCACTATTGTTATCAGCCAATATCATATGCTCTTTGCATTTACTGCAGGTTTCATTTAATGTTCATATAGTGAAACAGATATTACTGTCCTTTTATATCTGTTTCACCTTTATGTCTCCATAGACACATCTATGCCAGTGTTAAACACTCTTTAGTACACATGTGTATGTATCCACTCAGTTATGTGCCTTTGCACAGCTGTGTATATATATGTTTATACAGTTGTATATATCCACACAGCCATATATTCGTTTATACAGTTGTGTATGTGGTCTCAGTTATATATATATTCAAACAATTATATGTTTATTGTCACACATACCAGCACCTGTAAATGTTAGTGATATTGATTTTTGTATGGGTATATTTGCAGCATTTACATTATATTATATTATATAAGGGTTATTTGTTTAGAAAGTTGGCCAAATATCCTTTAATAAATTTAGCTTAAGTAAATTAAATCACATGCGAAATTCACAGATTGGTAATAAGATTTCTATTTAATAATTCGCAGGTGGTTTCAGATAGTCCTTGGGTTATTGACAATATTTTGAGATCATTCATTTCGATTGAAATGAATTTCTTTTCCCAGATCAAAACAGTATAAATTTGGCAAAAAGATAAGAAAAAGAGAGATTAGAATCAAAAAGGCAGACTGCTGTAAAACTTAGAAAAAATTTGAATTGTACTTTAAAATCGATAGTCACTGGTTTGTTATCTTGGGAATATAGATATCACAGATTTTTAGTTAGAATAAACTGCAGGTGGATCATGTAGTCCCTGGGTAATTGACTTGGTTCTGGAATTCATTCATTACGATTGTAATGAATTTCTTTTCCAGATCAAGCCAGTGATAGTTTAAACAGCAAAATAAGAAAGATAAGAATAAAAAAAAGAGACCTAAGGCAAAAACTTAGAAGTCTAAATGATATTTTAAAAATAGATGGTCGCTGGCTTTTTGATCTGGGAGATATAAATATTGCAGATTTTTCCTGAAAAACTCACTCTCTTTAGTTTTTTTTTTTCGAAAATTGTTGAGAAAACCAAAATCCAAAAATGATCGAGTAGACCAATATATTTACT